>JAKRSK010003420.1:13625000-13997500 GCA_029891615.1 Natrix natrix natrix
TATCCAATCTCTTCTAAATCATCCATGTGGACATTACAATTTCAAAGACAGTTGTTCCATTGGTTAATTGTTCTCCTGTCTGAAAATTATCCTATTTGTAGGTTGCTTTTTCTCCTTGATTAGTTTCCACCCATTGCTTCTTGTTCTACCCTCAGGTGTCTTGGAGAATAGTTTGATTTTCTCTTCTTTGTGGCAACTCCTGAGATATTGGAACACTGCTATCATGTCTCCCCTAGTCCTTCTTTTCATTAAACTAGACATTCCCAGTTCCTGCAACCGTTCTTCCTATGCTTTAGCCTCCAGTCCCCTCATCATCTTTGTTGCTCTTCTCTGCACTCTTTCTAGAGTCTCCACATCTTTTTCTCCATCCTGGCAAGCAAAACTGGATGCAGTATTCCAAGTGTGGCCGTACCAAGGCATTATAAAATGGTTCTTATACCCTGTTTCCCAGTGGTGGGTTTCAAATTTTTTTAGAACCTCTTCTGTAGGTGTGGCCTGCTTTGTGGGAGTGGCTTGCCAGCCATGTGACTGGTTGGGCGTGGCCAACTTGTAAAATGTGGTGAAACTCAGTTAACAACTGAGCTCTTGCTTAGCAACCAAAATGTTGGCTCAGGAACTCTGGCATTTGAAACACGCACGTCTTAAAACTGTCAAGTTACAAGACCCTTGCACCCCTAAGCCTTTAGGAAAAAAACCCCAGGGGTGTTCAAACTTGACAGCTTTAAGACTTGTGGACTTCAACTCCCAGAATTCCTCCTCCAGTCATGTTGGCTCAGGAACTCTGGCATTTGAAGCAGGCAAGTCTTAAAGCTGTCAAGTTACAAGACCCTTGCACCCCTAAGCCTTTAGGAAAAAAACCCCAGGGGTGTTCAAACTTGACAGCTTTAAGACTTGTGGACTTCAACTCCCACAATTCCTCCTCCAGTCATATTGACTCAGGAACTCTGGCATTTGAAGCACCCAAGTCTTAAAGCTGTCAAGTTACAAGACCCTTGCACCCCTAACTCTTTAGAAAAACAAACCCAGGGGTGTTCAAACTTGACAGCTTTAAGACTTGTGGACTTCAACTCCCAGAATTCTTCCTCTCGCTCTTCATCTTGATGATGTGCGGACAGGCGGGAGGAGGGAGCCGGAACCGGTTCTAAACGGCACTGTAGATTTGTGGAACCTCTTCTATAGAAGAGGTTAGAACTGGCAGGATCCCACCCCTGCTGTTTCCACAAAAATAAGACCTCCCCAATAATAAGACCAATAGGGCTTTTGAGCGTATGTGCTAAAAGAAGCCCTCAAAAATATTGCAACAGCAGCAGCCGTGAGGTGACCACACTCGCGGCCTCCTGCACCTCAAAAATAATAAGACAGCCCCCCCAAAAAATAAGGCCAAGTGCTTATTTCGGGGGGTCAAAAGAAAATAAGGTCCTGTCTGATTTTCGGAGAAACAAGGTAGTAACAATTAACAAGATAATTTGTAGAAATCGTGTACTGATACTGGCAGCTCTGCCCTGTGGTTCTTCGCAATATAACAGCCATTGAATTTTGAATTTCATCTTCAAGATGCAGAGCAATGGCGGTGCAGCAAAAATTGTATATGAGGAACCCAGAATGACTCCGGTTTTGTTTCATACAGTGAGTTAATAATCTTCAATTTACCGTGTTTCTCTAAAAATACAACCACCTCGGAAAGTAAGTCCGAGTTTGATTTTTACACATGCACCCAATATAAGCCCCCCCCAAAAATAAGACCTAATTAAGACCCCGCCCACACTCCAGAATGCACAGTTAGAAATTAAGCTAGGGTGGGAAGGGGGGGTGGAGCTCCCCTACTACCGTATTTTTCGGAGTATAAGACGCACCAAGGTTTTGAAGAGGCAAATTAAAAAAAGGAAGTGTTTGCACTCTGCAGACCTCCCAAAAATGGGCCGTTTTTTGCAAAAATGGGTCTGGTTTTTTTCCCCCAAAAAAAGGAGCATAAATCGCCTTTAGGAGGCTTGAAGAGTGCTCCTAGGGTGTGTTCCCCCCCCCCAAATAACTAGCAAAAAATGGCCCGTTTTTCGCAAAAATGGTCCCATTTTGTCAAGAAAAGGGCGTGCATAGCTTTTAGGAGGCTTGTAGAGTGCTCCTGGGGTCTTGGGGGGGCAAAAGTGAGCACAAAACAGCCCGTTTTTCGCTCATTTCTGCCCTCTCCAGCTTCCAAGAACACTCTGAAAGCCTCCTAAAGGCTATGCACGGCCATTTTGGTGAAGGTGGCGGGGTTTCGGGAGGCCAAAAATGCTGTATTCAGTGTATAAGACGCACCCAGATTTTCAGCCTTTTTTTTGAGGGGAAAAAGGTGTGTCTTATATTCCGAAAAATACGGTACTTCTCTTTGGATACCCTGTTTCCCTGAATATAAGACCTCCCCAGATGATAAGCTCAATTGGGCTTTTGAGCTTTTGAGCATGCGCTAAAGCAGGGGTGTCCAAACTTGGGAACTTTAAGAGTTGTGAACTTCAATTCCCGGAATTCTGGGAGTTGAAGTCCACAAGAAGTTCCCAAGTTTGGACACCCCTGCGCTAAAGTAAGCCCTTCCCAAAAATATTGCAACACAGCAGCCGCTGTGAGATGGCCACGCTCGCCACCTCTTGCACCTCCAAAATAATAAGACCTCCCCGAAAATAAGGCCAAGCGCTTATTTTTTGGGGGGGTCAAAAGAAAATAAGACCCTGTCTTATTTTCGGGGAAACACGGTAGTTGCAGCCGTACCTTGGCCCATTTCTTTTGCTGCAGCCCTCAAGGCTTTCCTAAAGGCCTCTGTAGCCGATGACAGAGCTCTGGATCCATCTCTCTGTTATCGACTGCAGAGGCCTTCAGGGAAGCCTTGCTGGTCTTGCCAAAAAAAAAAAAAGTTCTTGAAGGCCTCTGATAGCGACAAAAGGCTGGAGGTGACGTGGTTAAGTGAGGCGAGTCAGTGCATGACCTTCCCCTCCCCCCCCTGAAAATAAGACCTGGTGCCTTTTTTGGTGGCGAAAAATATAAGACAGAATAGAGTTAGAGTTAGAATAGAATAGAACAGAACAAAAAAAAGAATAGAGCAGAATAGAAGAATAGAGTAGAGTAGAGTAGAATAGAATAGAAGAATAGAATAGAATAGAATAGAAGATTAGAATAGAATAGAAGAATAGAATAAAATAGGATAGAATGAAATAGAATAGAATAAGAATAGAATTAGAATGGAAGAATAGAATAGAACAGAACAAGAATAAGAATAGAGCAGAATAGAAGAATAGAATAGGATTAGAATAGAATAGAAGAATAGAATAGAGTAGAATAGAATAGAAGAATAGAATAGAGTAGAATAGAATAGAAGAATAGAAGAAAAGAATAGAATAGAAGAATAGAAATGAATAGAAGAATAGAATAAAATAGAATAAAAATCGAGAATAGAATGAAATAGAATAAGAATAGAATTAGAATAGAAGAATAGAATATAACAGAACAAGAATAAGAATAGAGCAGAATAGAATAGGATAGAATAGGATTAGAAGAGAAGAAAAGGATAAAATAGAATAGAAAAGAATAGAAATGAGAATGGAAATAGAATAAGAATAGAATAACAGTAGAATAGAATAACAATAGAATAAGAATAGAATAAAAATAGAAGAATAAAATAGTATAGAATGTGATTGGACACACAAGGAATTTGTCTTTGGTGCTTATGCTCTCAGTGTATATAAAAGGACAAGATACAATCATCAAAAATCACAAGGTACAACACTTAATGATAGTCATAGGGTCAAAATAAGCAATCAGGAAACAATATCAATATAAATTGTAAGAATACAAGCAACAGTTACAGTCCTGCAGTCATTGATGGGAGGAGATGGGTGATAGGAATGATGAGAAGACTAATAGTAATAGCAATGCAGACTTACTGAATGGTTTGACAGTGTTGAGGGAATTATTTGTTTAGCAGAGTGATGGCGTTCGGGGAAAAAACTCTTCTTGTGTCTAGTTGTCTTGGTGCGCAGTGCTCTATAGCATCGTTTTGAGGGTAGGCGTTGAAACCGTTTACATCCAGGATACGAAGGGTCCGTAAATATTTTCGCAGCCCTCTTTTTGACTCTTGCAGTGTCCAGGTCCTCAATGGAAGGCAGATTGGTAGTAATTGTTTTTTTCTGCAGTTCTGATTAACCTCTGAATTCTGTGCCTGTCTTGTTGGGTTGCAGAACCAAACCAGGCTTTTATAGAGGTGCAGATGACAGACTCAATTTATTTTCAGGGAAACACGGTGGCTTTGGGTTCATGAAGGCTAAAGGTGTCAAGCGGGTTTTTTTTTTTTTTTTTTTTTGTTAGTATGTATACGGATGCATAATACCTTCCCATCAGTACTTCCTGCAGGCTGGATGTGTTTTAGCAAAAAGAAAAAAAAAGAAAAAAGTGACCTCTTCACATGTACCACGGCAGCTTGGTCCAACAACTCTGCCCAGTTCTGCAGAATTTTAAGCAGGGATGGGAAAAAAAAAATCTCCATTGCATACGGTCAACAGTTCTCGGTAGCCCAAAGGATATTTACAATACAATACAATACAATAGCAGAGTTGGAAGGGACCTTGGAGGTCTTCTAGTCCAACCCCTTGCCTAGGCAGGAAACCCTATACCGTTTCAGACAGATGGCTATCCAACATCTTCTTAAAGACTTCCAGTGTTGGGGCATTCACAACTTCCGGAGGCAAGCTGTTCCACTGATTAATTGTTCTAACTGTCAGGAAATTTGTCCTCAGTTCTAAGTTGCTTCTCTCCTTGATTAGTTTCCACCCATTGCTTCTTGTTCTACCCTCAGGTGCCTTGGAGAATAGTTGGACTCCCTCTTCTTTGTGGCAACCCCTGAGATATTGGAAGACTGCTATCATGTCTCCCCTAGTCCTTCCTTCTCTTAAGCTAAACATACCCAGTTCCTGCAACCGTTCTTCGTATGTTTTAGTCTCCAGTCCCCTAATCCTCTTTGTTGCTCTTTCTCAAGGTCATATTTCTCATATTTCTCAAGGTCATCTTTTTTTCCCCACCCCAGCCTTCTTCAGATTAGGTTTGAATGAAACACGCCCGCACCTTTCTTGGCTCCATTATTTTTTTATTATTGACTCACCGGAAAGTTGATTAAACTAACCAGGGGACTGTGGATGCAGCGGGTAAAATTGTGAGCAGGTATGCCTGCTTATGTCTGCATGGAGTGCTCGACTTAACGACTGTAATGGAGCCCCAAATTTCTGTCGCTAACCAAGGCAGTTTGCTCAGTGAGCCGTGCCCCCATTGGACAAATCGTTTTGGCCATGGGGGTTCAGCGAATCACTGCAACTGTTAAGTGACTGATAGCAACAGCACTTAGATTTATATACTGCTTTACCGCCCTCTCTAAGCGGTTTACAAACTCAGCTTCTTGCCCCCCCCTCCCCCAACAATCTGGCCCCTCATTTTACCCATTTCCGAAATATGGAAGGCTGAATCAACGTTGAGCCTGGTGGGATTTGAACTGCCAAATTGCAGGCAGCTGGCAGTTAGGAGACGTGGCCTGCGCTACTGCATTCTAACCACTGCGCCACCGAGGTACAGAAGCGGTCATTAAGCGAATCCCCATTGACTTTGCATGTTGAAAGCTGGCTGTTGATCACGCCAGCGTAGGGATGCCGCAACGGTTGTTAAATGGGAAAGTCACATCAGTCACTTTCTTTTCAGTGTCATTGTAACTTTGAACGGTCACTGAATGGGTTGTAAGTCGAGCGCTGCCATATAATCAATCATTCACACACCCAGAATTCCTCTCTGTCTCTCCTCACTCTCGTGAATCACCGCACTATAAAAAAAAAGATGTGGAGACTCTAGCAAAAGTACAGAGATGAGCAACCAGGATGATTAGGGGACCGGAGACTAAAACATGGAAGAACGGTTGCAGGCGCTGGTGGTCATGGCTAGTCTAGTGAAGAGAAGGGCCAAGAGAGACATGATAGCAGTTGTCCAATATCTCATGGGCTGCCACAGAGAGGAGGTGGATCAAGCTATTCTCCAAAGCACCTGAAGGCCAGATTAGGAACAATGGATGGAAACTGATCTAGGAGAGATTCAACCTAGAAATAAGGAGCATCTTAAATTGCCTTAACAGAGGGATACAATCAAGCTCAAGTGAGATACTAATACCACTCAGTAAAGCCGTAGTAAGACCACACCTAGAGTATTGCATCCAGTTTTGGTCACCACACTATAAAAAAGATGTTGAGACTCTAGAAAGAGTGCAGAGAAGAGCAACCAGGATGATGAGGGGACTGGAGGCTAAAACATAACAAATAGGAACCCCCTTTGTTGGGAAGGTAACCGCGTTCTGTGCGCCTTTGGCATTGAGCCATGCTGGCCCCATGACCGCGGAGACATCTTCGAACAACGCTGGCTCTTCGGCTTTGAAACGGAGATGAGCACCGCCCCTTAGAGTCGGGAACGAATAGCACATAAAATATGCGCGAAGGAAACCTTTACCTTTACCTGAAGCGGTTTGACAAAGTCCGCCTATTTGCCCCCAACAATCTGGGTCCTCATTTTACCTACTTCCGAAGGATGGAAGGCTGAATCAACCTTGAGCCTGATGAGATTCGAATTGCCAAATTGTAGGCAGCCGGTAGTCAGCAGAAGGAGCCTGCAGTACTGCGCTCTAGCCACTTTGCCACCGTGGCTCATATAATCAATCCATCCACAGGGGGGGGGGACACAATACAGTTAAAAGCAACCAACATTGATAGGTGATTGGAACCCACTCTCTTTGACGGCTCTCCAGGTCGTAATTAATCAACCTGGCCCTGATATCCAGGTTTTTTAAGAGTCTGTCTCGTATGGTCCATGATTAATATTTTTAGTTGTTAAGGAAGATCTTTTGAAAAATTGCAGCTGCCCAAAAAGCCAACACAGTTCTAGGCTGCATCAACAGAGGGATAGAATCAAGATCACGTAAAGTGTTAATACCACTTTATAATGCCTTGGTAAGGCCACACTTGGAATACGGCATTCAGTTCTGGTCGCCACGATGTAAAAAAGATGTGGAGACTCTAGAAAGAGTGCAGAGAAGAGCAACAAAGAGGATTAGGGGACTGGAGGCTAAAACATAGGAAGAACGGTTGCAGGAACTGGATATGTTTAGTTTAATGAAAAGAAGGACTTAGGGAGACATGATAGCAGTGTTCCAATATCTCAGGGGTTGCCACAAAGAAGAGGGAGTCAAGCTATTCTCCAAGGCACCTGAGGGTAGAACAAGAAGCAATGGGTGGAAACTAATCAAGGAGAGAAGCAATTTAGAACTGAGGAGAAATTTCCTGACAGTTAGAACAATTAATCAGTGGAACAACTTGCCTCCAGAAGTTGTAAATGCTTCAACACTGGAGGTTTTTAAGAAGATGTTGGATAATCATTTGTCTGAAGTGGTGTAGGGTTTCCTGCCCAAGCATCGGGTTGGACTAGAAGACCTCCAAGGTCCCTTCCAACTCTGCTATTGTATTCTGACACTTCAGTTGAGATCATTGCAAACTTCTCATAAATTATGGTCCAATCCAATCCAATCACTTGGATGGAGAGAGTTAGTGATTGGCTCAAAGTCATCCAATGGGGACTGGAACCTAGGTGGGTGGGTGGGATGTCATGCATCCCTTGTCCTGTGTCAGAGTGGCAAGTAGACCGTGTTCCTAGAAAGGCCCCATCTTTCTGTTACTCCCGACCCCAAGGTCACTCTCTTTTCTCCATCCTGGGATAGAGAGTGAGCAAACAGCAGAGAGAAAGAGAACGGGGGAAGAAATCAGATGACAAGTCGACTTTATTTAAAATTGTTAGACTGATATCCGCTTCTATTTTGTCCCACTGAAGGAAGAGTACATCATACTCCCATCCACTGATTTCCCCTACCACCACAACAACCCTGTCAGGCGGGCTGGCTTGAGTTGGAGTGACTGACCCCAAAGTCACCCCAGCCTTCTCCTGCCTTTCCGTTTTTAACATAGCACCTTAATCACAAATTAGGTGGAAAATGGTAGTTAGGCATATATATATATAGTGTAGGTAGGTAGGTAGGTAGGTAGGTAGGTAGGTAGATGATAGGTAGGTAGGTAGGTAGGTAGATAGATAGATGATAGATAGATAGATAGATAGATAGATGATAGATAGATGATTGATAGATGATTGATAGACGATAGATAGATGATAGATAGATGATAGATAGATGATAGATAGATAGACGATAGATAGATAGATAGATAGATAGATAGATAGGATAGGATAGATAGATGATAGATGATAGATAGATGGGAGGGAGGGAGGGAGTATATTGTGTGTTTGGATGGATAAATAGATGGTAGGTAGGAAGGGAAAAAAGGAAAGGGAGGGAGGAAGAAAGGAAAGATGGAAGGGGAAGAAAAGGGAAAAAAGGGGGAAGGATGGAACTAAGAGAAAGAAAGGAAAAAGTAGGTAGGTATAGATAGATACATAGGTAGATACCGGTAGGTACGTAGGTAGATACCGATAGGTGGGTGGGTGGAGTGGATGAACGGATGGATGGATAGAGACTGACATGGACTGAATTGCTTTTAATCAGCTAAAAGCCTCCTTCAATTTAACATTAGGGATGCAGAAGAAATTTAATAAAAATGTTAACGAAAAGGGGAATTAACAAGAGCTCGCTTAGAAAAAAAAATCCTTCCCCCCCCCCCCCTGGGGTAGCAATTTTTCAAGATGATCATAAGAAACAGGCCTGTCCTGTCTCAAAGTGACCCCCCTCTTTTAAATGACTCCAGGGTCATTCCTGAGTCATTTCCTCAACCAGCAGATAAGCCAAGGTTGAACTGATCAAGCCTGACCTGATTTAAACTTTTCACGGGGTTTCAACCCTCCACCCCGAAAAATAAACCCTGCACATCAAGAAAGCACAGCTAAGGGCAGAGGGGTGAGAATTTGCACTTCTTTACTTATTTGTTTTATAAAGGAAAAGCTGGTGCAGCCGAGCGGGAGAGAAGGCGGTGGGCAGGCGAGCTCTTTGCACAATAATGAGACACTCGCATATCCGTAGGTATATAGGACCTTGATGTTTGGGGTGTTTTTTTGTGTTGTTCTTTTGTGTGTACCTTGGAGGGCCTGCTCGCTTCGCCCCCCCCTCCCCCCCCCGGAGCAGTTTCGGCAAAAATGACATGCAGGGAATGAGATGAAATAATGCAGAGGAGGGGGTAAAGCCCCCCTCTCCGCAAGGAGCATGGGAAGAAGGTTGGTTGGCTGGCTGGCATATACTTGTGTCTGGCTAGCTGGCGTTGGGGGGGGGGGGCAAGAGTACTGGCAGGCCCCAGCTCCTCCTCCTCCTCTTCCCTCCTCCTTGTGCTGGGTGCTGGAGCCCGCCCGGAGGCTTGGAGGAGGAGGAGCTGCTGCTGCTAACCAGGCTTGGGTAGGATCCGGGATCCCCGCTCTTGGGTTGGTGGGAGACCTTGAGGGCAAGGCAGGCGGGAGTAGAGAGAAAGCCACGTCCAGCGAAAAGGGGAACGGGAGGGGGGGTGGGTGGGATGGAAGGAGCGGGCAAAATGCAGATGACGAGAGCTTGGTAAGCGAGGGAAATTAGAGGCGGGGGGGGGTGCCCTTCCCAGCAAAGCTGGGCGGAGGCATTGGGGAAGGAATGGTGCATACGGATTTCGTTGGGGTGAAGGGGAAGGATGTGAACGACAGCAGGTGAGGTTTGGGGGATGGGAGGAAGGAGAGGTGGCAGCTCTGTGGCGAAGAAGGGGAGAGAGAGAGAGAGAGAGAGAGAGCGGGTGGCAGGGGCCAGGGAGGTGGAAGAGACACCGGAGGGGAGTGACGGATTCCTTCTCCCCTTCCATGGAGTGGATGAGGATTAAGGGAAGAAAAGAGGAGGAAGAGGATGTCGGGAGGGCAGCTGGGCTTCAGGTGGAAAGAGGAAGGGGGGCCCTGGATATAGAGGAAGGTGGGAGTGTGGAGTAACTGCCAGGCCGGGCCGCGAAGGAGGGGGGGGTTTGAGGAGGAATGGATACGCCTCCCTCCCACCCACCCCCAATGCGTTTTCCATGAAAATTATGGAAATATAGAAGAGAAAACAGCCCCTGCGGTGATTATAAGCGGAAAAAGCTACTGACCAGCGCAGGTTTCCTGGATGTGGGACCAGGGTTCGTGAAACGGAAGACGAATATCGGGTCGTTCGAGGCTGAACCACGAGGGAATCTTGGAGCTTCGCGGTTTCCTCGCAGACGTTTCAGGAGCCAAACTAGGTAGCGTCATCGGGGGAAATGTGGAAGCGAGGAGAAATCAAACATCTTGGCCAATAGGACAGCCAGAAGAAATAACCCGGGGGGCAGGGGAGTGGGTCACGATGGGCAGCAAAATGGAGACAGGAGGGCAAGCTTTGGACCCCCGTGGGAAGGGGAGGGATCGGGCTCTTTTCTTGTCCAAGGTTGTTCGTATCCCTAGATCGGTACCCCCTACCTGCCCATCTTTGGGGCACTTAAGGACTGTGGTGGAGAGTTTTTTGTGTGGACCGAGAGGGAGTGGTGCCTGCATCCCGCGGATGGGCCTTCGCTGGTTGGCATGGACCGGTTTCTGGCACACCGTGGCCCACAGACCAGAGGTGGGGGACCTCTGCTCTAGATCATAGTGGTCAGTGAAGGGTCAGTTTCAAACTCTTTGGCCTGTGAGATAAGGAACCCATTTGTTTTCTCTGCTGAGAGTATTTGGATCCACATGTCGTGGCCCTTTGAGTAGCTTCCCCCGGGTCTCAGATTAAATCCTCCTCCTCCCTTCTCAACAGGATCTCCCAAGATCTTCAAGATAATTGAAAAACTAGTATTTTATTCTGAGGAATAGCGTTTCTAAACCTCTCGCGTTTAACTCCCTCCCTTGTGATCAGGCGTGATTTAATGGTAACATGCAGTTCATTTAAACTCTATTGGAAAAACCATTTTTTCTGAAATGGTTTAGGGTCTCCTGCCTTGGTAAGGCCACACTTGAAATACTGCATTCAGTTTTGGTCGCCACGATGTAGAAAAGATGTGGAGACTCTAGAAAGAGTGCAGAGAAGAGCAACAAAGATGAATAGGCGGCTGGAGGTTAAAACATGAAGAACGGTTGCAGGAACTGGGTATGTCTGGTTTAATGAAAAGAAGGACTAGGGGAGACATGATAGCAGTGTTCCAATATCTCAGGGGTTGCCACAAAGAAGAGGGAGTCAAGCTATTCTCCAAGGCACCTGAGGGTAGAACAAGAAGCAATGGGTGGAAACTAATCAAGGAGAGAAGCAACTTAGAACTGAGGAGAAATTTCCTGACAGTTAGAACAATTAATCAGTGGAAGAGAAGTTGCCTCCAGAAGTTGTGAATGCCCCAACACTGGAAGTCTTTAAGAAGATGTTGGATAACTATTTGTCTGAAACGGTATAGGGTTTCCTACTTAGGCAGGGGGTTGGACTAGAAGACCTCCAAGGTCCCAACCAACTCTGCTATTGTATTATTATTATCTACTTGAGCAGGGGGGAGGGTTGGACTAGAGGACCTCCAAGGTCCCTTCCAATGCTATTATTTTCAACGAAGACCCAGATTGTTGGGGGGGGGGGGGGATAGGCTGATTCTGTAAACTGTCCAGAGAGGGGCTTTAAAGCACTGTGAAGCAACATATAAATCTATTGCTGTTTTTTAGCCAGGTAAAATGCAGAGGATTCCACCTTATATAGGTGATTTTCTCATGGGCATCCCTTTGTGGGCAACCTGAGACCTGTGCATTCCCCTTTTTACGATGGCCGGTTTCATCCTTGGGGTTAAGGGTGCCACATACATAAAAGAAGAAAGAAGTTGTGATTTGGGCACAAAAGCTTTTTTGAACTGACACTCGCCTAGGAAAAAAATAAAAACCCGAGATTCCAATTCTAGAAAGGAAAAAAAAAGGATATATTTCATCCCTGAAACACTTCTCAACCATGTAGGTCCCATCTCAAATGTTGAGTTCCATGTCTGTCTGTCTGTCTGTCTGTCTGTCTGTCTGTCTGTCTGTCTGTCTGTCTGTCTGTCTGTCTATCTATCTATCTATCTATCTATCTATACCTATACCTATACCTATACCTATACCTATACCTATACCTATACCTATATCTATCTATGTATCTATCTCTATCTATCCATCTATCCATCTATCTCCATCCACTATCTCTCTCTCTCTCTCAAATGTTCCATCTCAAATGTTGAGTTCCATATATATCTATATCTATCTATCTATCTATCTATCTATCTATCTATCTATCTATCTATCTATCTATCTATATCTATCTATATCTCTATCCTCTATCCATCTATCCATCCATCTATCTATCCATCTATCTCCATCCACTATCTATCTATCTCTATCTATCTATCTATCTATCTATCTATCTATCTATCTATCTATCCTCTATCATCTACCTACCTACCTACCTACCTACCTACCTACCTACCTACCTACCTACCCATCTATCTATCTCTTTCTCTCTATCTATATCTATCTATTTATCTCTATCCTCTCTCTCTCTCTCTCTCTCCCTCTATCTATCTATCTATCTATCTATCTATCTATCTATCTATCTATCTATCTATCTATCTATCTATCTACCTACCTACCTACCTACCTACCTACCTACCTACCTACCTATCTATCTATCTATCTATCTATCTCTCTCTCTCTATATATATATATATAAACACCTATCTCTAATATTACTGGATATTAATCCTTAAACTTTCTGTCTCTTACTTCAACCCCTTTTTTTCATAGATTCTTCAAGGAGATGTTGAAGAATTCTGCAAGGACGCTAGTTTTATAGTTTTGAGTAAACTGAGTGAATTTGCCTTAGATGAACACATTTAGAACTGGAGTGAGATTTCTCATTCCTGTTATTTTCAAATGCAAAGTGCAGGAAAAGGAGATGATGCTTTGCTAGTAAGATTGCCAATAGTCCAACAACTTACCGGCAGTTCTAACATTAGTGATTAAAACCCCCAAATTTTCTCTCAGCCAGTGTGTTGTTCGTTGTGAAGTCGTGTCCGACCCATCGTGACCCCATGGACAACGTTCCTCCAGGCCTTCCTGTCCTCTACCATCCTCTGGAGTCCATTGAAGCTCACGCTGACTGCTTCGGTGACTCCATCCAGCCACCTCCTTCTCTGTCGTCCCTTTCTTCTTTTGCCCTCCATCTTTCCCAGCATTAGGCTCTTCTCCGG
This sequence comes from Natrix natrix natrix, assembly GCA_029891615.1. Classification (NCBI taxonomy): domain Eukaryota; kingdom Metazoa; phylum Chordata; class Lepidosauria; order Squamata; family Natricidae; genus Natrix; species Natrix natrix. The sequence goes on from JAKRSK010003420.1 coordinate 13,638,236, forward strand.
TGAGTCCTTCCTTCTCATTAGGTGGCCAACGTATTTGAGTTTCCTCTTCAGAATCTGGCCTTCTAAAGAGCAGTCAGGGTTGATCTCCTCTAAGGTTGACCGGTTGGATCTCCTTGCAGTCCAAGGGACTCGCAGGAGTCTTCTCCAGCACCAGAGACTTCAAAGGCCTCCATTCTTTGACGCTCAGCCTTCCTTATGGTCCAACTTTCACAGCCATCCATTGCAACAGGTCCCAGTCAGTAGAAATTTAGAACACCCGTGCTTGAAAGTTTTACGTTGTCTTAGTTCTGGTATCAAAATTAGTTCCTTGGAAATATGTTGCATTTCTAATTAGCCATTATTATTTTTTTACACCAGGCTTTTTGTTGGTGAACCTTGTGCTTTTAAATGAAAAACAAAAGTAGTTTTTAGAAGTATAGAGTGAACTTTGATTGTTGCTTTTTTTTCAAAAGGGGGGCTATTCATTTATATTAAGATTTCTCCCGGAATTCATTCCAAAAGTCAGAAATAAAATTCAGCCTGTCAGCTGTATCGAATTTAAAATATACCATTTTCAATGCCTCTGTTGTATTAACTGTGTTTTTCTACATGTAGAAAAATGGTATATGGAAAAGACGGGTGTTTTCTTTTGTTTTAAATGCAGGACTTGCTAGCATTCCATTTTCCAAATTGTCCATGGCAAGTAGATAAGAGAGAGTTACTTCAAGGACATCCCCTCTGCAAACATATCTTTAGTTGGATGTAACTTCCCTGCACCGAGCATTAATCTCTTGTTTATATACAGGTAATCTTTGACACGCATGAGTCCGTTTAGTGACCGTGCAATGGCACTGAAAAGCCCACGACCGTTTTTCACACTTGAAACTGTTGCAGCCTTTCCCATGGTCACATGATCAAAAACCTATTTATGATGGTTGCAGTATCCCGGGACGATGGGATCCCTTTTTGGATCCTCCTGTCAAGCAAAGTTAACAGGGAACTTAACAACCACGTTATTAACTTAACAGCTGCAGGGATTCACTTAATAACTCTGGCAAGAAAGGTTGTAAAAACCCACTCAACAAAATAAAACTAATAGAATTAATCATAATGATTACATTCAGTCAACTTGTGTATTTCTAATACTAATGCGCATCTATATTAGGTTATAGTCCATCATTATACATTTTATTCCATGGTGTATCTTGTTATTACTTTAATTATTATAAAGTGTATATTTTATAATACTCCCTTTTCTATCACTTATTCTAGCTTTTAATCATACAATTCAATTCAATTCAATTCAATACAATACAATACAATACAATAGCAGAGTTGGAAGGGACCTTGGAGGTCTTCTAGTCCAAACCCCTGCCTAGGCAGGAAACCCTATACCGTTTCAGACAGATGGCTATCCAACATCATCTTAAAGACTTCCAGTGTTGGGGCATTCACGACTTCTGGAGGCAAGTTGTTCCACCGATTAATTGTTCTCACTGTCAGGAAATTTCTCCTCAGTTCTAAGTTGCTTCTCTCCTTGATTAGTTTCCACCCATTGCTTCTTGTTCTGCCCTCAGGTGCCTTGGAGAATAGTTTGACTCCCTCTTCTTTGTGGCAACCCCTGAGATATTGGAACAATGCTATAATGTCTCCCCTAGTCCTTCTTTTCATTAAACTAGGCACACCCAGTTCCTGCAACCGTTCTTCATATGTCTTAGTCTCCAGTCCCCTAATCATCTTTGTTGCTCTTCTCTGCACTCTTTCTAGAGTCTCCACATCTTTTTTACATCGTGGCGACCAGAACTGAATGCCGTATTCCAAGTGTGGCCTTACCAAGGCATTATAAAGCGGTATTAACACTTCACGTGATCTTGATTCTATCCCTCTGTTGATGCAGGCTAGAACTGTGTTGGCTTTTTGGGCAGCTGCTACACACGGCTGGCTTGTATTTAAATGGTTGTCCACTAGGACGCCAAGATCCCTTTCACAGTTTATTTTTTTAAAAAAACCTTTTCTCTTTCTATCCTATCTAAATTCTAATCATGTCACCTACCTAAAAAAAAAGAATAAAAGAGATAGAAAGAAAATCAAAAGCAAATAAGAACAACAACAAATAGAAGGATCATCCATCCATCATCACTTGCCCGCTTCAATATTTTAATTGCTTATGCTTTAAAAGAAAGAGGGAGAGGGAGAGAGAAGGAAAAGCAAATCAGAACAATAAGACAAAAGAAAATTCATCTATCCATCGTCTCTTGCCTGCTTCTTTAATTGCTATGCTTTTTCTATTGACTTGCCTCCACAATTCCTCTCTCAAATCTTCATCTCTATCTCCATCTGTTTGTTTGGCTATTCAATCTAAGCACTTCTCTCTACCCTCTTCTGTTTTTCTTGATGTATACATATTATGCAGTCCAGATTTTATGAATGATATTTCAAATATAAATCGGGGGTTGTTGAAAAATATTCCAGGAACACATTGGCATTAAAAACAACAACTAGTCTTTTCTGAATTTCTCATCCTTTCTTTGCTTCGATGACTCAGGCAAGAAAGCATCACACAAATTCAGTAATCACAAAACAGGTTGGAGCAGGAGAGCAACAAAAATTTAAGGAAAGAAAAGAAAAGGAGAATATTATCACGGTATCCATTACGTTATAAAAATGGTTGTTTTGAAAAATGGGTCCTAAACGATAGGCCGCGAGTATAATACTTTCCTGTCCGTTCAGAAGTTTTTGCTTCGATTTTTAGACGCTGAGGAATGAACTTTCAGATACCCATTGGGCATTACATTATATATCCAATATAATTGGATGAAGCCTTCAGCCCCGACCTGTGTCAAACTGAATTCATATCAGAATGCCCAAGGATACAAACAATCCCACACCCCAATCAAATTTAGGCTTGACAGGCTGCCCCCCTCTGATAATTGAAGTCGTTCTAGGAGAGATTCTCGTATATTAGCATCAGATACTGGAATAAACACTTGGCAGAGATTATAGGAGAGTGTTGCTGTGGCCTAAAGGTGGCATTCTTGCCTCCCAATCAGGAGGCTGTGTGTTCGATCCCAGGTAGAGGCAGATATTTCTCTCTAGGCACACTGAGAATATATCTGCTGGGGTGGGGGGGGAAACTCCGCGTTGGTGACAGGAAGGGCATCTGGCCATTAAAACACTCTGCTAGCTCCATTCAGTTGCCCAGACTCCACCCCGCAAGGGATTATGGGGCCATTAAATGGAGATGATGCCTTGGCAGAGACTATGGGGAATCACTCTAGATAGTCCTCAAGTTACAACCACAGTTGAACCCAGAATTTCTGTGGTTGAGCAAGACATTTGTTAAGTGAGGTTTGCCCCATTTTACACCTTTTCTTGCCTCAGTTGAAAGTTAGTCACCCGGTTGTTAAAATGAATTTGGCTTTCCCCATTGACTTTGCTTGTGAGAAGGTCGCAAAAAGGGATCCTTCAGCAATTTGATTTGGGATCTTGTGACCTCCATATGTTAATTAGAGCATTCTTGGTGCTTTGAAGAAACCGAGTTTGAATGTGGGAATCCTAATGGAATTCGCAGCACGGATTCAGGAAAATGTCCAGCCCATTCGTAGGATTTTTTGCTGGGAAACAACAATTGTTATTAAATCCATATCATCCTTCAAAGTCGTGTTTCTTCATCCTGGATACCCTAGAACAGTGATGGCGAACCTTTTTTGGCTCGCGTGCCACAAGTGGGGGGAGCGCAGGGGGGTCGAGTGTGGGCGTGCTGCACCCATAATGCAACGCGCGATCCCCCCATTTTTACATGTTTTTTTTGCCCTCCCCAGGCTCCAGAGGCTTTATAGGAGCATGGGGAGGGCGAAAAGAGCCTCCCACGCCCCCCTGGAGGCCCTCCAGAGGCTTCAGGGACCATCCGGAGGCTTCACTAAAGCATTCGGAACGCTTAAAACGACCCTCCGAGCAAACCGGAAGTCACTTCTGGTTTGCTCGGAGGGTCGTTTTAAGCATTCCGAAGGCTTCAGGGACCGTCCGGAGGCTTCCCTGACACATTCGGAGCGCTCAAAACGACCCTCCGAGCAAACTGGAAGTCACTTCCGGTTTACTCGGAGGGTCGTTTTAAGGGTTCTGAAGGCTTCAGGGAAGCCTCCGGACGGTCCCTGAAGCCTCCGGAGGGCCTCCAGGGGGGCGGGGAGGCTCTTTTCGCCCTCCCCAGGCTCCTATAAAGCCTCTGGAGCCTGGAGAGGGCGAAAAATGACTTTTAAAAAGGGTTAAATCAGCTAGCCAGCGCACGCATGCGCGCTGGCCAGCTGACAGGGCAGCGCCTCGCGTGCCCTGACAAATGGCTACGCGTGCCACCTGTGGCACGCGTGCCATAGGTTCGCCATCACTGCACTAGAAGATGGGTAGAGTTCAATTCCTGGAATTTCTTCACCAGCCTTGGGGAATTCTGGGAGTTGTAGTCCACACTTCTTCAAGGGGCTGACTCGAGAATTCTGGGAGTTGTAGCCCATGCCTCTACGAAGTCTGTTAAGAGACTGGCCAGATTGAAAGAATAAATGTCCCTTATCTGTTTTTAAATCATCCAAAATAGACAACCAAAACAGAAGGCCTTCTGAATCCTCTACATCAGTGTTTCTCAACCTTGGCAACTTGAAGATGTCCGGACTTCAACTCCCAGAATTCCCCAGCTGGGGAATTCTGGGAGTTGAAGTCCAGACATCTCCCAAGTTGCCAAAGGTTGAGAAACACTGCTCTACATGGGACGCCATCTATCTTGGATGGAAAGAGGGATGTCTTTAGGCTGGCTCGGTTTATCTCACGAGCTTATTTCATATACTGCTTGAAAATTAATGAGTAGTTTTGATCAGCCTCTCCTCTCCCTTAGGCTTGCCCCAAAGAAGCCTCTCCTCTCCCCTTCTCCCCCCCAGGCTTGCCCCACAGAAGCCTCTCCTTTCCTATCCCCCTTCTCTCCCTCAGACTGGCCCCATCGATCCTCTCCTATCCCTTTCTCTCCCTCAGGCTTTCTCTACAGAGGCCTCTCCTATCATCCCCTTCTCTCCCTCAGTCTAACTCCTTAGCATCAGAGTGTTTTTCAGGTGGGGAGGGGGAGTAGAACGTCTAACTCCTTAGCATCAGAGTTTGTTAATAATAATATAAGAAAGACTAATGATCTGAGGGTCATTTGGAAAAAAAATCCTTTCTTGGTGAACACCTAGAAACCAAAAAGAACATACATGCCAAATTTCAAGTTTGTAGGTTTTACGGTTTTGGAGATTTCGTGATGATTCGTGAGTGGTATTTCTCTTTCTCTCCATATATATATGGAGGAATGGAGACTTCCTATAAGAGGAATGGAGATCTCCACCCATCCTTAACCTGTATATATATGTATGTGTATGTACATATATGTGTTTGTGTATGTGTGTATGTATGTATATGTGTGTGTGTGTATGTATATATGTGTGTGTGTGTATGTATGTATGTATGTTTTTGTAGATTTTCACAGATGTAGGTATGCTGGTCTTGTTGTATTCGGGTCTTTTCCCGTATAAGATTGAGATTGTCTTGGCAACGTTTCGACGAGGTCTGACTCGCCATCTTCAGGCTGGTGTTTCAGGCTCCGACCACGCTTTAAGCCGAAAACACCAGCCTGAAGATGGTGAGTGAGACCTCGCCAAAACATTGCCAAGACAATCTCAATCTTACATGGGAAAAGACCTGAATACAACAAGACCAGCATATATGTATATGTATATGTATACACACACACACACACATACATTTGTTTTCGTAGATTTTCACGGGTGTAGGTATGCTGGTCTTGTTGTATTCGGGTCTTTTCCCGTGTAAGATTGAGATTGTCTTGGCAACGTTTCAGCGAGGTCTCACTCGCCATCTTCAGGCTGGGTTTTGGGCTATCGTCACGTTTATTCATGTTGTGGGGGTGTTTCTCTATTTCGATAGCTTCCATAATTATTCTCTTGTTGAAGTGTTCTGTTTTGGAGGTTAATCTCCAAATCAGAACACTTCAACAAGAGAATAATTATGGAAGCTATCGAAATAGAGAAACACCCCCACAACATGAATAAACGTGACGATACCTCCCGCCTACCAGACATCTGGAAGCCAGCCCTAGTCAAAAAACGAACCCCACCCACCACCCAGGCCCTTACAACACAAAACAACAACGGACACACAGCCAGCACCAATCAGGGCCAATCTACCAATCATGATAAAACCACACAACCAATCATTCCACTTACGGAAACAAAGCCAGCACTCCACACACCCCCACCAAGATTTATCGAAAGATGGCAGCTCCGACCACGCTTTAAGCCCAAAACCCAGCCTGAAGATGGCGAGTGAGACCTCGCCGAAACGTTGCCAAGACAATCTCAATCTTACATGGGAAAAGACCCGAATACAACAAGACCAGCATACATACACACACACACACACACACACACACACACACATCATTGCTTGGGGGAGAGCCACACATCTCATATTTGGTTAAGGATGGGTGGAGGTCTCTTATAGGAAGGACCAGGATCTGGAGAAGACAGCCAACTCGTCCAAAATTCTTGAGTGGAGATGGTAGAAACAAGACTTGGTCTACCTTAATTTCCTTTTCAGCAGAAGCTACTTGGGTAGCTGCCACAGATTCCTGCATCCCGGTGAGATCCCTCCATAGAATATCGTCTTCCTTGATCTGCGAAAGCTTGTTGGCACAATTTAACTTGAGCAAAGTCAGAAGCTTTCAATGTGATGCAGCCTTTGACATAATCGCCGGTGGCCTATTTTTTTCTCCCTATAATGACAGAGGCCTACTTAATAAATAGCAAACACACACACACGCACACACAAATACACACACTTTTAACAAAAATAGTCTAACAAAAGTATTCTTAACAATAATAATAATAACCCTTAAGAAAAGACTTGAGATTATAATTCGAGTTCATCAGCTACATTTCTATCAACTCTGAATTTGGGTTTTTTTTATAAAGATTTTTTTTTAATTTTTGAATAAACACAAACAGACAAAACACACACACAAAAACAACCAAACACAAAACCATCTTCCATTACAAATTGCAGAAAGTGTGTAGATTGGTTACAAAAACGTCCGTGCATCCCTTCCACAGTCATCACTTAGAATTCATATCAAATCATACGTTTTAAATCAAATATATTTATATATATTACTATCATCATACCTCAACTTTCATTTGACTATAATTGTTTTTACGTCCTTTTATATAAAATATTCCCGATTTAAAGCAAAACCACATAATGGCATTCCATTAGCTCTTCCCAATATCATCCAATAACATTACATCTTTATAACATGTTCTAAATAAAAATTGGTTATATTTAATAATTTCTAAACCTCCTTTCGTAGTCACCATTTGCAATTTATATCAAATTTCTTCTTATCAAACCAATACATATATATACATTATTATCATTATCAATCAATTATTTAACTTTATGTATTATGTATCCATTATCACTTCATTTTATTAAATTTAACTAAATTTGACTTAATTTTTTTATTATAAGCTTTCATTACATCAACCTGTGTCTTTCCAGTAATAGTGCAGTCTTATGTCTCTTGCCATTTGTGGCATTAGTATTTTGGTTATTTCCTTAGTAAGTTTTGTATGGACGTCTCTTCGCAACTTATTGCTTATTGCATATCTTGTATAAGCTCGAAACCCTCCATCTGCTTCTTCGATCAGCTTATCTTTGGTTATCACAAGTGCTTCTGACAAAATTTCTCTCCTTAGTTCCATCTTCTCTCTTTTCTTCTTCTATACTTTGACATCTGGGGTAGAGCCCCAGTCCATCTATCTCCCCTTTCCATATTCCACTCTTTCCATTTCCAACCATGCTCAGTTCATTGTCAGTATCAACAATTTTCTTGTCTCTGTTTATTTTTTCCTTCAGTTTTTAGAACTCTGACCTCCACTTTCTTCATTTGATGAACATCCTCAATTTTTCCATCAAATTTTACTGTTCTACAATCTATGTTCTCCAATCTCCTCTCAATTTTCTGTTACTTCTAATAATGTTTGAATTTCAAACATAATCTTTTGCAATATTAAGGTTTCTTTTTCATGTTGCGCCATTCTTCCAACTTGTAAACACTGCCACCCTGGCATTCAAAACTTTTTATTACATTTAAAGCAAGTTCATTATAATCTTTCAAGACAAGGCTTTGTTTTCACTCCACTCCAGCTGCCAATAAAGCTCTCGAAGAGCACCTGTATAAGCAACCCATGCTCTTCTCACTATCACTCTTTGTAAGCAAACTGAGGAACCTTGAGATGGAAAGTCAAATGATCAAAGAGAAAAAAGAAAAGACAGTATTTCCAAGCCTCCAGCCTCCAAGTGGCAGTGTTACTTCCTTTCCCTCTGTTATTACAGCCCTCTTTATATTCCTTTTATAATCTTCTTTATATTCCAGGCTTAAAGAAAACAAAATTCTTAAATGGAGCAAAAAAACCCATCCAATCCAGCATTATAAAAATAAGGAAAAAGATTTTAATCCATAGGTATAAAAAAAGGAATATAAAAAGTAGAAAAACTAATCCATTCAATTTAAAGAATACGAAACATTTGCAAAAGTTCCATCTGTAAAAGAAACTTTTTTTTTAAAAAAGGATAACACACTGTCTAATGTAGCTTAATTTCACCGCTTGTTCTCTTCTGTTTTCAAATTTAATTTAGCTTTAATATTTTGGGGGGGTGTAGTCTCCTTTATAATAATAATATTTCCTCACCAGATGGACAAACTTTCTCTTTCCGTTTTCCTCCCGTTCCGGAGCTGTCCCACCTTCGGCAGCTTCAATGGCTGCGCTTCTGTCACCGGCAAAAAGAGATTCTTCTGAATCAATCAGGGACCTTGCGGTGTCCCTGAGATCAGCAGGACATACTCTTCCCTGTCACTGTCTCTTCGGGATGGTTTAGATCCAAAAGGACCATCCGGCGGCTAAAGTATCGACTGCTCCAAAATCGCACGTCGTGTTGTTGCGACGTCAGCTCCTCGAATTTGGGGGTTTTGTTTTCTTTTTATTGGTGAGATCAGCCTTTCTTTGGGGGCCTTTTTCATGATAGGGATGCCAAGGAGTCATTCCAGCTATACCCTTTTGTGATTCTGGGTACAGCAGAGAATACACGTAGGGAGAAATCAAATCAGAATACACCAGAAGTAAAGTTTATTGCCATTCCAGAGTTGGAAAAGAAGATATATTTTACAGGATCCAATCTGAGTCAGTCTTTGAATCCGGTAGAGCGGGAGTGTCAAAGTCGATTTAATTATATCAAGGTTGTGGTTGATGTGGGGGGGCAGCTTGACATCACTCATGTTGGGGGTGCCCATGGCGGCTCAAGCGCTCTACCAGCGAAAACAGGCTCCCGAGCTCCGTTTTGGACTGCGACGGCGTCCTGCAACCCTCTGCCAGTGAAAATGGAGCTCAGGAAGGCTGCCCACAGCCTTCCCGAGCTCCATTATTCACTGGCAGTGGCATAGCAGGCCGGTCCTTCCCTGTTTCCAGGGCGGCTCTGTGGGTCAGATTTAAGCACCCTGCGGGCTGGATCTGGCCCCCGGGCCTTGAATTTGACTCCCCTGTGGTAGAGAGAAGTTCCCTGAGGATGGGCTCCAACACAAGTCCAAAAACTCGGAAAGTCATGGTCCCGGTGACTGATCTAATTTGGATCCTGCCACATTATCCCGGGACACCTATATTTTGCCTTCTTTCGTGAGCATATATTTTAAAATGGTGATTTACTTATTATCTCAAGTTATCTTGATCCAATGCCTGGAAAATCAGAGGTTAAGGCCAAGTTGAGCTTTCGGGAGATTGTTCCAAACCCGTGCCATTATTATTATTATTATTTTTAAAAAACCCTATTCTTCCCCTACACAGGTGATCCTCAATTTGCGACTACAATTGAGGCTCAAATTTCTGTGGTTAAGTGAGACATTTTGTTAACGTGACTCTTTAAAGACCTTGTAGAGAGCTGAAGCTTGCAATACATCTTCATCCTCGTTTGAGTTGCCTGAATCTTCTGGTTTCCCCCTGGCGCTTGACAATTTTCACCGCTGTTGTAACTTCAAACGGTCATTAAGCGAACGGTTGTAAGTTGAGGACTACCTCCCAGTCAGTGTATAAACCCTAACCCCTGATCTATGCAAATCCTTTAAAAAAAAAGGGGGGGGGAGTTGGTTTCCTGTTATGCATCCTGGTGTTCCCATTATGTAATTGGCTGATCTCAGACCAACAGCGTTGGAAAGGACTTTATATAGGTCATCGAATCAGCCCCACCCCGCTCAAGCCGGGGACCCTACGCCAGGGGTCAGCAACCCACAGCTCTGGAGCCACATGCGGCTCTTTCATCCCTCTGCTGCAGCTCCCTGTCACCGGTTGGCTCCACAATAATTGATAGGGCTTTTGGTTAGGACAGGTAGAGGAAAAAGGATGCCGCGCTAGGAGGAGACTGGTGGGGAAACCGGCCTTCCGGTTGGCTCCAGAATTGAAGGGGGGGGGCTTCTGTTTAGGACCTTGGTGGCTCTTTGAATGTTTAAGGTTGCTGTCCCCTGCCCTACACCATTTCTGACAGATGGCAGTCCAGTCTCTTCTTGAAAGCCTCCAGTGATGAAGCTCCCACAACTTCTGAAGGCAACTTTGGTTGATTGTTCTCCCTGTCAGAAAATTCTTCCTTATTTCTAGGTTGAATCTCTCCTTGGTCAGTTTCCATCCATTGTTCCTTGTCCGGCCTCCCGGTGCTTTGGAAAATAGCTTGACCCCCCTCGTCTCTTTGACAAATATTGGAACAGTGTTATCACATCTTCCCTGGTCCTTCTCTTCACTAGACTAGCCATGCCCGGTTCCTGCAACCGTCCATCGTATGTTTTAGCCTGCAGTCCCCTCATCATCTTGGTTGCTCTTCTCTGCACTCTTTCTAGAGTCTCCACATCTTTTTTATAGTGTGGTGACCGAAACTGGATGCAGTACTCTAGGCGTAGTCTTACTAGGGCTTTATAGAGTGGTATTAGAACCTCCCTTGATCTGGATTGTATCTCTCTGTTCATGCAATTTAGGGTTGGCTTTTTTGGCTGCCTCAGATTTTGCTGCTTGTCCACTAAGATTCGCAAGATCCCTCTCACAGTTACTGCTGGTTCACCCCATCTATATGTGTACTTTTGGTTTTTCTTTACTTTTCCCTACATTGAATTTCATTTTGTTAGATAGGGCCTATTGTTGAAGCCTGGATCTTGAGCCTAGATTCCTAGGTATGTCTTCCCTGCAGTCCGTAGAGAACTCGCTTTGGAGAGGTGGAAAAAAATGGCAGCGAAATTGCTGGTTCAGCTCAACCCATTGTGGCTGGCTGCTAAACATCTGAACTATTTCCTCCTCTTAGGCAGAGCTGGTCGCTTAAAAATACCACATTTATTATTATTATTATTTTTAAAGCTACAAACACACTTCTGGGGCTGATTTAATTGAAAATTAGACTACCCCGCGACCCTTTGATTTACCGTTTCAGAGGCATTTCCTCACTTGATTCTTCCATGCTTTCCAGAGCTCCTAACATGCTTGAAAAGTTCTTTAAAATTCTTTTAGAAATTAAGCGCTTCTAACATAGTCTCTTGTCAGGAAAATTGGGGACATATTCGGAGACGGAGACGCCTTCAAAATAACCTCTGCTAAACTGCATAAAACAGATTTTTTTTTTAAAAAAAAAAGATAAAATAGTGTTGTGGCCCAGCAGGAGCCGTTGGAGTTGCCACCAGACTCCGACAGCGAGGGTCCCTCGGAGTCAGCTCAGGAGGATGTGGAGGACCCTGGACAGGGTTCCAACTCTGAGCAGGGCGCAGAGAGGCTGGTTGGCCACCAGGGGCCGCCAGAGGCATGGAGCAGTGGTGAAAGCCAAAGGAAGGGGGCTCCTGATGTCATGCCTTGGAGCAGTGGGGAGGAGTCACAGGACAGTGAGTCAGACATCAGCAGTGAGCTATTAGATGCTCGTTACCGACGTGCTTCCCGGTGTAAGGAGCAATTGAGCAATTACAGGAGGTAATTGCTCTCAGCTGCTGATCATTAGACTCCTCTCCAGACTATAAAGGGACTGCTTGTGGACACGCCCTTTGCAGGAATCAACTGATCATTGGAGTTGGAGAAGCTCAGATCTGTGTCGAATTTTGGCAGGCTGGATTGCTGCCAAAGGGTTTACCTGGATTGCTGCCCAGAGTGCTATCTTGACCTTGGCAGGCTGGATTGCTGCCAAGGTGGAACCTGTATGTCAATAAACATCTGGAAGAGACTTTGTGTCGGAGTGACTTGGTATACCAGAGCGAGAGGGGGGGGGGTCAGAACAAAATAGTATTTAGTGCAATATAAAAAAATGCAAATAATTTTTCTGCAGACCACCAAAATTTTCTCGCGGGTCACCAGTGGTTCACAGACCACCAGTTGGTGACCACTGATCCAGGTAATAGTTGTCTCAAAGGTGCTTTTTCAAAAGGCAAGTGGACTGTTTTTTTTTTCCCCTTTGAGGAAGAAGATGTTTCGCTTCTCATCCAAGAAGCTTCATCGGTTCAGATGAAGCTTCTTGGATGAGAAGCGAAATTTCTTCCTCTTCTTCTTCTTCTTGCTCGTCCTCTTCTTCTTCTCCTCCTCCTCCTCCTTCTCCTTCTTCTGTCATCGGACATTGGCGATCCTATTTTTATCAACAGCCGCACGAAAAAAGTGCTCCTGCAACCCTCTGCCAGCGGTTTTGTCCAAACCGGTCCCTTAGATTTTGAAGCCATGATTATTATTATTCTGCCTGGATTTAGTTTGCCTTCAATCTTTCCTTGGAGGATTAAGTGGAAGTATGCCCTATTTTTCCAGGTGTGGCATCGACGTATCCGAAATATTCTAAACTTTCGCTTGTTTATGGTTTGGATGATTCCCCCTTGGCTTTCCCAAGCAGCTTATCCCTTCCTCATTTCTGATTTTATCAAACCAGCTTATACCTAGCAGCCACCTGTAAATCCACATTACAAATGCTTATAGTCCCTTCAAAAGTGGCTGTCTGCCAGAGACCAACTCTCTACTCTGTCGAGCAGGATAGAAAAGATGTAGTATCTCGACATATAATTACGTTGGCAAGGATTGCCTTTGCCCAGAAATGGAAAAACAAATTAACTCCAAGCAAAGATGAAATAATAAGAAAGGTTATGGATTGTGCTGAAATGGACAAAACTAACTAAAGGAATTCAGGGAAAAGAAGAATCAGAATTCTATCAGATATGGGATAAATGGTATAGGTCCGTGATGGCGAACCTATGGCACGTGTGCCACAAGTGGCACGCGGAGCCATTTGTCAGGGCACACGAGGCGCTGCCCTGTCAGCTGGCCAGCGCACATGCGTGCGCTGGCCAGCTTAGTTCACCTTTTTAAAAGCTATTTTTTGCCTTCCCCAGGCTCCAGAGGCTTTATAGGAGCCTGGGGAGGGCGAAAAGAGCCTCCCCCGCCCCCCCGGAGGCTTCAGGGACCATCCGAGGCTTCCCTGATGCCTTCGGAGCGCTTAAAACGACCCTCCGAGCAACCCGGAAGTCACTTCCGGTTTGCTCAGAGGGTGGTTTTAAGCGCTCCGAAGGCTTCAGGGAAGCCTCTGGACAGTCCCTGAAGCCTCCGGAGGGCCTCCGGGGGGTCGGGGGAGGCTCTTTTTGCCCTCCCCAGGCTCCTATAAAGCCCCTGGAGCCTGGGGAAGGCAAAAAAAACATGTAAAAATGGGGGTGGTCGTGCGTTTTGCGCGTATGCGCACTGGGGTGGTCGCGCTTTGCATTAATGGGTGCGGCACGCCTGCACTCGACCCCCCTGCCAAAAAAGGTTCGCCATCACTGGTATAGGTGGATGGAGAAAAGAAACAAGAATCAATGAAGGAATATAACAAAACTCAAAAATAATAGTTATGAGTAAAATAAGGGAGTTAAGAATGGTGAAATCCAAATGAAATACAATAGAAGGGGAAATAATATAAGGTGAGCGGTATCGATTGATAATTGCTATTAGAAAGAACAGGAAGCTCCTGCTTGTATTGCATTGTGTAAATGTGGTGTACGTCTAAGTTTTGTGTTTGTGTGCATGTATTTTACATGTTTGTTAATAAAAAAGGGGGGGAAAAGAAAAGATGTAGTATCTGACAAGCCCGATTTTCAATCTTAGGCTTGTGTCGTAATTACAGAAGACCTTTTTCATTTTGAAGGACATTCTTTGAGCCGGTCTCTATCCTTGTCTTTCCTTCGGTGGTCGTGTCCCAGCTGAACGGGAAAGATATGATGACATTATCATGTTGTCAACTGTTTTTATAAAATTGGCCAACGGGACCTCAGTTTTGGGCCTTACATTTTGTAAGTTTATCCTTCTTTCAGGTTGAAAAATGGTTGGCCTTAAAATGCAGCGTTTTGCCCAGCTAAGGGTTACAAAAGACCGGAGAGTTTTAATAGAAGATAGATGTGCTGCACATCGAAAGCTGAGTCAGCATGTGGAAGTAGCAATGGGTTCTGGAAAGTGTAGCCGTTGGTATGCATCTCTCATGGGGCTGTTCGTAGAAAAAGCACCCCTGCCTGTTTCATAGTGGGTGGAATTCGAGTTTTTTTCTTCGTTGCAAATGACCCATATTGGAAACATGATCAAGATGGACTTGCACGGCATGCTAGCACCAGGATTCATCCAGGGAAGCTGATGGGAATGAGGCTTAGCACAGGGAAAAAGTATAGCACTAGCACTTACAGAGGTAGTCCTCAACTTATGACCCACAGTTGAGCCCAAAATTGAAGTGAAATTTTAAGTTGCTAAGTGAAACATCACTTTGCGCTGAGACGCTGAGCTTGTCGATCAGAAAGGTTGGCGGTTCGAATCCCTCATGCCCCGTAATGGAGTGAGCTCCCGTTACTTATCCCAGCTTTTGCCAAACTAGCAATTCGAAAGCACGTAAAAATGCAAGTCGAAAAATAGGGACCACCTTTGGTAACAGTGTTCCGTGCGCCTTTGGCGTTGAGTCATGCCGGCCCCATGACCACAGAGATGTCTTCGGACAGCGCTGGCTCTTCGGCTTTGAAACGGAGATGAGCACCGCTCCTTAGAGTCGGGAATGAATAGCACATATGTGCGAGGGAAACCTTTACTGTATTTATCTGAAGCGGTTTTACAGAGTCAGCCTATTTGCCCCCAACAATCTGGGTCCTCATTTTACCCACCTCAGAAGGATGGAAGGCTGAGTCAACCTTGAGATTGGTGAGATTCGAACTGGTGAATAGCAGCCAAAATGTAACAATTAGATAGATTTCTTATTTTCATATTAAAAGTTTGTTTTAATTAGAACTTGTTACTGGATCTTACTTTTGCTTTCTTGAAGATATGCTGTTTGGAAACACCGTCGGTCTAAGACCTCATTAGCTCAGGGTGAAATTTCCCCTGACATGCAGTGCTGCGCTCTTAATCACTGCGCCACCTCGGCTCAGTATAACTAACTATGTGGCAAACAAAGCTGGACTAAAACAAGATCCTTGGGTTTAATGAGATGAGGTTCTTAACCAATGATTTCCTCTTTTCCAGGCTGTCCCGGGGAACGTGTGCGCCTTTCCTTCATGAGGCGGAGCCTGCTTGATTGACAACTCTTGGATCAAGGAAGGGCAATTGGGAAAGGGACTTCTTCGTCATCTCCTTCCTGAGCCAGGAGCGAAAGACTCTTTTCCTTCGGCCATGGCTGACCCCATCATGGACCTCTTTGACGATCCTAACCTCTTTGGCTTGGACTCATTGACCGATGAGAGCTTTAACCAGGGCGCTCCAGATCCCATTGAAGAGGCCTTGGGGCTTTCAGGGGCCACCTTAGACTCCTTAGCGGGGGGCTCCAAAGACCAGCAGGTTGCCCCTCAGCCGGAGCCCTCCCAACCAGAGACCCTGCCCCTCCCCGATACGCAACCAGAGTCTGTGACTGAGCCCCCCCAGCAAGATCAACCAGGCCTCCTACAGGTCCCTCAGGATCAAGAAGTCCTCAGCCAAGGCAATCCGTTCATGGGAGTCTCGTCGGCCACAACCACCTCAACGGTCGTGCCCTCTTCTTCTGCCGGGGGGCAGCCAACCTCCGTGCCCCCGCCGGCCCCCAAGATCGTCATCCTGAAAGCCCCGGCCGGAAGCTCCATGACCGGCGCTCACGTGGCTCAGATTCAAGCGCAGCCCATTGGGGCAGCCAACGGGGGCAAAGTGACCTTCGCCAAGGTACTGACGGGGACCCCGTTGCGTCCCGGGGTCTCCATCGTCTCGGGCAATGCAGTGCTGGCCACCAAAGTGTCCCCTGGAGCCGGGGCCCCCACAACACTCCACCGGCTGGTGCAACCTGGACGTCCCGTCAAGCAGCTTGTCCTGCAGCCCGTGAAGAGCCAAGCGGGAGGGAACACGGGCGCTGCTCCGCTCAAACCTGCCGTGACCCTGACCTCAACTCCAGCTCAGGTGAGCACACAGTTCTTCCAGGTGAGGATGCAACAACTTAATTGGTTCTTTTACAGGTATTTACTAATTGTACAACGTCGAAAGGGACCTTGGAGGTCATCTAGTCCAACCCCCCCCTCCCGCCCAAGCAGGAGTACCCTACACCATTTCTGACAGATGGCAGTCCAATCTCTTCTTGAAAGCCTCCAGTGATGAAGCTCCCGCAACTTCTGAAGGCAACTTCTGTTCCATTGGTTGATTGCACTCATGGTCAGAAAATTTCTCCTTATTTCCAGGTTCAATCTCTCCTTGATCAATTTCCATCCATTATTCGTTTTCTGGCCTTCAGGTGCTTTGGAAAATAGCTTGACCCCCTCCTCTCTGTGGTAGCCCCTCAAATATTGGAACCCTGCGATCACACCTCCCCTGGTCCTTCTCTTCACTAGAATAGCCATGTCCAGTTCCTGCAGCCGTTCTTCATATGTTTGAGTCTCCAGTTCCCTCATCATCCTGGTTGCTCTTCCCTGCAATTTTTTTTAGAGTCTCAACATCTTTTTTTATGGTGTGATGACCAAAATTGGATCAAGTACTCTAGGGGTGGTCTTACTAAGGCTTTATCGAGTGGTATTAGTACTTCACTTGATCTTGATTAGTTTAGTTTAGTTTACTTTATTGTCATTGCACATCGTACAATGAAATTAAATGCCGTCTTCAGTGTACATTATAACTATAAAAATAAAAACACAAACACACATGCTTCACATGCGATATAATTGAAATTGAAAACCCGATATTGCATTAATATTGCACTATACCGTAGAATTCAATATAGTTACTGCCCTGGGATAGAAACTGTTTTTCAGCCTATTGGTCCTTGTTTTTATTGTCCTGTACCGTCTGCCAGATGGTAATAGTTCAAAAAAAAAAGGGTGCCCAGGATAAGGATGGATCTTTAAGGATGTTTTGAACTTTCTTAAGGCAGCGGGAGCTATAAAGCTCTTCCAAAGAGGGGAGAGGGCAACCCATGATCCTCTGGGCCATGACTTTGACCCTCTGGAGCGCTGCCCTATCTGCCACTGTGCAATTGGCAAACCATACACAGGTGCAGTAAGTTAAAATACTCTTTATGGTGGAGCGGTAGAAGGTCACCAGCAGATTTTCATCCAGTTGTTGTTTCCTGAGAAGTCTCAGGTAGCATAATCTCTGCTGGGCCCTTTTGACCGGTGCTGCAATGTGAGCGGCCCAGGTCAGGTCCTCTTTTAATGATAACACGCAGAAACTTAAAACTGGCCACTTGCTCCACTCAGTCTCCATTGATAAGCCAGAGCTGGATGCCTGATCTATTCCTTCTGTAGTCCAGTATAAGCTCCTTGGTCTTATTGGTGTTAAGGACCAAGTTATTGTATCCCTCTATTAATGCAACTAAGGATTGCATTGGCTTCTTTGACTGCTGGCTCATATTTAATTGGTTGTCCACTAAGACTCCAAGATCCCTCTCACAGTCACTGCTATGAAGCCTGGTTTCACCCAGTCTATATGTGTACGTTGGGTTTTTCTTGCCTAAGTGTAGGACTTTACTTTTCTCCACATTGAATTTCATCATGTTAGAGAGGGCCCAGGGTTCAAGTCTGTCCACATCCATCTGGATCTTGAGCCTACCTTCTAGGGCAGTGATGGCGAACCTATGGCACGCGGAGCCCTCTAGGAGTGAGCTCTATGGTTGTGGGCTGGCTGCCAGACAGAGAGTCTTCTGGACAGAGAGTCTTCCAGACAGAGAGTCTTCCAGCAGCCAGCCCACAACCATAGAGCGCACTCCTAGAGTGGCCGATGCTGGAAGACTCGTCAGCCGAGTTTTGGAGTTTGGAAGCCAGAGAAGAAGTTATGCTTGGAGAGTGGCGGCGGTGCCTTTGTCCTGCAGGGAAAGCTGGGCCAGGGCATGGTGAGGCTGGGAGGCATGCTTGCTGGGGGCGGAACAGGTGCTTGTGCAACACCCCCCCCCCTCCAGCTGGGCAGAGCTCCATGCACTGTACTAGGGGATATTCCTAATGTGTCAAGCCATGGGAGCTGGGGGGCAGGCAGAGCCCCACGTGTCTTGGCGCCTTAGGGATACCCCCTAGGTCAGTGAATGGTGCATTGCCTGGCTGGAGAGGGGGTTTGCCGGCCTCCCTGAAGCCTCCGGAGGGCAAAAAACCGACTCTACGAGCAACCCGGAAGTCACTTCCGATTTGCTTGTAGGGCTGATTTTAGCATTCTGGAGCATTCAGGAGCCCTCCGGAGGCTTCCCTGAAGGCTCCGGAGGACAAAAAACGACCCTACAAGCAAACCGGAAGTGACTTCCGGTTTGCTTATAGGGCCGTTGTTAGTCCTCCGGAGCCTTCAGGGAAGCCTCCGGAGGGCTTAAACGGGCTCCACAAGCAAACCAGAAGTCCGTTCCTGAACTTCCGGTTTGCCCGTAGGGCCGTTTTTTTGGCACTCCTGAGGCTTTAGGGAAGCTCCTGAAGCCTGCCAGTGGGGGGGGGGGGGGCTGTTTTCACCCTCCCCAGGCTCCTATAAAGCCTCTGGAGCCTGGGGAGGGTGAAAAATGGCTTTTAAAAAGGCTGAACCTATGGCCAGCTGCCATTGCAACGCCTCGCCTGCCCTGACAAATGGCTCCGCGTGCCATAGGTTCGCCATCCCGGCTTTAGGAGGCTTGTAGAGTGGTCTTGGGGGCTAGTTTTTTGCTTGTTTTTGCCCTCCCCAGCCCCCAGGAGCACTTTGCAGGCTTCCCAAACCCTCTGCACATCCATTTTTGTGAAGGGGCCGGGGTTTCGGGATGCCAAAAATGCTATGTTCAGTGTATAAGACGCAGCCAGATTTTCACCCTCTTTTTTTGGGGGGGGGGGAAGGTGCGTCTTATACTCTGAAAAATACGGTATAATCTTTGTTTTTGTGGGGTGGGTGGGTTTCCTTCGATATGTGCAGGGGGTAGGGAAATGCTGTGGTTCTATCTTATATTTCTGCTGCCCAGGCACTGCAGCCTGTGAGAACTGACCACCTGTCCTATTTTCTTCCTCTCAGGGGGAGTCCAAGCGCATCACTTTGGTTCTCCAGCAACCCCCGACCGGTGGAAATGCTCCGGGGCAGCGGCAAGTTGTTTTGGGCAGTTTGCCTGGCAAGATCGTCCTTCAGGGGAATCAGCTGGCCGCCCTCAGCCAGGCCAAAGGAGTCCCGGGGCAACCGGCCAAAGTGGTAACCATCCAGCTCCAGGTCCAGCAGCCCGGACAACAACAGCAACCCAGCGGCCAGCCGGGGACTCAGAAGATCCAGCTCTTGCAGCCAACTACGGCCGGCCAGCAGACCCCTTTAGGCGTCCCAGCGGTCCAGCAAGCCCAAGTGGTTGGCGGCTCGGGCCAGAGGGTGACGGTCCCCGTCAAAGTCGTGCTGCAGCCGCAGGTAAGGGAAACGAACGAGCCCTCCCGCAGGTTGGGAAAGAAGGCGTTAAGCTCCATTCTCCGGGGTTTTGACGAGAAACGGCGAGTGAAATGGGGCCAATGATTCTTTTCCCCAGGTAACATTGGTGTCCTTTGAAAACGTAAAGCAGGTTTCCAATGCAGGTAGCCCCAAGGTGAGGTTGGGAAAAGCTGCCCTTCCGAAGAGGGGGACGAATAAATGGTTTCCGTGGTGGAGACGGTGAGGTTCTTTGTCCACCCCTGTTGTGGCCTTTTAGCGGGAGTCGGACAGTGAGGAGGTTGGGGAGGAGCCTGGAGGCCAGGGAAGGCTCGGTCGATGGCTCCGTGTCGGAGGCCGTGACGGGGCCGAGGCCATCTGACAATGATCAGGTGCCTATGGAACTAGACAGCAGTGAGACAGAGGAACAGCTGGAGCCTGTTCCCAGTGTGCGCATGCCCAGAGTTGCCAGAAGGAAAGAACAACTCAGAAATCATCCATCTAAAGATAGTGTTCTATTTAAGATGCCTTCGTAATCTGGTTTACTCGGTTTATTAAATGGAGCTTAGTTATGTAGCATGAGGCTGTATCTTCTGCAAT
The DNA here is from genome assembly GCA_029891615.1 of Natrix natrix natrix. Classification (NCBI taxonomy): domain Eukaryota; kingdom Metazoa; phylum Chordata; class Lepidosauria; order Squamata; family Natricidae; genus Natrix; species Natrix natrix. The sequence continues at coordinate 13,658,722 of JAKRSK010003420.1, forward strand.
GTTGGGACTGTCGGTTGAGTCAACAGTGGGTCAGAGGAGGAGCCACTGTGGGATCAGAGATGAGGAGGTTGGGAAGGAGCATGGGCCAGTCCTGGAGGCTGGGGAAAGCTCGGACGAGGGCTCTGCGTCGGAGGCAGAGACGGGTCCGAGGCCGTCTGACAGCGATCAGGTGCCTATGGAAGTAGACAGCAGTGAGACAGAGGAACAGCTGGAGCCTGTTCCCAGTGTGCGCATGCGCAGAGCTGCCAGAAGGAAAGAACAACTCAGAAATCAGGATCGACTTGGGAGTAAAGTCACAGATGGAAGGTGATTGGAAATCTCCCATAGGAAATAAAAGAGGAGTGAAAGGGGAGTGGGCTTTTGCAGGAAACAATTCCTTCGTTCGTTCGTTAGATTCGTTTCAGGAGCGTGAAGATCTGTCCGTGAATCTCAGAGACTCTGTGCCCAGTCTTTCCTCGCACAGCACCTCATTTGGAAAATATTTACATGGCAGCTTTCCAAGATAGATAAGGTCTGTAGTCGTAAAGATTCCTTTGAATTTTTTGCCAGGCCTTGCTGAATGGGAATGAGAGGAATTCACATTCGTTTAATAAAAGAGGTTTTGTCAGGGCCAGGTGCTTTCTGGAGAAGCCCAAATCAGAACAACCCCTTCCAAACCAGCAAAAGCTGAATAAATAACATGTGCGGGGTGCAAAAGATCAGGATACAAAGGGTATGTTAAGTTGAAATTCAAAAGAACGATTGATGAAGCCTAGACACAAAAGTCTACCAATGTTTTTTTTTTCCACCTGAGCTCATTTTAAGATAGCTGGACCTCAACTCCCAGAATCCTCCATGCTGGCTGGAGAATTCTGGGAGTTGAAGTTCAGATGTCTTCAAAAGACACCCTGGTGGAGAAACACTGGTCTAGTCAACTAAGACTCAGTATTAAATTGACCCCAGGTAAGATCCAGTGACGGTGAGGTTTATGGCTGGTGAGGCTGGTGACGTCATCAGGAAGGCGGGGAATGGGACCACGTGTGCTGGAGGCTGAGGCTGCCTCAGCCTCCAGCACATGTGATCCCATTCCCCGCCTTCCTGAGCGTGCTCCGTCGGCTCGTGCTCCGCAGTCCCCGAAAGCGACTGGGGAACGACGAGAACCTTCCTGCCTCTGCTGGACTTTGCGCGCTCCTCGCGACTGCATATTGCAATTGCGAGGAGCGCGCGAAATCCAGCAGAGGCAGGAAGGTTCTTGTCGTTCCCCAGTCGCTTTCGTGGCTTCGTCATCCGGGAGCGCCGACAACATTTCTGCCTCCGCAGCTCCCGGGCGCGGCCGGACGGAGGTAGCCAGAGCGACACCGAGGCGGTCCGGGCGGACGAAAGAGCGAGCGAGGCAGCCTGATCCTCGGTCACTCGCCCGCCGGACTGCCTCGGCGCCACTCTGGCTACCTCCGTCCGGCCGCGCCCGGGAGCTGCGGAGGCAGAAATGTTGTCGGCGCTCCCGGATGACGAAGCCACGTCATCCGGGAGCGCCGACAACATTTCTGCCTCCGCAGCTCCCGGGCGCGGCCGGACGGATGTATATAATATTATATAAATATATATATGTAGTATATAATATTATATACTATTATTTCATGAAGAGAGGTGAGGCTCTGCCTCCCCTGCCTCCCCTGACCGCACGTCCCTGGTAAGATCAACAGAATTCAAGGAGAGTTAAACCATTTGTTTGAACATAACGCTTCCAAGCTTATGATGCCCTTAACTCCGCCTCCCCCAGCTCTGCCTACTCTTGTTCCTACAACAGGATGCGGAAAGCATTGGTGGAGAAGGAAGTTTGGTTTGTTTGTTTGGTCTTAAGTCCTAGACATTGTGAAAAGGAAAGCTGGTTTAGCGCATGTGTGTGAGTACCAAATTTGTACCGTCTTTTTGGAAATCATAATTATACTATATTGGGGGTACCCGGTCCAAGTCCTACTTCCCAAACTGGCAAAAAAAAAAGAGTGCCTTCCTCTTCGTTGCTCTTGCCTAGCGTAACAGAAATGTATTTATTTGTTTGTATCTGCTTTTATTATTTACACAAATATCTGAAGGCAGCAAAGCTTTCCAATCCATTTTCCTCCTCCTATATTTCCCCCACAACAACCCTGGGAGGTTGGTCAGTCTGAGAGAGAATGACTGGCCCCAAATCAGCCAGCCAGCCAGCATTCCTACCAAAGGAGGGACTAGAACTCACCGTCTCCTGGTTGATTGGCCCAAAGTCACCCAGCCAGCTTTCATGCCTAAAGGCAGGACTAGAACTCACCTGGCGACTTTCGTTACGTGAGTTTTCCCCCACTTGATGACCTTTCTTTTGCCATCGTTCTTAAGTGAATCGCCACAGTTGATCAGTTAGGAACCCGCTTGTTAAGCGAATCTGGCTTTCGCCACTGATTTCACTGGTCAGAAGGCCTCAAAAGGCGATCAGGAGACCTTGAGCAACAGTCATAATACAATACAATACAATACAATACAATACAATACAATACAATACAATACAATACAATACAATACAATACAATAGTAGAGTTGGAAGGGACCTTGGAGGTCTTCTAGTCCAACCCCCTGCCTAGGCAGGAAACCCTATACCGTTTCAGACAGATGGCTATCCAACATCTTCTTAAAGACTTCCAGTGTTGGGGCATTCACAACTTCTGGAGGCAACTTCTGTTCCACTGATTAATTGTTCTAACTGTCAGAAAATTTCTACTCAGTTCTAAGTTGCTTCTCTCCTTGATTAGTTTCCACCCATTGCTTCTTGTTCTACCCTCAGGTGCCTTGGAGAATAGTTTGACTCCCTCTTCTTTGTGGCAACCCCTGAGATATTGGAACACTGCTATCATGTCTCCCCTAGTCCTTCTTTCTCTTAAGCTAAACATACCCAGTTCCTGCAACCGTTCTTCATATGTTTTAGTCTCCAGTCGCCTAATCATCTTTGTTGCTCTTCTCTGCACTCTTTCTAGAGTCTCCACATCTTTTTCTCCATCCTGGCAAGCAAAACCGAATGCAGTATTCCAAGTGTGGCCTTACCAAGGCATTATAAAGTAGTATTAACCCTTCACGTGATCTTGATTCTATCCCTCTGTTGATGCAGCCTAGAACTGTGTTGGCTTTTTTGGCAGCTGCTGCACACGGCTGGCTCCTATTTAAATGGTTGTCCACTAGGACTCCAAGATTCCTTTCACAGTTACTACTACTGAGCAAGGTACCACCTATACTGTACCTGTGCATTCCATTTTTGTTGCCTAAATGTAGAAACTTACTCTTTTTTAAAAAAAACAAAGTTTTATTGGTTTTTTAAGAAATAATATAGGAAAGGGGTAAAGGAAAGGTTACAAATTTTGGCAGTTGCAATGTGCGGCAGGAGTCCCCTCCCTCCATACTCATAAAATACAATTACAAAAAATTCAATACTAAATAACAATATATAGTCAGCATGTAAATTCAGTTAATAATTTCGATCAATTTATATCAAGTGGATTTTCTTACTCATTTTTGTGATCTGAGTTTTCTTGGTATTGCCCCTTCTCCCCCCGCCAGCAGAGCTCCGGCCCCTCCCGTGTCCTGCATGTCTGTTGTAGGATCATCTGATTTTTCTAGGAGTACTTAATTTTTTTCCATAAAGGCCTGCGCCTCTATGGGTGTATTAATTCTGACTCTTGTGTCCTCCCAGAATATTAGCATACCTTCAGGCATCAACCATCTGAACCACACCCCCTTCTGGTATAGTTTCTTCACTAATTGCGAATAGCTTTTTCTTTTCTCCCTCGCTTTCTTGGGGATCTGTTTCAGGATGGTTATTTCCCTATCTTGGTATTTCAAAGCTTACTCTTTTCACCATTGAATTTCATTTTATTAAATACTGCCCAATGTTCAAGTTTGTCAAGATCCTTCTGTATCTTAAGCCTATCTTCTGGAGTGTTGGCTATTCCTGCCAGCTTGGTGTCATCCTAAGTATGAACCAGTTGCCAAGTTGCTCTGAATTTTGATCACAGGTTCACCGGGATGCGGCAAAGATTGTGACTGGGGAAAAAATGGTCCCAAGTCACTTCTTTCACTGCTGTCGTAACTTTGCACAGTCACTAAGGGAACTGTTGTAAGTCGAGGACTACCTGTATACGTCTTAAGTGCTTTTGCTATTAGGATACTGTTAGGGGTATCTCCGTTGGGAGACAGAAAATACCGCAGCGGAATGTACAGCTAGAGAGAAAAAATGTTGCTAGTAGGAAAAAAAACACACGAATAGAGTTTCAGGCACTGCTAGTAAAAAACAAGTAGCTTTACTACTAATGATTGCTTCACAAGCTGTGATAGTAGATACATGTCCAAGCACAATTCAAAGAACAGACAATTGCTTACAGTCGCAGTTCACGTTCCAGTCATCAAGGGAGCAAGTAGTTATCAAGCATCGGACAAGCAGAGAGAGAGAGTGAGCCCTCCTGACTCCCTCTTATTGTAAAGTGAACTACAGCTGATAAGTACATTCACCCATTTAAAGCAACAACGACCATTTGTTATTGTATATAGATATATGTTGCCTACCCAACACTAGGAGTATACTCCCAACAGATACGTCAACTCCACACAGTCTGTGTTGGCTAGAGAAGAAAGGATCTATTTCCCTTTTTCAGACAGCCTAGAAATTTAGCGGTGGAATGGGTTCTCCTCACCTGCCACTCCTCCCTTGTGTTTCTGAAATTGTGGAAGAATGGAATAGGAATAGGAATAGCAGAGTTGGAAGGGACCTTGGAGGTCTTCTAGTCCCCTGCTAAGGCAGGAAACCCTGCACCACTTAAGACAAACGGCTATCCAACATCTTAAAAACTTCCAGTGTTGGAGCATTTATAACTTCTGGAGGCAAGCTGTTCCATTGTTTAATTGTTCTAACTATCAGCAAATTTCTTCTTGATTCTAGATTGCTTCTCTCATGGATTAGTTTCCACTCACTGCTTCTTGTCCTACCCTCAGGTGCCTTGGAGAATTGTTTGACTCCCTCTTCTTTGTGGCAGCCCCTGAGATACTGGAATACTGCTATCATGTCTTCCCTAGTCTTTCTTTTCATCAAACTAGACATCCCCAGTTCCTGCAACCGTTCCTCATATGTTTTAGCTTCCAGTCCCCTAATCGTCTTTGTTGCTCTTCTTTGCACTCTTTCTAGAGTCTCCACATCTTTTCTACATCGTGGTGACCAATACTGAATGCAGTATTCCGAGTGAGGCCTTACCAATGCATTATAAAGTGGTATTAACACTTCACGTGATCTTGATTCTATCCCTCTGTTTATGCAGCCTAGAACTGTGTTGGCTTTTTTGCTAGCTGCCGCACCCGGCTGGCTTATATTTAAATGATTGTCCACTAGGACTCTAAGATCCCTCTCACGGTTACTACTATTGAGCAAGGTACCAGCCTTTAGTAAGAGTCTTTAGGTCTTCAGTTTCGGGGCCTCTCCCTGTCTTCCCACCTTCAGGTGGTGGGTTCCATCTTGTGAATACCAGCCTCATATCTAGAGAGAACCCAGAAGTTTCATTGAGAATGGCTTCTAATTCTGTAACTCTCTACAGGCCAGCTCGTCCCAAGGCAGCTCCTCAGGACTCTCGGTGGTGAAGGTGCTGAGCAGCAGCGAGGTGGCAGCTCTCCCGTCCTCCAGCGGCACAACACGGAGCAGCTCGGATGAATCCCGCAAGCTGGAGCATCAGAAGAAGCAGGAGAAGGCCAACCGGATCGTGGCAGAGGCCATTGCGCGGGCCCGAGCCCGGGGCGAGCAGAACATCCCCCGGGTGCTGAATGAGGACGAGCTGCCCAGCGTTCGGCCAGAAGAGACAGGAGAACGCAAACGGCGCCGGAAGGGCGGGGGTGAGCGCATCCCCAAAGAGGACCGGCCGCGCAAGGGCAGGGGCCAGGCGGGATCCGGCAAGAACAAAGGACGCGGGAAACCCAGGTAAACAGCAGCGGAACATTTTCGGGGGGTGAGGGGGGAGTGTCTTCCTTTTCAAAGGAAGGAAATCCAGGTCATTTCCATTTGTGACTGTCTCCTTTTCCCCAGCACGATCACGCCAGTTGTGGGGAAGAAACGGAAACGGAACGCTTCTTCGGACAATTCAGACGCCGAGGTGATGCCAGCGCAGTCTCCGCGTGAGGAGGAAGAGGCCAGCATCCAGGTGAGCGCAGAGGCCGGCCCTCACTGGGGAGAGCGTTAGCTCGGTTAAGGCTATACAAACAGCTCCGTTGTCACCGTTTCCCAAGAGAAAAGGGAGGGCGTGATGACTCGGCGTTAAAAGACACTGAGCCGGAAATCAGAATGCCCAGGTTTGAGACCCAGCGCCACCCGATGGGGTGAGCTCCCATTCCTTTCCCCAGCTCCTGCCAACCAAGCAGTTCAAAAATGAAACTAGATAAATAGGTACCACTTCAGTGGGAAGGGAACAGCGTTCCCTGCACCTCAGCATATACTCAGGCTGGCCACATGACCACGGGCAATACTGGCTCCCTCGGCTATGAAATGGGAGATGAGCACTGCTCCTACTGAACAGGGGAAACCTTTACCTTCCCCAAGAGGAATAGAATAGAACAGAACAGAATTCTTTATTGGACAAGTGTGATTGGACACACAAGGAATTTATCTTTAGTGCATGGGCTCTCAGTGTACATGAAAAGAAAAGATACCTTCGTCAAGAATCATAAGGTACAACACTTAATGATAATCATAGGGTACAAATAAGCAATCAGGAAACAATCAATATCAATATAAATAGCAAGAATGCAAGCAACAAAGGTACAGACCTGCAGTCCTTTTTGGGGGTAGGGGGGGGATTTTTTATTGTTTTAATAAAACAAAAACACCCCAAAAAAGGAATCATTCTTCATTAAATCTTGTAGAAAGCATGTCGATTGGTTACAAATAAATTTCATGTGTTACTACCACAATCATTGTTTATACTTCCTTCATATTGAATTGTACGTTTTAAATCGAAAATCTTTATGTATTTTACCATCAATGTACCATCATTCTCGTTTGACTAGAATTATTTAAACGTGCTTTTATCTAGAATCATTTGTATTTAAAGACACAACCACCTACTGGCATTCATTAGCTATTTCTATAAACCTCCAATAATTAGCCTTTTATAACATATTCCCTTCCCCCCCCAAACTTACTATTTAAGGCTTATATCTGATTGCTTTTACCCATGCCAACACATGTAGAAATCATTAAACATTATCCATTAACATTTCCTTGTTGTTATTGTAGTTATCTAAAAAAAAATTTTAAAAAAATATTTATATCACATCTCCTCTCATCCGACCCAAGAAAGATTACATCTTTATAATAAAATCTAAACAAAAAGTTGTTAGTAGAGTTTATAAGTACCCAAGAAAGATTATATCTTTATAACAAAATTTAAACAAAAATATATTAGTAAAATTGGTAAATCTTTTTCCCAGGTCCTGATTTATAGTTTATATCCAAATTGTTTTTACTAGTTGAAATTATTATTTCATTATTATTATCATAATGAATTATTTGTTAACGAACAAACTTTAAAAAAAAAACATTGTAAAAGCGTCTACAAAGTCCTGCAGTCCTAAGTGGGAGGAGATGGGAGATAGGAACGATGAGAAGATTAATAGTAATAGTAATGCAGACTTAGTGAATAGTTTGACAGTGGTGAGGGAATTATTTGTTTAGCCGAGTGTTGGCGGTTGGGGGAAAAACTGTTCTTGTGTCTAGTTGTCTTGGTGTGCAGTCCTTTTGACGGTAGGAGTTGAAACAATTTATGCCCATGATGCGAGGGGTCTGTAATATTTTCACGGCCCCCTTTTGGACTCGTGCAGTGTACAGGTCCTCCATGGAAGGTGTCTGAGCTTGCTTTGCAAAGGTGCTCCACACGCATGGAGCCAAATAGTTACCTTGCTTTGCTCCAACTGCTTCCTCTCACCCCTTTACTGATCCAGAGGGGTTGCGAGCAGGGTGAATTTCACGATTGAAATCGAGTCGATTGAAATCACGATTGAAATCGAGTCGGTTTAAATCATGATTTAAATCACGATTGAAATCAAGTCGATTTAAATCACGATTGAAATCGAGTCGATTTAAATCACGATTGAAATCGAGTCGATTTACGATTGAAATTGAGTCGATTGAAATCGCGATTGAAATCGAGTCGATTGAAATCACGATTGAAATCAAAGTCGATTGAAATCACGATTGAAATCGAGTTGATTTAAATCACGATTGAAATGGGTCGATTTAAATCATGACTTAGATCACGATTGAAATCAGTCGATTGAAATCCAAGTCGATTGAAATCACGATTGAAATCGAGTCGATTGAAATCGGGTCGATTGAAATCATGACTTAAATCACGATTTAAATCAAGTTGATTGAAATCACGATTGAAATCAAAGTCGATTGAAATCACGATTGAAATCAAAGTCGATTGAAATCACGATTGAAATCAAGTCGATTGCAATCGGGTCGATTTAAATCGGGTCATTTAAATCATGACTCAAATCACGATTTAAATCAAGTTGATTGAAATCACGATTGAAATTGGGTCGATTGAAATCATGACTTAAAGCACGATTTAAATCAAGTTGATTGAAATCATGATTGAAATCACGATTGAAATCAAAGTCGATTTAAATCAAGTCGATTTAAATCAAGTCGATTTAAATCATGATTGAAATCGGGTCGATTTAAATCATGACTTAAATCACGATTTAAATCAAGTTCATTGAAATCACAATTGAAATCAAGTCGATTTAAATCACAATTGAAATCGGGTTGATTTAAATCGGGTCGATTTAAATCATGACTTAAATCACGATTTAAATCAAGTTGATTAAAATCATGATTGAAATCAAAGTCGATTGAAATCACAATTGAAATCACTAGTGAAAAAGGCTTTGTTTAAATATTAAATAATTGAAAATGTTTAGGCCCTTTGGGTTTTTTGGGGTTCTTTAGAATAACGAACAAGACAAAGGGGGGGGGGGCAGCAGAGAATTAAAAAGGGAACATTCGTGGGTCAAAAGTCGCATAGGACGGAGCATCGCTTCTCTTCTCGCGCTATGAATACACACACATATCCTGTCTCTTAAAAATGACCCAAAATGTGGGTCCAATCTCAAAACCCAAAGCAGAAGCCAAATACTTTCATTAGGCCACTTAAACGTTTACGTGCCTTCCGCGTTGCTAGGATTGGTCAAGTCTTTTTGCAGGTGGAGGAACTTCTCCTTCCAAAATGGGGAACGGAATCTTTGCTTCCTTTCTTCTAAGATTGGGCATAAGGTTTGACCTCCAATATGACCTCACCAACACTTAGCTGATGGCATCCGGTTGTCTTAGCAGAATGACAAGAGTTGGAAGGGACCTTCGAGGTCTTCCAGTCCAACCCCTTGCTTAGGCAGGAAAACTCTGTTATCGGTGAGGGCGATTGCCGAAAAGTCTGTGTGGAAAACGTCTCGCGAGCATGCGAATACTCGTCAGGGCCGTAGCCAGAAAAGCTACACTTCCGGGTTCTAGCGCCCATGCCCGCCTGACAATCAGCTGGCGGGCGCGCATGTGCAGTCCGGTTTTTGACACTGCCGTGCGCAAAAAGGGATCACAGCTTTAGAAAAGCCGAACCTGACAATCAGCTGGCTGGTCCATGCGCAACTGGTTTTTGGCACTGCTGCGCGAGCAAAGGGCAGCTGATCATCGTGTGCACATGCGCGCCAGAAACTCATAAGACAAACAGGCACGCATGCCATGGCCCTATATCATTTCAGATAAATGGTTGTCTCTTCTTTAAAAAAATCAAAACCCGGTGTTATTTTCCCTTTCTCCATCTAAGAATTTAACTGCTACAGGTGTACGGTTTTTTTTTTTAATGGTATGTTATTTTCATAGAATGGTGCGGTGGCCTAGAGGCAGAGCTGTCGCCTCAAAATCAGGAGGCTGTGAGTTCAATCCTAGGTAGAAGCCGATATTTCTCTCTCTCTCAGCACAGTGAGAATATATCTGCTGAACAAATCTCTGCATTGATGACAGATGAGGAATGTGAAGGGAGGGAATTTTCCCCCCTCCCACCTTCGATTGAGGTGCGGATCGCAGCCCTTCCCAGTAGCATATCTCTTGATAAGAAATAAACAACAAAAAAACCCGAGAACATGTTCTAATGAAAACAAACTTTAATATGAAAATAAAAATAAATCTCACTCTCTAAACTTTACATTTTGGCAAGAGCAATTGCTGCCCACCTTCTCCGGCAGATCAGAAGGAAAGTACAAGAATGTGTGATGTATTAAGAAACGTGTTACGAGGCAAATCATTGTCAGATAAGAAAAATATTTCTACAGTATAGCTCAGAATAGAAGCTCAAGTTAGACAAACAAATTAACGTCGTGACAAGGAAAGGCATCCGGCCCTTAAAATACTCTGCCAGCTCTGTTCAGTTGCCCAGGCTCCACCCCGCAAGGGATGATGGGGCGGTTAGAAGACAGTGATGAATTAAGATGTTATTTGCCTTAAACCATCTCCTCTTCTTCCTCTAGAAACGCCGTTCGAACCGTCAGGTGAAGCGAAAGAAATATACGGAAGATCTGGACATCAAGATCACGGATGATGAAGACGACGAGGAGCTGGATGTGACCGGGCCCATTAAGACCGAACAGCCCCCAGCTCCAGAACCGCCTGCTCCAGAACCCATCCCTGAAGGAGAGACATTGCCATCAATGCAGTTCTTTGTGGTGAGGGGCTTCCTTGGTCTGGATTGTCGTTTCTGCATAATGACCCACCCGTCAATTTGGAGAGGTCTAGAACAGGGGCGTCAAACTCAATTTCATTGAGGGCCGCGTTAGGTTTGTGTTTGACCTCAGTGGGACGGGGTGGGTGTGGCCAGCTCAAAGTCACTTGGGTCAGGGGCACCAGTGGTGGCCGTGTGCTAAGGCAGGATTTACCTCAGACTCTCCCTCTCTCTCATTATAAACTAACTTCCTTCCTTTCTTCCTTCCCCTTTCCTTTTTCTTCCTTGCTCTCTCTCCTTTTTCTTTCTCTTTCCCCTTTCCCTTTCTCCTTTCCGATCCTTTCTTGGATGCTCAAATGCAAAAAGGGAAGCATTTCTCCTTTTGCTTTGTTTTCAGTTTGTGTTGCTAGACCTCTGCCAGTGAAAACGGAGCTCAGGCGGCCTGCTTGTGGTTCCCGACCGCTGCTTTTCAGCCGCAGCGGCCTCCTGCAGCCTTCTGCCAGTGGAAACAGAGCTCCAGGCAGTTTTCGCTAGCGAGAGGGCTGCCGGAGGCCATCGCAGCCGAAAACAAAGCCCAGGAGAGTTGTGCGCAGCCCTCTCAAGCTCCATTTCTGCTGGCAGATGCACCGCAGGCTGATGGGTGTGGCCAGAGTGGGCGTGGTCTGCTCAATGTCACTGTCAGGGGTGCCTGGGGGAGCCCGAGCACTATGCCAGAGAAAACGGGCTCCCGAGCTCCGTTTCCGGCTCTGACAGCCTCCTGCAATTCTCTACCAGCTCTGTTTTGCCATCGCAGCTGGAAATGAAGCTTGGGAGCTGGTTTTCACTGGCAGAGGAACCGCTGGCCAGTCCCTCACTGTTTCCAGTGTGGCCCCACGGGCCAGATTTCAGCACTCGGAGGGCCTTGCGTTTGATACTCCTGGTCTAGAATACGTCAGATATTCTGCACCTCGTTTACAAAATCTGGAGTGCATTCCTGTCCCCCAGGGTTGCTCCATGGTGAATTCATGGACTATTGTTTGCCTCTACGGAGAGTCCTCAACTTACAACTGCTTGCTTCACGACCTTCCACAGTGACAGCAATCTTGATGAAACCTGACGTACGATCTGTTTTTGCACTTAACCGTACCGCCTCTCTGCAGTTCCGTGATCACAATTCTGGCCGATGACAACCCGCTTGCATTTATGCAGCATCTTGAAGTTGCATGGTTGAAATTGGCAGCCCCTCCCCCCCTTTCTTTTCTTGCTATTTTGTTTGGCAAAAAAAGCAATCCTGTAGATGGATCCATTTAATAAGAGCGTGGCTTGCTTAGCAACCGTCCTAAAACTTGTCGCAAATCAGGCGGCCTACTTAACAACTGCCGCAATTTAGGATGGAAATTCCAGCCCCAATTCGGAGACTTACCTTTCACGCAGAGTGGAAAAGGCTGCAAAATGTCCCTTAGCTGTGGGGAATAATTCAATTGGAGACATGATTCCATCTCATTCAAATTCCTCTCCTCCCCTCTTTTGTGTGTTTCTGTAGAAAGGAGATTTGTTCCTTTTTACTGGAAATTTGTCCCTCATAGCTCTCGGAGTCTCTGACCATCAGCTGTGCTCCTTAGGGCTGGTGAGATAGACAATACAATACAACAATACAATACAATACAATACAATACAATACATTGCAATGCAATGCAATGCAATGCAATGCAATGCAATGCAATACAATACAATACAATAATACAGCACAACACAACACAATAATACCATACCCATACCATACCCATACCATACCCATACCATACCCATACAATACAATACAATACAATACCAATACAATACAATACAATACAATACAATACAATACAATACAATACAATAATACAATACCATACCCTACCCATACCCTACCCATACCAATACAATACCAATACAATACAATAATACAGCACAACACAACACAATAATACCATACCCATACCATACCAATACAATACAATACAATACAATACAATACAATACAATACAATAATACAATACCATACCCTACCCTACCCATACCAATACAATACCAATACAATACAATACAATACAATACAATACAATACAATACCATACCATACCCTACCCTACCCATACCCATACCAATACAATACCAATACAATACAATACAATACCATACCCTACCCTACCCTACCCATACCAATACAATACCAATACAATACAATACAATACAATACAATACAATACAATACAATACAATAATACAGCACAACACAACACAATAATACCATACCAATACAATACAATACAATACACAATACAATACATAATACAATACCATACCCTACCCTACCCATACCATACCCATACCAATACAATACCAATACAATACAATACAATACCAATACAATACCAATACAATACCAATACAATACAATAGCAGAATTGGAAGGGACCTTGGAGGTCTTCTAGTCCAACCCCCTGCCCAGGCAGGAAACCCTATGCCGTTTCAGACAAATGGATATCCAACATCTTCTTAAAGACTTCCAGTGTTGGGTAGCCTTAGTTTAGTAATGCTTGCAATTGTTTAGATTCATTATCTTCAACCTAAGAGCCAGTGGTGGTATGTAGCTGGTTACGTCTGATTCGAGCGAAACGGTAGGGGCAACCTGCGGGTGGGCCACCCCCCCTCCCCTCCCGGCTCTATGCCGTCCTATTTAGCCACGTTTTATCACTTACAGTTTCGGTGTGGAGCAAACTGGTGGTAAAATTATGTGAAACTCATCTTTGTTAAGAGCCCACTAACTACAGCTAAGTCCTCAACAGCCGTTCGTTTGGTGACCGTCAGAATTTACAAGGGCATAGAAAAAGGTGACTTACGACCCTTTTCCCCCACACTTATCCCCATGGTCACACGATCAAAAATTCAGACATTGCTCGGCCACCGACTCATATTTATGACTTGCCGTGTCCTGGGGCGACCTTTTGACAAGCGAAATCAATGGGGGGAAAGTGCTCTGACCCAGCTCCCCGAACCCTCTGACACGAACTCATCAGATTCCTTTTATTAGGGGTGCCGGCATCCCCGGGAAAAAGCTTCTCTCTCAACGCAGGCTAACAAGTCAGGCAGTCCAAAAGATGAATAAGTTGTTTGCCGTGCCTGTTCACCTCTCTGCCCCCCTGCCTTTTATCCCCAGAGCTAGAGTTGGGGCTTCATTAGCAGCGGGGGCTCTTCCGTCCCAAGGACCGGCCTATGGATTTCCACTGTTCTCCTCTCCTCTGCCTTCTGCACATCCGTTCATCAGGCACTGTATTCAGCTGTTCCTCCTCTTCCTCATCGGCCACCTCCAGGCCTGGGGGCTGTTGGCTCTCTATCTGAGGGCTGGCAGACGGCCCAGGCTCCGCCTCTTGTCTCTATCTCTGACAGCTTCATTCCCTCTTCCCTGATGTGGCCCTCAATGAAACTGAATTTGACACGCCTGGCATAGATGGAACAAAGCCGTTACGGAAGCTGATATTTGTGGCTTTATGTAGCTCTCAAACAAGAGTGTTTGGGGTTGAGGACGTTGCCAGGATCTTCCTTTTTTTTGGGGGGACACTTGGAACGTCCCAGAAACATCCAGGTCAAAGGCCAGGCAGGCTGGCCCTTTGCGTGCCTTTATGAAGTCCTCTCTCTAACTCTCCCTTCTTTCTTCCCTCCCCCCCCTTCTGCCCGAAGGAAAACCCGAGTGAAGAGGATGCTGCCATCGTAGACAAGGTCCTGTCCATGCGGGTGGTGAAGAAGGAGGTGAGATCCTTTGATCTGCTGCCAAGACTTGTGGCTTTCCAGCTGCCCCTGCCCTGCTTTGTTGTAAGGATTTGCTTTTCCAGGTGGTGGGTGGACGGGGAAGGGTCCAAAGCCCCACGGCTCGTTTTGTCCAGGCTCTTCATAGCAGACCCTCAGGGCAGCTGCAGAATTGTGCTCTCAGTCTACTTATCTTAAGGCAGATGTAAGACAAGTGGCTGGATGTTTAGGCTAGATAAGATCAATCCATCCGAATAGAGCTGGGAGGGACCTGGGAGGTCTCCTCGTCCAGCCCCCAGCTCAAGCAGGACACCCGGTACCATTTCAGACAAAGGACTGTCCAGTCTCTTCTTTAAAAAATCTCCAGTGATGAAATACCTACAATATCTGAAGGCAAGCTGTTCCTCTGGTTAATTGTCCTCACTGTTAAGACCTCAATTTAATTTAATACGAATGAATGGACAGAGGAGGGGGATGGATAGATGGGCAGACAATCGGATAGATAGCCAACCTTTCACAGATTTACTTTACTTCACTTTCACTTTTATTTTCACTTTCACTTCCACTTCTACTTTTTTACTTTTACTTCTACTACTTTTTTACTTTTACTTTTACTTCTACTTTTTTACTTTTACTACTTCTACTTTTACTTCTATTTCTACTACTTTTTTACTTTTACTTCTACTTTTACTTCTACTTTTTACTTTTACTTTTACTTCTACATTTTTATTTTTACTTCTACTACTTTTTTACTTTTACTTTTACTTCTACTTTTTACTTCTACTTCTACTTTTTTACTTTTACTTTTACTTCTACTTTTTTACTTTTACTTCTTTTACTTCTACTTTTTTACTTTTACTTCTACTTTTACTTTTACTTCTACTTTTTTACTTTTACTTCTACTTCTACTTTTTTACTTTTACTTCTACTTTTACTTCTACTTTTTTACTTTTACTTCTACTTTTACTTCTACTTCTACTTTTTTACTTTTACTACTTCTACTTTTACTTTTACTTCTACTTTTTTACTTTTACTTCTACTTTTACTTTTACTTCTACTTTTTTACTTTTACTTCTACTTCTACTTTTTTACTTTTACTTCTACTTCTACTTTTTAACTTCTACTTTTACTTTTACTTCTACTTTTTTACTTTTACTTTTACTTCTACTTTTTTACTTTTACTTCTACTTTTTTACTTTTACTTCTACTTTTACTTTTACTTCTACTTTTTTACTTTTACTTCTACTTCTACTTTTTTACTTTTACTTCTACTTTTACTTCTACTTTTTTACTTTTACTTCTAATTTTTTCTTTTACTTCTACTTTTACTTTTACTTCTACTTCTACTTTTTTACTTTTACTACTTCTACTTTTACTTTTACTTCTACTTTTTTACTTTTACTTCTACTTTTACTTTTACTTCTACTTTTTTACTTTTACTTCTTCTACTTTTACTTCTACTTTTTAACTTTTACTTCTACTTTTTTACTTTTACTTCTAATTTTACTTCTAATCTTTTACTTTTACTTCTACTTCTACTTTTACTTTTACTTCTACTTCTACTTTTTTACTTTTACTACTTCTACTTTTACTTCTACTTCTACTTTTTTACTTTTACTACTACTACTTACTACTTTTACTTTTACTTCTACTTTTTTACTTTTACTTCTTCTACTTCTACTCTTACTTTTACTTTTACTTCATTCATTTGGCTTGTTTGTCACTTACCTCACCCAGAGACGACTCTGGTTGGCTTACAAACATTAAAAGCCAGTAAAACATTGAAGCAACAAACAAAGATGAATGAATGGAGAGAGCGAGGGGGGGCAGTGAATCGATGGATGGGCAGGCAAAGGGGTAGATAGCTAACTTTTCACTGTTGGGTGGTTGGTTGATTGATTGATTCATTCATTCATTCATCTTGTTTGTGGCTCATCTCGCCCAGAGCTGACTCTGGGTGGCTTACAAACATTAAAAGCTGATAAAACACCGAAGCAACGAACAACCATCATCATAGTACCATGTTTCCCTGAAAATACGATCTGTCCTGAAACTAACGCCTTGCCACATTTTTGGCGTGGGCAAAAATATAAGCCCACCCCCTGAAAATAAGCCCCCTGGACAACCCCCCCCTCTGCTCACCTGGCTATCCCTAGGCGCCAGCCGCAGAGAGGAGGCACCAATTCGGCCGTACCACAGGGGAGGGCGCTGCTGGGGGGGAGTGCCGGCGGGCTTGAGGGGTCCGAAGACTGGCCGCCTCGGCGAGCCATGAGTGTTCCGAGCCGCCGCCTCTCCAGCTGGGCAAAGCGCCATTCACTGACCTAGGGGGGATCCCTAAGGCACCAAGCTGCGTGGCGCTCCCGCGGCTTGGCACATTCGGGATACCCCCTAGATCAGTGCATGGAACTCTACACGGCTGCAGAGCGGGGTTGCAGGAGCGCCTGTCCCCCCCCCCCAAGCATGCCTCCCAGCCTCACCCGGCCCTGGCCAGGGCGCTGCCGCGCTCTGAGCATAACTTCTTCTCCGGCTTCCAAACTCCAAACCTCGGCTGCCGAGTCTTCCAGCAGCGGCTGCTCTAGGAGTGCGCTTTATGGTTGTGGGCCGGCTGCCAGACAGAGAGTCTTCCAGACAGAGAGTCTTCCAGCAGCTAGCCCACAACCATAGAGCGCACTCCTAGAGCGGCCACTGCTGGAAGACTCGGCAGCCGAGGTTTGGAGTTTGGAAGCCGGAGAAGAAGTTATTCTCGGAGCGTGGCGGCGGCGGCGCTCTGGCCAGGGCATGGTGAGGCTAGGAGGCATGCTTGCTAGGGGTGGAACACGCAACCCCCTTCTCCAGCTGAGCAGAACTCCATGCACTGACCTAGGGGGTATCCCAAATGTGCCAAACCGCGGGAGCTGGGGAGTGGGCAGAGTGCCACATGCCTTGGCTGTGCCCGGCTCTTCGGGAGCCCGCTTGCAAGGGAGCAGCTGCCCGGCAACCCCAAAACAATAAGCCCTCCCCCTATAATAATCCCAAGGCCATATTTCCTGGGGCAAAAGAAAATAAGACATTGTCTTATTTGGGGGGAAACACAGTAATAATTGGAGAAGATCACAAAAAAATGCAAATAGATGCCTGCCAATAGAAGTAGAATGACTGTGGCAGAAGAAAGGAGAAGGTTGTACCAAGAGGAATGGGCCTCTTGGGTGCAACCCCCAAAGCAATCGGAGCATCACATGAGATCCTACACATGAGAATTGATAAATTCATTATCAGTCGATTGCAAAAGGCAGGTTGACTGGGAACGGCTTATATCCTACGACAAAACCTCTAACAGCACAAAACATCAGCCTCTGCCTAATCCAGGTCCTTGGGAAGGATTCGATAGGTGGATAAAAATGCCAGGTCCAGTCTGAACCTCTGGCTGACTGCAACTAAGCATAATTTGCAAGTAAAAGATGGGGAAGAAAGGAAGCAGGGTGCCTATGGGGCGACGTGGGGTGGGTGGGTCTTGTCTTAAATCTGTTAGCTATCTCCAGCATGACGCTTCCCCCGGCCAACTGGCAGAGCCCGGTCTTCAGTTCTTTTATTTTTTCTACAAAATGGTCCTTTAGCGGCGAGCCATTTCGAATAGAAGTGTATTAAGTCTAGTGACAGATAGGAGGCGCTGCTTCCAGAACCCGTGACAGAAGTTCTTTTATGTTTTTCAAGCTGAGTTTGATCGTGGCTCTGAATCCAGATGCAAGACTGTGTTTGAATCATGTTCTTCTCCTTGGAATATTGTATCCAGTTTTTGGTCACAAGTATAAAAAGTTGAGATGTTGTCAAGCGCAGAGCAGGAGCAACTGGGATAATTAGGGGGCCGGGGGATAAAACATAGGAAGAATGGTTGCAGGAATTGGATCTATCCAGTGAATGTCGAATCTATTAAAAAGAAAGTCTAGTGACTTGATAGCAGTCTTCCAATATTTGAGGGGCTGCCACAAAGAGGGGGGTATTCTCCAAAGCACCTGAGGGTAGGAGAAGAAGCAATGTATGGAAACTAATCAAGGAGAGAAGCAGCCTAGAACTAAGGAGAAATTTCCTGACAGCTAGAACAATTAATGAGTGGAACGGCTTGCCTCTAGAAGTTATAGGTAAGGTTTTTAAGAAGAGGTTGGACAACCACCCAATGTTTGAAATGGTATAGGGCAGCACCCTCCAGCCTTTTGGTCCCCAGGGACCAGACCGGTTCCGTGGAGAAAAGTTTTTTGAGGGACCGGAGAGTGCGGTTTCGCATGCTGCCAGCATCCCACAGATGGGCCTTCACTTGTTTGCGTGTACTGGTTTTCGGTGCCAGTCCATGGATGGGGTTGAGGACCCTCGATATAGGGTCTCCTGTTTGAGGACAGAGTTGGACTAAAAGACCTCCAAGATCCCGTCCCACTCTGTTATTCTGTTTATCCTCCTTACCTGGCACAAATCCCCTCCCTCTTCGGTTCTCTGATTTTGTTGGTTTCTTTCCTCCATTGGCAGCTACCCAACGGGCAGTTCACAGAAGCAGAAGAATTCTTCGTGAAATACAAAAACTAGTAAGTACACCACTCCCTTTCCACTTTCAAACACACCCAGCGCTGGGCCGTTGAATAGAAGGGGTGTGTCAGGGTAATGATTTAACAGCTGACCAGCTGCTATGATGATGTAATGCTGGGAATGAGTCAGCAAGGTTTTGGGGCTGATATCACTTTAAGAGCTTGTAATAAGAAGAGGCCCTGTTGAGGCGTAGCTCTCCTTGTGTGCTTCCGTGCTGTAATTGCTGTTTTTTTGAGGTCTGACTAAAGTATGTGTGTGTATGTATATATTCTTTGTAGATAAAACCACTATTTAAATACAAACCTCTGTTTACTGTATTTGCTCCTGCGTTGTCTCACAATCACACTGTGCACTCTGACAGGGTGAAACACAGATCTGTGTTGTATGGAAAGGATCATTGTACCATTGTTTCCCATCCCAATACAGTAAACAGAGGTTTATATTTAAATAGTGGTTTTATATACAAAGAATATATACATACACATACATTAGTCAGACCTCAAAAAAACAGCAATTACAGCACGGAAGCACACAAGGAGAGCTACGCGTCAAAGTAATTGCCCGAAACGCTAATGGAATGCTTGGATTGACCCAGTTTGGGAAAAGAACAAAGTTCTGGAGCCAGATCGCTCTCAGGGTTGAACTGCGGGATCCTTGGTGCTCTCTGAGCTTGGTTATTTTCTTACAATCGTTTCATTACCCAACTAGGTAATATCAGTGTTGATGTTACAGAGTACAGGCAATCCTCGAATTACGACCACAATTGAGCCCCAAATATGTGTTGCTAAGCAAAACATTTGTTAAGTGAGTTTTGCCCCATTTTACAACCTTCCTTGCCACCGTTGTTAAGGGAGAATCACTGAATTTGTCGAATTAGTCACATGGTGGCCAAGTGAACCTGGCTTCCCCCTTGATTTTGCTTGTCAGAAAGTCGCAAAAGGGGATCACGAGACCCCAGGACCGTCATCAACATAAACCGGTGGCCAAACATCTGAATTTTGATTATGTGACCATAGGGTTGCTGCGACGATCATAAGTGTGTGGGGGGAAATGCTTTTTTCAGAGACGACGTAACTCTGTAACTAAATGAACTGTTACAAGTCGAGGACTACCCGTATCTACATAATTGATGACGTTACATAGTTGGGTAATGAAATATCTGCAATAAACCCACCAAACTCGGGTGTCAAACTCAAGGCCCGTGGGCCAGATCCAGCCCGTGGGGTGCTGTCAAGTTTCCTAAAAATGCTCTAATTGATTCATGAGTATCGAGCCAAGTTTCAATACAAAACTAATCATTTATTAGGAGCACCATTAGGCAAGGCCTTTTTGCAGTCAGATCTAAGCTTTGTTTGAATTACAGCTGAACTTTACTCCTGTTCCTTCCTCCCCTTCAGTCTGTGTCGTAAATCACATTCCCCTATGAGGTGCACCCCTCTCAAGCCTGCTGCAGTAATCTGAGATCCGACTCTAGCCGAAAGTATGCGTGGAATGCTCTCCTCCCACCTTCCCTAACCATGACAACTTTATGTCCCGTGGGCCAGTCCGTTGCCTGGAAATAGCAACGGACTGGCCCACGTTGCCTGTGGCAACCAAAACAGGGTGTGAGGGGCTTCGTGAGCCCTCCTCCCCCATGCCCCGTTTTGGCTGGCCAAGTGCTGCAGACCGAGAACAGGGAGGGAACACGGACAGCCCCACTCCCCCCATTTTGGCCAGCAGGATGCTGCAGGAGGCATCTGTCCTGCTTCCCCAACCCCCCCCCCCCTTGCCCCGGGACGAGGACTACAGTGTTGATCTGGCCCTCAAAAGAAATCCAGTTTGACACCCTGACCAAGTTCAAAGAGCACCAAGGATCCCACCTCTTCCCATTGATCCAGTGCTTTCTTCTGGATGCCCATCATTTGCAATACCCTTCTCTCTCTCCATTTCTCCCCAACTCAGCTCTTACTTGCACTGTGAATGGGCCACCATTGCTCAACTGGAGAAGGACAAGAGGATCCACCAGAAGCTCAAACGGTTTAAGACCAAAATGGCACAGATGAGGCACTTCTTCCATGAGGTACCCATGACTATAGAAACCTAGGCAGACTCTGGAGGCCGAATTGCTCAGCCGGCCAGTGGCTTGCTTCATCCCGGTTGCTGATACTCGTGCGGGAGTTGACACCGCCTCACGCTATCCTGTCTCTTTTAGGACGAGGAGCCTTTCAACCCAGACTACGTGGAAGTTGATCGCATCCTGGACGAATCGCACAGCATTGACAAGGACAACGGGGAGGTGTGTTGGTACTTTTCAAATTAATTGATGGGGTAGAACATGCAAATAGCAATAGAACACCGCTTCATAGTGCTTTAAGCCGTTTATAGAGTCAGCGTATTGCCCCCAAGAATCTGGGTCCTCGTTTTAACGATCTCAGAAGGATGAAAGGCTGAGTCTACCTTGAGCCGGTCAGAATCGAACTCCTGACAGTCAGCAGAGTTAGCCTGCAATACTGCATTCTAACCACTGCGCCACCGTGGCTCTTAAAGAATTGAATAGAATAGAATAGAATTCTTTATTGGCCAAGTGTGATTGGACACGCAAGGAATTTCTCTTTGGTGCAGATGCTCTCACTGTACATAAATAAAAATAAAATACATTCCTAAAGAATCATAAGATACAACACTTAGTGACAGTCATAGGTTACAATCAAATCGTATTAGTAAACAAATAGAACAGTATAAATTGTAAAGATACAAGCAATGTGGTCAAAGTCATAAGTGGGAAGAGATAGGTGCTAGGAAGGAAGAGAAGAATAATAGTTACACAGCCTTAGTAAATTATTTGACAGTGTTGTGGGAATGAGTTGTTTAGCAGAGTGATGGTGTTCGGGGGGGAACTGTTCTTGTGTCTAGTTGTTTTGGTGTGCGGTGCCCTATAGTGTCGTTTTGAGGGTAAGAGTTGAAACAATTGACGTCCAGGATGTGAGGAATCTGTAGATATTTTCACAGCCCTCTTTTTGACTCATGCAATGTACAGGTCCTCAATGGAAGGCAAAATATTGGTAGCAATTGTTTTTTTCTGCCGTTCTAATGATCTGTTGAAGTCCGTGTCTGTCTAGTTTGGTTGCAGGGCCAAATCAGACAGTTACGGAGGTGCAGATGACAGACTCAAATCATTCCTCCGTAGAACTGAATCAGCAGCTCTTTGGGCAGTTTGAAGTTTCTGAGTTGGCGCAGAACGAACATCCTTTGTTGCGCTTTAAGATACTTAAATACTTAAATCATAAGGCCACGAGGGTGGTAGCGTAACATTTTGCATCCGCCAGAAATGCTTTACTGCCCCTAAAACACGCGTTCCGAGGCGGTCGTAATTCCAGACCATCATTAAATGAGTGGTTGTGAATTGAGTTACCCCTGTGTTGAACTTTGCCACCAATCGTCTCTCATCTACAAAACTCAAGACTGTTTTCCTGGTAGGATAAGAATTCTGTTCCAGCACTTAAACATGGGGATCAGATTGCTACATTCCTGGTTTTGCAGAAAAAAAGGTCTTTGACGCTGTCCATGTTTTTGTTATATTTCGTTTGCTTTGGTCTAGGCCGGGTTTAAAGATGGGACTTCCGTGAGCTATTCCATTTATGGTAGTTTGAGAGAAAAGCCATTTGCACAAAAGAATAAACAAGACTAACACTGTACTTGCATCTCTCTCTCCCCCCCCCCTTCTCTCTCCATTGGTCTCCCCCCTCTCCCTCCCTCTCTCTCCTCCCTCTCCTTCTCTCTCCCACCCTGTCTCCCATTCTCCCTCTCTCTCCATCCTCTCCCTCTCTTCCCTCTCTCTTCCCCCTCTTGCTCTCTTCCCTCTCTCTCCCCCTCTCCCTCCCTCTCTCTCTCCCCTCTCTCGCTCTCTTCCCTCTCCCTCCCCCTCTCTCTTCACCTCTCTTGCTCTCCCCCTCGCTCTTCCCTCTCCCCCCTTCTCTCCTCTCCTCTCCTCTCTCCCCCTCTTGGATTCTTCCTCTCTCTCTACCTCTCTTCTCCTCCCTCCTCTTGATTCTTCCTCTCTCTCCTCTCTCCTCTCCCTCCCTCTTGGATTCTTCCCTCTCTCTCTCTACCTCTCTTCTCTCTCCCTCCCTCTCCCCATCTCCCTCTCTTCTCTCTCTCTTCCTCCCTCTCCTCCCACTCCCTCTCTCCCTCTCTCTTTCTCCCTTCTGCTCCCCTCTCTCTTCCCTCTCTTTCCCCCTCTCACTCTTCCCTCTCTCTATCTCTCTTCCCCTCTCTCCCTTCCCCTTCTCCCTCTCTTCCCCCCTCTCCCTCCCTCTCTTTCTCTCCCCCTCTCTCTTCTCCCTCTCTTCCTTCTCCCCCTCTCTCCTCTTTTCACTCTCTCCCCCCCTCTCCCTCCTCCCCCCCCTCTCTCCCTCAAACATTGTGTAGCCTGTGATCTATTACCTGGTAAAGTGGTGTTCGCTCCCTTATGAAGACAGCACGTGGGAGCTGAAAGAAGACGTGGACGAAGGGAAGGTCCGAGAGTTTAAACGCATCCAGTCCAGGCACCCTGAGCTCAAACGGGTGGTGAGTGACAACTGCATTCCCTACACTCTAAAGCAGGACTCTCCAACCCCGGCCACTTTTAAGACTTGTGGCCTTCAACTCCCCAGAACTCTGGGAGTTGAAGTCCTCAGGTCTTAAAAGTTAACTGATCTCTTAACTGATCTCTGGTACCTTAACTGATCTCTGGTACCTTCTCATTATTGCAGGACAGGGAGCAAAGAAAAACAAAAGTCCATTGCAGATTTAATCATCGGTAGCTTTTGTTATTATTAGCAGTATTCTCTCCATGCCTTTCTTTAAATGAGCGAATTCTAATCCCACCTTAGCCATGAAAGCCGGCTGGGTGAGTTCTAGTCCTACCCTAGGCATGAAAACTGGCTAGGTGACTTTGGGCCAATCACCAGGAGACGGTGAGTTCTAGTTCTGTCTTAAGCGTGAAAGCTGACTGGGTGACTTTGGGCCATGAAAGCCGGTTGGGTGAGTTCTAGTCCTGCCCTAGGCATGAAAGCTGGCTAGGTGACTTTGGGCCAATCACCAGGAGACAGTGAGTTCTAGTTCTGTCTTAAGCGTGAAAGCTGACTGGGTAACTTTGGGCCAATCACGTGGAAGACAGTGAGTTCTAGTCCCGCCTTAAAGGATGAAAGCCAGCCGGATGACTTTGGGACTGTCACTCTCTAGGACCGACTCATCCCCCAGGGTTGTTGTGGGGAAAATAGAAGTAGAGAAGTGTGTTGGATATGTTCAGATATTTGTAAAATTAATGACAGGAAAGGGAAAGAGAGAGAGAAGGGGAGAAAGGAAAGAAAGAGAGGGAGAAAGAAAGAGAGAAAGAAAGGAAGTCAGAAAGAAAAGAAAGAAAGAAAGAAAGAAAGAAAGAAAGAAAGAAAGAAAAGAAAGAAAGAGAAAGAAGAGAATGAAAGAAGAAAAGAGGAGAAGTGAGAGAAATCTAAGAAGTGTAGAACTTGGCCGAAAGTACATATCACGGTGCAAAATTCCCTATGTGATTTATGGAAGGTAATACATCTTTTGCTTCATATGATAACATCAAAAGAACAAGAAAAAGGAGGAAGAAATTTGCAGGGGCCGATTGTTTTTTTTAAAATAAAAAAGGGTATTCTACAGAATTATTGACCCAAACGAATGAAAGGTAAACCTTAACCATAAAATCAAAAATACTCTTCAGCACGTTCAACAAAAAAGCCTTCCCTCTCTGTTACGTAGTTGGCAACCTAATTTGTAAACGTTTCTTCCTTAGGCTCGACCCCAGGCAGGTTCCTGGAAAAAGCTGGAACTTTCGCACGAGTACAAGAACGGCAACCAGTTGCGCGAATATCAGCTGGAGGGCGTCAACTGGTTGCTTTTCAACTGGTACAATAGGTGAGGCTACAGGCAGGAAAGCCCAGAGGAGAAACTCAGGTTGGTTAGGGGGCTTCGTTCTCGAGCGGGAAACCATGCTTTCCTATGTCAGTTGCGAAGGCTGGGCTTTCTACCCGTGACCAGGAGCCGTGGTGGCACACTGGTTAGAAATGCAGGATTGCAGGTTAACTCTGCCCACTGCCAGGAGTTCGATCCTGGCCAGCTCAAAGTTGACTTAGCCTTCCATCCTTCCCAGGTCCGTAAAATGAAGATCCAGATTCTTAGGGGGCAATATGCTGATTCTGTAAGCCGCTTTAGAAAGGGCTGTAAAACACTTACGAAGCGGTGTATAAGTCCAAGCGCTATTGCTACCCACCCCGGTCCCATTATTTTGAGAGGTGGTTTTTCCAAAACCCAATGTCAGAGAAGTCTTAATCGTAGCAGCGTAACAGAAGGAGGGACGTCAACTAATATAACTCGAGCTTGAAAATGGTTGACTTCAAATTCAGAACAAAGTTGCCCTTCGTCCCGAACGGGAAACAAAATTTCGATGTCGGTTTTTGTTGTTTGGACGGTTCCTGTCATTAGACACAAATTGGGTTGTTAGATCAGGGGTATCAAACTAGAGTTGTTAGATCAAGGGTATCAAACTAGATTTCATTGAGTTGTTAGATCAGGGGTATCAAACTAGATTTCGTTGAATTGTTAGATCAGGGGTATCAAACTAGATTTCATTGAATTGTTAGATCAGGGGTATCAAACTAGATTTCATTGAGTTGTTAGATCAGGGGTATCAAACTAGATTTCATTGAGTTGTTAGATCAGGGGTATCGAACTAGATTTCATTGAGTTGTTAGATCAGGGGTATCGAACTAGATTTCATTGAGTTGTTAGATCAGGGGTATCGAACTAGATTTCATTGAGTTGTTAGATCAGGGGTATCACACTAGATTTCATTGAATTGTTAGATCAGGGGTATCAAACTAGATTTCATTGAGTTGTTAGATCAGGGGTATCGAACTAGATTTCGTTGAGTTATTAGATCAAGGGTATCAGACTAGATTTCATTGAGTTGTTAGATCAGGGGTACCAAACTAGATTTCATTGAGTTGTTAGATCAGGGGTATCAAACTAGATTTCATTGAGTTGTTAGATCAGGGGTATCAAACTTGATTTCATTGAGTTAGATCAGGGGTATCAGACTAGATTTCGTTGAGTTGTTAGATCAGGGGTATCAAACTAGATTTCATTGAGTTGTTAGATCAGGGGTATCAAACTAGATTTCATTGAGTTGTTAGATCAGGGGTATCAAACTAGATTTCATTGAGTTGTTAGATCAGGGGTATCGAACTAGATTTCATTGAGTTGTTAGATCAGGGGTATCGAACTAGATTTCATTGAGTTATTAGATCAAGGGTATCAGACTAGATTTCATTGAGTTATTAGATCAGGGGTATCAAACTAGATTTTCATTGAGTTGTTAGATCAGGGGTATCAAACTAGATTTCATTGTTTGACCTTGCGGTGGGTGGGCTGTGGCCAGGGGGAGTGGCCAGCTTGATGTCACTCATGTCACGAGCACTCACACGGCCCTCCCAAGATCCGTTTTCGTTGGGAGAGGCACCGCAGACTGGGCCTCTGTTTCCAGGCTGGCCCTGCGGTCTAGATCTAAGCACCCCGTGGTCCGGATCGAATCGGCTGGCCTTGATTTTGAGACCCCCGAGTTAGATGGTGCTGTTCAGCATGGCTGATCACCCAACCTATTTTTGTAGACGTTATGAGTGGAGAATTGAATTGACTTGAGCCTTATCAGGATTTGGCGCAAATGTCTGTCTCTCCCCACTTCCAACCGTATCGCCACCCCCCTCCACAGGCAAAACTGCATCCTGGCCGACGAAATGGGGTTGGGCAAAACCATCCAATCCATCGCCTTCTTGGAGGAAGTATATAACGTGGGAATCCGGGGGCCCTTCCTGGTCATCGCCCCTCTGTCCACCATCACCAACTGGGAGCGGGAATTCAACACCTGGACCGAGATGAATACCATTGTGTACCATGGGAGTTTGGCCTCCCGCCAAATGATTCAACAATACGAGATGTACTGTAAGGATTCCCGGGTAGGTAAACGGTGAGAGGGATTTTGTGGGGAGGGGGAAACGTCAGGAAGCACACAGAGAGATGGGGAGGGGGACACCGCAATATTAAGCTAGTCTTCAACATACAAAAGTTCACTTCGTGACCGAAATTACGCCGCCGCCGAAAAAAAGCGACTTGGGACCATTTTTCTGGTTTTCTTTGTATAAATCCTTTTTATGGAGCTTTTTACAAAACAAAAATATAAAAAACCACGTCCTCCATCCGTTCTTCCCATTCCTAAGACATCGGTATATCCCATTTGGGATCATTTTTCACAGTTGCGACTTTTCCAGCATCCCCCACGCGATCAAAATTCAGAACTTCCGCCGTCAAGAAGGTTGGTTGTTAAGCGGACCGTGCCCTGTTGTACGACCTCTTTTTTGGGGGTCATGGCTGTTAAGCAAATCACTGCAGTTGGAGAGCGAATCGTGCGGTCGTTAAGTGAGTCCAGCTTCCCCGTTGTCTTTGCTTGATGGAAGTCACAGACGGCAATAACGTGCGTCCCGGGGGACGCCCCAGCTGTTGTCAATACATGCCCATTCTGAAGCCCCCCCCCCTCCCCCCCCCCCCCCCGACTGTGGGGATGCTGGGTGGTTTTGCAAGCGTGAGAATTGGCTGGAAATCACTTTTTTCCCCATGCTGCTGTCACCGAACGGTCACTGAACAAATGGTCCTAAGTCGAGGACTACCAGTAGTGATGAAAAAAGCGGACTCCAGCAAATTTGCTGTATCGCTTGTTTTTCGCACCTATTTCTGGGGAAATGCCTGAGGTAAATTTCAGAGCGTAAGGGAATTCTGCATTTACTCTAGAAAGGGAGAAAGCAATTACGGTTAAGAGGGGTGGTTTTTTGGGAGGGTGTTGGGTTTTGGGGGGGGTTGGTCTTCATAAACTTTTATTTTTAATATAAAAAAATACAGAGGAGAGGAGAAAAAAATAGGAAATTAAGGGAAGGGGAAGGTAGCGGCGAAAAGGGGGCATGGGATACAAGGCGAAAGAGGAAAAGACTTCCAGCTCTTCTTAGCACAGTACAAGAAAAACACGCTCCAACTTCAACTTTTTGCTTTAACACATTTTTATATATATATATTTATATATATATATACTATATATATATATATAATAATATATATATATATATATATATATATATATATATATATATATATATATATATATATATATACACATACATACACACACACACACACACACACACACTGTGTGTGTGTATGTGTGTCTGTAAGCTAGCCATTCCTATAACACCACGTCTTTCTAATCAATAATAATAATAATTTAATAATACTTTGAATTTATTAGCCGCTCCCTTTCCAGACAGGACTCGGGGCGGCGTACAATGGAGCATATAGAACATAAAACATGAGTACAAACACATAAACATACATATATACAAAGACACACATGCACGGAGGAGGTAACAAATTACAACATTTAGACAGTTAAAAATCACCATTAAAATACCCCAATTGTAAGAAACCCAATGTACAATTAAAATTTAAAATTTAAAAAGACAGTCAGGAGGGGTAAGAAAAATTACGGTTGAGCCAGGCCAGATAATTGAAAGAGGTGGGTCTTCAGCTGTACACGGAAGGAGCGGAGATCGGAAGTAATCCTGATGTCACGGGGGAGGTCATTCCACAGGGCTGGGCCCATCACAGAGAAGGCTCTGCTCCTGGGTGTCGCCCCCCGACACTGTTTGGCGGACGGCACCCGGAGAAGTCCCTCTCTGTGTGAGCGAATTGGTCGTAGGGATGTGTGGGGCAGGATGCGATCCTGCATGTAACTAGGTCCTGTGCCATGAAGCGCTTTAAAGATCATAATCAAAACCTTGAAACGCACTCGGTAGACCACAGGAAGCCAGTGCAGCTCGCGCAGGAGAGGTGTTACAGGGGAGTATCTAGTCCTCCCCATAATCACCCGCGCGGCCGCGTTCTGGACCAACTGTAGTCTCCGAGTGCATCTCAAGGGAAGCCCCATGTAGAGAGCATTGCAGTAGTCCAGGCGAGACGTCACTAGCGCATGGGTGACTGTGCGTAGGGCATCCCGGTCCAATAAGGGGCGCAATTGGCGCATCAGGCGAACCTGATGGAACGCCCCCCTTGCCACGGCTGTTACATGGTCATCCATGGACAGCCGGGCATCTAGGAGGACGCCCAAATTGCGCACCTGTTCCATGGGGGCTAGTTGCACGCCCCCGATGGCCAGAGATGGAAGCAACTGGTTGAACCGGGAGGCTGGCAGCCACAGCCACTCCGTCTTGGAAGGGTTGAGTTTTAGTCGGTTGCCATCCATCCAGACCCGTACGGCCTCCAAACACCGGGACATCATTTCGACGGCCTCATTGGGGTGGTTCGGGGTGGAAATGTATAGCTGAGTATCATCAGCATAAAGATGATATCCCACCCCAAAACCACGGATGATCTCGCCCAGCGGTTTCATGTATGTGTTGAACAGGAGAGGCGAGAGCACCGATCCCTGTGGCACTCCACATGTGAGTGGCCTCCAGGTCGATCTCTGCTCCACTGCCAACACACGTTGCGTCCGGTCAGAGAGGTAGGAGCCAAACCACCGTAAAACGGTGCCCCTGACTCCCAGCCCCTCTAGCCGGTGCAACAGGATACCATGGTCGATGGTATCGAACGCCGCCGAGAGATCTAATAGGACCAGGATAGAGGAACAACCCCTATCTCTGGCCCTCCAGAGATCATCAACCAATGCGACCAAGGCCGTCTCCGTGCTGTGCCCGGGTCGGAAGCCGGACTGGCGCGGGTCTAGATAATCATTTTCCTCCAGGTGACGTGGGAACTGCTGTGCCACCACACTCTCTACAACCTTCGCTAAAAAAGGAAGGTTGGAGACTGGACGATAATTGACTAGGTCCGTTGGGTCCAGGGAAGGCTTCTTGAGCAGGGGCCTCACCACCGCCTCTTTCAAGGCGGCCGGTAGAAACCCCTCACCCAACGAGGCGTTCACTAGGCCCAGGAGCCAGTCGCGCGTAACCTCCCAGGATGCCAGTACAAACCAGGAGGGACACGGGTCCAATAAACATGTGGTGGGTCGCAGACGTCCACGCAACCTGTCCAAATCCTCGATGGCAACCGAGTCAAACTCCTCCCAAAGCGGTCCCTCAAGACTCGCCACGGGCGTCTCTACTGGACCACTGAAAGGGGCCCATCCCATCCGGATTTGAGCGACTTTGTCCTGTAGATATTTCCCAAACTCCTCTGCTCTGCCCTGTAAAGGGGCTTCCCGCGGTCTCTCAAACAAGAGAGAGCGAGTCACCCGAAACAGGGCGGCAGGGCGGTTATCTGCGGACGCAATAACAGCGGCGCAATGTTGACGTTTGGCCGCTCTTAATGCCACAAGGTACGTCCTCAAATAGGCTCGTGGCTGTGCTCAGTCAAATTCGGAACGGGAGGATCTCCAACGACTCTCTAGGCGTCTCTTGTGGCGTTTCATCACCCTTAGCTCCTCGGTAAACCAAGGGGCCAGGGTGGTTCGTCGCCGCAGGAGAGGCCGCAAAGGCGCCACCCGGTCTAGGGCCCCGGTAGTCGCACTATTCCATGCGTCTACGAGGTCCTCCACTCGGGGGTGGGTCAGGTCCACAGGAGGTGGCCCAAGCTCCGTCTGGAACCTATCTGGTTCCATCAGGCGCTTGGGGCGGAACCATCTAATACCTTCCGGTTCCGCCTCCTCGCGGCGGGGGGTAGCACCAGGGAAGTCAAGCCGGAGAAGTGAGTGATCCGACCATGACAGGGGAATAATGGCTGGATCCCCTATTCCCAGATCACTCATCCACTGGCCAGAGACAAAGACAAGGTCCAGCGTGTGGCCTCCCTCGTGAGTAGGGCCCTGAATTAACTGGGTCAGGTCCATGGCTGTCATGGAAGCCATGAACTCCCGAACCCCCTCAGACGCTTCTCCCATCGACGGCAGATTAAAATCCCCCATCACTAAAAGTTTGGGGGTCTCAACCGCCACCGATGAGATCAGCTCAAGGAGTTCAGGCAGGGCCGCTGATGTATAGCGAGGAGCCAGGTATACTATCAGCAGGCCCAACTGCCTCCCTGGGCCCCATCTCACGACAAGGGACTCACACCCGGATGTCTGTGGCACGGTGAACTCTCTCGGCTCTAAGTCTTCCCGGATAATCACTGCTACCCCGCCGCCCCTTCCCTGGGCCCGAGGCTGGTGAAATGCTCGATAACCTGGCGGGCACATTTCCACGAGGGGTAAACCTCCCTCGTGGCCCAACCAGGTCTCGGTTATTCCTGCGAGGTCCGGCTCCCCCTCCAAAATTAGATCGTGAATGAGGGGGGCCTTATTAACAACGGACCTCGCGTTGCATAACAGCAGTCTCAGGCCTTGGGTCTGTAGATCCTGACCACCTAGTATGCAGGGGTTGGTACAAACGACCGGGAATGACCAAAAACCCCGGTCTCCCAACCGACTACGCGCTCTTAATCTGTCCTCGCACCTGCCCCTCCCCACGACCGTTGGTATCAAAGAGCCCTGCACAGGAATGCTATCTTCCCTCTCCTCCCCCACTCCGCTCCCTCCTCCTTCGACCACACCAAGGTGCCTGGCTCTCCCATCCCTCCGGTGTTGTCCCCCCCCCCCCCCATCCCTGTAACCCTTTAAAAATTTTAAAAAACAATTAATTAAAAAACCCCTCAACGAGCGCTTCCTCCACCTCTCTGGGTTAATGAACCCGTCCTCAAGGTGGGCCCTCGAAAGGGCTGGAGGCCATAACTGCGAGAGGGGGGACTCTCGTAGCTGTAGCAGGTCTAGCCTCGTGTATAACATAATTGGACAGGGCCAAGTTCATCAAGTGGGTGCTGTAGATGATAATATGCATCAGCAGCCGCAATTCCCACTAAGGGGATGGTCCTGGCAAGAGTATAGTCCAGGCAAGGGGATAGGCTGATGAAAATAGTCCGCATCAGAATGGAAATGATGGTTGATGGAAATAAGATAAAATAGCCAGTTGATGGATAAAAGATTGCAGCTAAGAAATAGTTCGTTCGGTAGGTCATAATAGGCGGTAGGGCGAATAGCCCATAGTAAGTAGGTGGTAAATGAGTGGGGGGGTAGTGGTGAGTACAGCAAAGCACTGGGTCTGACCTTCTGCATGGGCCTCTGATGTTCCAAGCCTCCATTCCATGGCCTGCCATGGTTGTGAATGGTCCTCCGTCCATTTGGCAATCCACATTCGTTGTTATTGGGCCCGGGAGGGCTGCATCGGCCTCCCTGCGGCCTCCCTGCAGCCCTTCCACCGTTCTTTCCGTTCTCTACTTCCTCCGGCGCCTCAGGCCTCACTCTCCTTCCCTTCTTCCCTTCGGCGCCTCGGATCTCACGGGCCTCCCTCGGGCCTTGCACTCCTTCCCAGGGCCCTCTTGCCGGTCTAAAGCACAATCGCCGGCTAGCTTGGAGCTCAGCGATCCATAGATTTATAGTTTGGGCTGCTCGGCTCTCCTGGGTTGCCACCATCTTTTTAAGTATCCCAAGCCAAAATCCACACAGTCACACAGTCACACAGACCCCCGCCGCCGTCCTCCACCTCCTCCAGCCTTCTCCGCCCTCTCCACTCAAGTCTTTACCGCTGCGCTGCTCCGCTGGCGCTGGCGCTCCGTTTCTCTGCCGCTCCGACTCAAAAAACGCCAGCCGCCATGCTGGCTTAAAACGCCAGCCGCCTTGCCGCGCTGACTGGCGCGCTATCTTCCTCCTGTCCGGCTACCCGGCCGACCCAACGGGCCAGCTTGGAGCCGGGCAGGGTGCCAGGATCTTCGGCGCCCCAAATCCCCGACCCTCAAGGTGGAAATGAGGGTCGGCAGCATCCCGCCCGTCAAAGAGCCCTCCGCATTTAGCGGAGCTCAGAAGCAGTCCTCCATTCCCTCCGGAAGCTCCTCCTCCTCCCAAAGTTTCATTTTTTTCCTTCACAAGCACAAATTCCAGAAGTGATATCCAAATAAAGGCATATTTTCCTCTTTGAATAAAATCATCCATTTAACCATTCCTGCTTCATGTTCCTTGCTATTGGAATAATGTGTATTTCCAAACTCGACTTTTTGTTTTTACACATTAATATACATACAATGCAATACAATAGCAGAGTTGGAAGGGACCTTGGAGATCTTCTATTATACATAGTTCATTTTACATGGAGAGGGAGCGGCTAACAAGTCTAATAAAATAAATAAATAAAATAAATACATCATATTTTCATTTTACCTTTCAGTCATCTTCTTTTCATTCCATATTCAATACAGTACAATAGCAGAGTTGGAAGGGACCTTGGAGGTCTTCTAGTCCAACCCCCTGCCTAGGCAAGAAACCCTATACCGTTTCAGACAAATGGCTACCCAACATCTTCTTAAAGACTTCCAGTGTTGGGGCATTCACAACTTCTGGAGGCAACTTCTGTCCCACTGATTAATTGTTCTAACTCAGGAAATTTCTCCTCAGTTCTAAGTTGCTTCTCCTTGATTAGTTTCCACCCATTGCTTCTTGTTCTACCCTCAGGTGCTTTGGAGAATAGTTTGCCTCCCTCTTCTTTGTGGCAACCCCTGAGATATTGGAACGCTGCTATCATGTCTCCCCTAGTCCTTCTTTCTATTAAACTAGACATACCCAGTTCCTGCAACCGTTCTTCATATGTTTTAGTCTCCAGTCCCCTAATCAGAAGAGCAACAAAGATGATGAGGGGACTGGAGGCTAAAGCACATGAAGAACGGTTGCAGGAACTGGGTATGTCTAGTTTAATGAAAAGAAGGATTAGGGGAGACCTGATAGCAGTGTTCCGATATCTCAGGGGTTGCCACAAAGAAGAGGGAGTCAAACTATTCTCCAAGGCACCTGAGGGTAGAACAAGAAGCAATATATAACATATATAATGCAATAATACAATAGTAGAGTTGGAAGGGACCTTGGAGGTCTTCTAGTCCAACCCCCTGCCTAGGCAGGAAACCCTATACCTTATATAACCCTATATAACTCGCTATTCCTATAACACCAGATCTTTTTAATCAACAAAACCAAAGTCAAAGTCTCAATTTTTATTTCTTCACAAGCACAAATTCCAGAAGTGATATCCAAACAAAGACCTATTTCCCTCTTTGAATAAAATCATCCATTTAACCATTCCTACTTTCATCTTCTTTGCTCTGGAAACAATGTGTATTTTTCTATTTGCACCTAGTAATCTTTGCGGTTGCTTGTGATTTTGTCACGTTTTTGGTGGATTTTGCCGCCACCTCAGCAAGGTGGGATGATCTCCTCAGGGCTTGGAAGCTAAGCAGGATAAGACGGGGTTAATATTTGGTGAGGGTGCCCCCCCCCAAAAAAAAACAACCCAGGATTGTAGGTAGTTCTGGGAAGTGACCCCCCAGAAGAAGATGGTGGCCAAACTCTTCCAAACTTTGCCTAGAAAACTGCTTTGCTAATGACTTTCCCAGAAATTAAGTTTTTATTTCTCGCTCGCTTCTGCTCCCTAACAGGGTCGCCTGATCCCAGGCGCCTACAAGTTTGACGCCCTGATCACCACCTTTGAGATGATCCTGTCGGACTGCCCTGAGCTGAGGGAGATCGAGTGGCGCTGTGTGATCATCGATGAAGCTCACCGCCTGAAGAACCGCAACTGCAAACTGCTGGACAGCCTCAAGCATATGGACCTGGTAGGAGCCCAAGCCGCCTGTCCTGCTTGCGAAATATTTTTTGATGGATCACGTTGCTGGATATGCTGTTTTGGAGATTTCCCTCGAGGAGCGCCTCCAGCATTGAGAGACTTCTCATCGTGAGGAGATAGGACGTATAGAATAACAGAGTTGGAAGGGACCTTAGAGGTCTTCTAGTCCAACCCCCTGCCTAGGCAGGAAACCCTACACCATTTCAGACAAATGGCTATCCAACATCTTCTTAAAAACTTCCAGTGTTGGAGCATTCGCAACTTCTGGACACAAGTTGTTCCATTGATTAATTGTTCTAACTGTCAGGAAATTTCTCCTTAGTTCTAAGTTTCTTCTCTCCTTGATTTGGGGAAGGGGGGGAGGAACCCCTGAACTGGTGCTGGGTTGTGGGAATCTGACTTTCGGAGGTCGACGAGTCATAACACATCTCTTGTTGCTTGGAACATTTGTGTTGTAGCTGCTGGAGCTACTCAACAGTGTGGTGCTCTCCCCTGATGGCCGCACTCGCCCTCCCCGCCACCTTGGGCCCCGCATCCGGCCCACAACCAGGGGACGTGGCGCTTCCGCGCTAGTCAGTCTGGCCGGCAGGAAGGCAAGCAGGCAGCCCTCCTTCAATACAGTCCTGCAGTATTCTGGGGCCTCCGCATGTCCCATTTTTGGCCTCCCTGGCCTCCAGAAGCACTCTGATGGCCAGAAATGGGAGACGGGGAGGCCCCAGGAGGCCTCCCACTTCCAGTTTTTTGCCTCCCCGGCCTCTAGAAGCACTCTGATAGGCAAAAACGTTGATCTTACCTTCCAGTTCCAGCCCTTGGGGCTCACAAAGGTAAGACCTATGTTCGGCCGATGGGTCGGGTAGGTGAGGCGATGTGGGCAGGGCAGCCTTGTTGTCCCGTGTGAGCCGGATTAATGGGTTCGGCGGGCCGTATCAGGCCTGCGGGCCATAGTTTCAAGGACCCCTGGTATAGGGCAGTGGTGAAATTCACATTTTTTTACTACCAGTTCTGTGGGCGTGGAAAGGGAAGGGTAAGGCAAAATCTCCATTCTCACCGCACTCCAAGGGAAAAGGATATTGCTAAATCTCCATTCCCACCCCACTCTGGGGCCAGCCAGAGGTGGTATTTGCTGGTTCTCTTAACTACTCAAAGTTTCCACTACCAGTTCTCCAGAACCTGTCAGAGCCTGCTGAATTTCACCCCTGGTCTAGGCTCTCTCTCCTGCTTGAGCAGGGAGTTGGACTAGAAGACCTCCAAGGTCCCTTCCATCTCTGGTATTCTGTTCTTCTAGGCCTGTGATGGCACCCGTGCCTGAAGTAGCACATAGAGCCATCTCGCCTGGCACGCGCCGCCTTGCCCGTTCCTCTTCCGGACGTCTGGCGCACCTGCACACGCCATGATCAGCTGTCCTTCGTGCATGCGCCCATGCCGGAAACTGGAAGAGCTGGTCTTCTGTTTTTCGGTGTGAGCATGGGTGCCGGCCAGCTGATTGTCGCACGCGCGCTAGCGGTAGGATTCACTTGCCTTCCCTACCAATTCGCAAATGTAAGGGCGCATTTTTGCGCATGTGCAGCGCTTGCGCATTACGTTGGGGCGGGTGGTCGGAGCCTCCCGCACCCGCTGCTATCGGTTTGCCCGAACCAGAGAGAACCGGCTGAATACCACCTCTGATGCGCATGCGCCAGTAATGGAAAGACTAACTTGCCGGCATGCATGCACGTGTCGGAAACTGGAAGTTCATTTTCTGCCGCGCACATGCTCCCTGGGCAGCTCCTCTTCCGGGTTATGGTCCTGACACGTGCACTCCTTTTTTGGGACGCCCTACGCACAGTCACCCATGCGCTGGTGACGTCTCGCCTGGACTACTGTAACGCTCTCTACATGGGGCTTCCCTTGAAATGCACTCGGAGACTGCAGTTGGTCCAGAATGCGGCCGCGCGGGTGATTATGGGGAGTACTAAGTACTCCCATGTGACACCTCTCCTGCGCGAGCTGCACTAGCTCCCTGTGGTCTATCGGGTGCGTTTCAAGGTCTTGATTACGATCTTTAAAGCGCTCCATGGCTCAGGACCTAGTTACCTGCGGGATCGTATTCTGCCCCATACATCCCTACGACCCATCCGCTCGCACAGAGAGGGACTTCTCCAGGTGCCGTCCACCAGACAGTGCCATGGGGCGGCACCTAGGAGCAGAGCCTTCTCTGTGGCGGGCCCAGCCCTGTGGAATGACCTCCCCCCGGATATTAGGACCACTACTGACCTCCGCTCCTTCCGTATAAAGCTCAAGACCCACCTATTCCAAATAGCCGGCCTGGCTCAATCATAACTTCATAACGCTCCTGATGGGTTTTTTAATTCAGTAATTTTATTTAATGGGATTTTAAATTGTGTTTTTTAATTGTCTTTCACTTATGAGTCTACCTCCTCCATGCACATGTATATGTCTTTGTTCTTTATGTATATATGTTTGTCTTTATCTGTATTTTATCTGTTTTGATTGTACGCCGCCCCGAGTCCTTCGGGAGAGGGTTGCGGCTAATCAAATAAAATTATTATTATTATTATTATTTTTGGCAACTCAGTTCGCCATCTGTGTTTTAAGGTACTGTGATCTCATCATCTGTCTTGATGTCTCTTCCATCTTCCTCCCTTATAGGAACATAAAGTGTTGTTGACAGGCACCCCTCTCCAGAACACAGTGGAAGAACTCTTCAGCCTCCTGCACTTCCTTGAACCCTCCCAATTCCCCTCTGAGTCGGAGTTCCTCAAGGACTTTGGGGACCTCAAAACTGAAGAGCAGGTAAAAAAAAAGGGAGCTGTTGGATGTTGGCACTCTTTTTTCCTCTTTCTCGACCACCCGTTTCCTCTGCTTCTACCTTCCCTTCTGGCTGATTTCGCCCATTATTCACATGCTTAAACTTCTGCAATGTGCATGAAAAGCCGGTAAACCATCTTTAAGAGATGGGACATCCTGTCAGAGTTTGTTGCAGAAGAATCAAATCCAGAAAGCAGAGACAGATAACTGATGCAGCTGGATTCATTAACTTCTTTATATACATAAGAATAGGTGAATAAATGTACAATACCAACAGGTGATTCTTCCAAGTAAACAGAAGGCAGGAGAGTTACAGGCAAACACAAGCAGTTAGTTTCACATCAGCAGACAAGCCCAGAGAGACTGCTAGTTTACTTCTCAGAGCAGCAGACTGCTTAAGTTTCTGTTTCAATTCTGTGCACAGACTCAGATCTGTTAAAGCTCCCATCGGCTGACTTAGTTGCTATGCCTAGTCATTGGCTGACCTTGTTCCCATGTCTCTCCCAGTCATGAATATTTTAACACATCTTTTTCCAGTCCATCTGTCTTAAGAAGCCAACAGTCCTTGCAAAACTCGTTTCATTGCAGCTTGCTCCACCTCAAGATGTCAACGGCTCTAACTGCTGCTCTTTCCCACCCTCCAGGTACAGAAACTGCAGGCAATCCTGAAGCCTATGATGCTCCGGCGGCTGAAGGAGGATGTTGAGAAGAATTTGGCTCCCAAGCAGGAAACAATCATTGAGGTGGAGCTGACCAACATCCAGAAGAAGTACTACCGGGCCATCCTAGAGAAGAACTTCAACTTCCTCTCCAAGGGGGCGGGGCACAGCAACATGCCCAACCTTCTCAACACCATGATGGAACTACGCAAGTGTTGCAACCACCCCTACCTCATCAATGGTAAGTGTGAGGAAATGGATGGAAAAGCTTTTTGGGGTGTGGATAACGGAAGGATTGAGCTGCCTAGAATGCAGACTTGGAATGGAACGGAATGGAATAGGGTTAGGAATAGGATTAGTGTATAGAATAGGATTAGGATTAGGAAAGAGAATAGAATAGAATTGGCAACATAGAATAGAATAGAATAGAATATATAATAGAATATGAATAGAATAGAAAATAGGAATAGAATAGACTATATATAGAATAGAATAGAATAGAATATAAAATAGAATATGAATAGAATAGAAAATAGGAATAGGAATAAAATAGACTATATATAGAATAGAATATAAAATAGAATAAGAATAGAATAGAAAATAGGAATAGGAATAGAATAGACTATATATAGAATAGAATAGAATATAAAATAGAATATGAATAGAATAGAAAATAGGAATAGGAATAGAATAGACTATATATAGAATAGAATAGCACAGAATACAGTAGATTTTTTTTATTGGGCAAGTTTGATTGGGCACACAAGGAATTTGTTTCCAGTGCATAGGTTCTGAGTGTACATACAAAAAACAAAGTGATATGTCATAGGTCATATTCATTAATCATAAATTACAAACAAGTGATAAATAATAAGATACCAATAAGGGAAATAGCAGGAAAGATGAGAAGGATAATAATAGCACTGTAACCTACTACATGGGTAAATGTCTTTAGGCCTAAGACAGTGCAGTGGGAATCACCGTATTTTTCGGAGTATAAGACGCACCAAGGTTTTGAAGAGGCAATTTTTTTAAAAAAGTAGGTAGATAGAGGGATAGACAGGGAGAGAGAGAAATACAGTGGGTAGGTAGTGAGAGAGAGAGTAGTTAAGTAGGTAGGTTGATAAAGGGATAGAGAGAGCAAGAGAGAAATAGAGAGGGAGGGAGGTAGAGAGAAAAAGAGAGAGAGAAATACAGTAGATAGGGAGAGAGAGAGTAGGTTGGTAGGTAGAGGGATAGAGAGAGAAAAATACAGTAGACAGGTAGGTAGATAAAGAGAGTAGGTAGGTAGGTAGATAAAGGGAGGGAGAGAGAGAGAGAGAGAGAGAGAGAGAGAGAGAGAGAGAGAGAGAAATACAATAGATAGCTATGTGTTTCTGCTGGCACAGCACTTGTTCAATGTAATTCTCATCAATCAGTTAAAGAGCTTTCGGGGGGGGGGGGTTGCACTCTGCAAACCTCCCAAAAACGGCCCATTTTTCATGAAAATGGGCCCGGCCCGTCCCCCCCCCCCGAAAAAAAGGCATGCATTTTTCACAAAAACGGGGCCATTTTTTGTCAAAAAAAATTGCATGCATACTGTAGCCTTATGGAGGCTTATAGAGTGCTGCTGGGGGCTGGGGGGGGGAACGGCCCGTTTATCTCTCATTTCTGCCCTCCCCAGCCCCCAGGAGCTCTCTGAAAGCCTCCATAAGGGTATGCACAGCTATTTTGGTGAAGGGTGAAGGGGGCGGGGCTTTGGGAGGCAAAAGCTGCTGTATTCGGTGTATGAGACGCACCCAGATTTTCAGCCTCTTTTTTGAGGAAAAAAGGTGCCTCTGATACTCCGAAAAATACGGTAGGTGTTCAATTAAATCTAAGTGGGGAAACTGCTCTTTGCAAAATAAAGGCAGTCTGCAACTTACCTTGGTCATTTAGCAACCATTCAAACTTTTGACAGATCCCCAAAATGGTACTTGCGACCTGGATTCAAAGTTTAAATTGGTCATGTCAGTGCCTTGACTTATGATTGTCATGATATATAGTGGAAAATGTGGATAATTCCTTCATCTGCATTCTTTTCTCCACACACCCCCCCCTCCAAAAAAAAACAACTAGGTGCCGAGGAGAAGATCTTGACGGAGTTTCGGGATTCCTGCCACCATCACGTGCCCCATGACTTTCCCCTGCAGGCCATGGTGCGTTCCTCCGGGAAATTGGTGCTGATCGATAAACTGCTTCCTAAGCTGAAAGCCGGAGGACACAAGGTGCTGATTTTTTCCCAGATGGTCCGTTGCCTCGACATCCTGGAAGACTACCTCATCCAAAAGAGGTGAGAGCTTGTGCAGCGATGGCGACGACGACGTTGTTATCCGTTCAGTTGTGTCCAACTCTTGGTGATTCAGTGGGCCTCTCCACATCTTCTGATCTTGCACTGCTTCTTTGGCCCAAAGAAAGGTGCTTTTTTAGGAGGCAACTGGGCTTTCTTGTTTTTTTCTGTTGAAGAGGTTTCGCTTCTCATCCAAGAAGCTTCTTCAGCTCTGACTGGATGGTGGGGATTGGAAGGATTTATACTCCTTACAGACAGGTGGTCATTTGCATACTTTTGGAGAGTCACCGAGGCCACTTGGAGTCCCACAGTTGCTTTTTCAAGAGGCAACTGGACTTTCTGGTTTTTTTCTGTTGAAGACATTTTGCTTCTCATCCAAGAAGCTTCTTCAGCTCTGACTGGATGGTGGGGATTGGAAGGATTTATACTCCTTGTAGACAGCTGGTCATTTGCATACTTTTAGAGAGTCACTGAGGCCACTTGGAGTCCCAGAATTGCTTTTTCAGGAGGCAACTGGACTTCCTTGTTTTTTTCTGTTGAAGAGGTTTCGCTTCTCATCCAAGAAGCTTCTTCAGCTCTGACTGGATGGTGGGGAATGGAAGGATTGATACTCCTTGCAGACAGCTGGTCATTTGCATCCTTTCAGAGAGTCACTGAGGCCACTTGGAGTCCCAGAGTTGCTTTTTCAAGAGGCAACTGGACTTCCTTGTTTTTCTTGGAAGACGTTTCGCTTCTCATCCAAGAAGCTTCTTCAGCTCCGACTGGATGGTGGGGAAGGGAAGGATTTATCCTCCTTGCAGACAGC
The DNA here is from genome assembly GCA_029891615.1 of Natrix natrix natrix. Classification (NCBI taxonomy): domain Eukaryota; kingdom Metazoa; phylum Chordata; class Lepidosauria; order Squamata; family Natricidae; genus Natrix; species Natrix natrix. Next base: position 13,700,083 of record JAKRSK010003420.1, read on the forward strand.
CGGTCGTTTGCATCCTTTTTAGAGAGTCGTTGAGGCCACTTGGAGTCCCAGAGTTGCTTTTTCAAGAGGCAACTGGACTTTCTTGGTTTTTTTTCTTGGAAGACATTTCACTTCTCATCCAAGAAGCTTTTTTCCGCTCTCGATTGGATGGTGGGAAATGCAAGTTTATGTTCCTGAAAACAGTTTGTTCATTCGCATCCTTCTTAGAGGGTCGTTGAAGCACGTGGGCTTTATCTGTGTCCTCAGGGTCACCTGAGTAGGTGATGGTAGTTGCAATGTTTCCTCTGGAAACTCGGGGGGGGAGGGGGGAATTTCCAGAGGAAAAGAACTGCAGACTACAGGAACCAGGAATGAATGCTGAGCTACAGCATTCATTCAGAATTCGTGGTAGCCTGAATTAGAGGCAGGTGCGCGAGCGATTGCAGTGAAGACGGATGGGTTAGGATGTTGGCTGCCGGTGCCGCAAGCTGATTTTTACAGAATTGTGCCTCTTTCCCGCGCAGGTATCTCTACGAGCGTATCGATGGGCGGGTGCGTGGCAATCTGCGGCAGGCCGCCATCGACCGCTTTAGCAAGCCTGACTCGGATCGCTTTGTGTTCCTTCTCTGCACCCGGGCGGGAGGGCTGGGGATCAACCTCACGGCGGCTGATACCTGCATCATTTTCGACTCGGACTGGAATCCTCAAAACGACTTGCAGGTACTGTTGGGGCCTCTGGCGAATCAGACACCGGTAGCCCAGAAACGTGAGAATTGAAACATCGGTTCTGTTAAGATGTCATTTGTCTGGAATAACAATAGCACTTAGACTTACATACTGCCGTATGTACCAATTGTGTGTCTCTTCTCGGCAGGATGGATTTGATTTAAATCAAGGTTTTTTTTGAATTCTACATTTAGGCAAGAAAAACAAAATGCACAGGTACAGTATAGGTGATACCTTGCTCAGTAGTAGTAACTGTGAAAGGGATCTTGGAGTCCTAGTGGACAACCATTTAAATAGGAGCCAGCCATGTGCAGCAGCTGCCAAAAAAGCCAACACAGTTCTAGGCTGCATCAACAGAGGGATAGAATCAAGATCACGTGAAGGGTTAATACCACTTTATAATGCCTTGGTAAGGCCACACTTGGAATCCTGCATTCAGTTCTGGTCGCCACGATGTAGAAAAGATGTGGAGACTCTAGAAAGAGTGCAGAGAAGAACAACAAAGAGGATTAGGGGACTGGAGACTAAAACACATGAAGAGCAGTTGCAGGAACTAGGTATGTCTAGTTTAAGAGAAAGAAGGACTAGGGGAGACATGATAGCATTGTTCCAATATCTCAGGGGTTGCCACAAAGAAGAGGGAGTCAAACTATTCTCCAAGGCACCTGAGGGTAGAACAAGAAGCAATGGGTGGAAACTAATCAAGGAGAGAAGCAACTTAGAACTGAGGAGAAATTTCCTAACAGTTAGAACAATGAATCAGTGGAACAGCTTGCCTCCAGAAGTTGTGAAAGCCCCAACACTGGAAGTCTTTAAGAAGATGTTGGATAGCCATTTGTCTGGAACGGTATAGGGTTTCCTGCCTAGGCAGGGGGTTGGACTAGAAGACCTCCAACGTCCCTTCCAACTCTGCTATTGTATTGTATAAGTCGATTTAAATCAGTAGTAAAAAAGACTTGAATTAAATCAATTTGATTTAAATCATAATTTTTAAAGAGCAGCAGCTCCACCTCTGACTTGCTGTTGACTCACCGACAGTCCCATTCACTTTCTTTTTTAAAATCTTTTTATTAAACAGTTTTCCCCCCATTTTTTTAAACACAAATATTTCATCTACTAATATGGTAATTTATACATATTTCTTCTATACGTATGACTTGCAATGTACTTATTTCTATACAATACATCTTATATCATTCTGTGTATATATATTCCTCTTATAACTATTATTCTGTACTGTTTTATATACAACATGTCTTACTTTCCCTCCCCCCTTCTTAATTATGCAGTTTTAATATTGTTTTCTAATTTCTTAATCTTTTATCCTTTAATGCTTTCTTATTCTTTGCATCTTTCCTCTCACCATTTGTACCGTACATTCCATGCTAAGTAATACTCAGATTCCCCTTTGTCTTTTATTTCTTTTGTAAGCCTGTCCATTTCAGCACATTCTAATGCTTTTTTTTTTTTACACATTTTCTTCTGTTGGTATATTTTTGTTTTTCCAATTTTGTGCGTGTATGATTCTTGCTGCAGTTATTACCTGTAGCATTATGTACATGTAGTATTTAGTCCCATTCACTTTAACGGGACAGCTGGTGACGCGGCAGTGACACAAGGGGAGGGACTTGGTAGGCAGCTAGTGAGTGGATGCCCGCTAACATGGCCTGCGGCCATGATGGATCTGAAATAACAGGCACCCTTTAATATTATATTTATAAGCTGCTTCGAAGGTTTCACTTTCATTTTCACTGCTTGCCCTTCCTCCTCACACGTAGAGCCTGGTGGCACAGGTGCATTTCTCTTCAAACCATCATACAGTTTGTAGTGTACACAGATTTGCAAAACAATGGCTAAGTGGATACTTAATCACAAACTAACAATGGTTACGGCGTATAAAGAAAATCTTTATAAGATGTTCTACAGATGGCATCTCCCCCCCAGCACGGCTCTCCACAATGTTTAAAAATCTGGCCCCAAATTGTTGGAAGTGTATAAAAAACACCAGGCACTTTTTATCATATGTGGTGGACGTGCAATGAGGCAAAAAAATATTGGAAAACGATCCAATCATGGTTAGAACAAATGGTGGGAGACCAAATCTTGTTTAATCCAGAAATTTTTCTCCTAGGTATAATACTGGAGGGGTTTAAGAAAGATACACTTTATCTAATTATATATGTACTAACTGTGGCATGCATAACTTATGCACAATATTGGAAAAAAGAAAATATACCATCAGAGCTAGATATAATCAGCAAAGTGTTGGCCTGTGCAGAAGCAGATAGGCTCACTCTTGAACTTAAAAATAAAGGGGAATCAGAATATTTTGAAGTCTGGAACAGATTTTATAATTGGTATAAGACAAGGTGACAAGACTGGAACAAATGTATATATTGTGATTGGACAGAAGGATAGACAATGTATTAAGTAGGCTAATCGTTAATGGGTGAGACTAGCTGTAAATAACGTGAATGTATGATCACTTCGACTTCGCGGTACCGCATTGTTTTAAAGGTAAAAATAATTAAAATATATTTTAAAAAGAAAGATTTGCAAAACAATAGGATAAGGGACTATTCCAGAACTTTGGATTTTGGATTTATCTCATGGTTACGGTGAAATTGTGCAAAAGCATCAACGCGGTGCATATTATCTCAGCTTTGCCAAGCTTGGATTCATTGAAAGAATTTCCCAAAATACGTAAAGAAGCGTAACTAAGCTCCATTTCATGCTGAATGAACTAAATTATTAATGTACCTTAAATAGATAATTACCTTTAGGTAAGATTTTTAGTCGAAAAGCATTTTGCTAAAATAAATTGTGATTTTTTAAAAATCTGATTTAATTTTTTTTTTAAAAATCATCGGGTTTTATCCACGCGGCCTCTGGGTCTGAAGGATGCTTGTAGGCTTCACACCTCTGTTTGTTTCCCTCCCCCGCAGGCACAAGCTCGCTGCCACCGCATTGGACAGAGCAAGGCTGTGAAAGTTTACCGCCTCATCACTCGGAATTCCTACGAGCGGGAGATGTTTGACAAAGCCAGCCTCAAGCTGGGCCTGGATAAGGCCGTCCTGCAGTCCATGAGTGGACGAGAAGGGAGCATCACTGGGGTAAGGGAGAGAATGGGAAGCTGCTGCGGAAAGAGTAAAAGAAGATGACCTTGGCGGAGGAGATAAGCGAGATATCCCTCCCAAGAAGCATAGCGGAAGCCCAAAAACAAATCTGATGTGGAGAGGAAAGAGCTCAGATAAAGACTCCGCCTTAGTTTCCGGGAGAATTGGTTGGGGGAAAGATTTGCAGGTTCCATTCCTGCTACTGATCTAACAAAGCAGGATTTTTTTCCAACCTTCCTGCTTTTCTAGGTCCGGTGCATATAGCGAGGAAAGAGCAGAGAGGGGAAAACCCACTGATCAGAAATTCAACCTCTGTGCCCCAAACTTTTAAGGTGGAAGCTTCTCTCGCTTCTTGGGAAATTCACGTCTGGGAGTGCAGAATTGCACCCTGTCAGGTTAATACAAGGGAAAGCAGCAATAAAAAGACAACTCTTCTGATTGCCGTATTTTTCAGAGTATAATATGCTCTGGAGTATAAGGCGCACCTTAGTTTTTGGGGAGGAAAATAAGTGGGGGGGCACATTATGATTCCGCCTACCAACATCCATCGTGAATTCATCAGGCTAGCATCCTTAGCAAAGAGCCTGATCTGCTTCAGCACATTAGCCTGATTCAGCACGAGCAGCTGATTGGCGGGTGGATCGGCCTCCCGGAATACCCCCCAATCAGCTGTTCTCCAGAGGTGAACGTTAACAGGTTCGCAGGTTGTGAGAGCATTCACTCGCTACACTTGCGGGCACCTCATTGGGGCAGACACGCAGCTTCAAAAATGCAGCTGATTGTCACAGGGTGCGCCGGGGAGTACAGCAGGCGAAGCGCGGAACTGGTCCGACAAGGCAGCAGAATAAAATAGAATTGAATCGAATTTATTAGCCAAGTGTGATTGGACACACAAGAATTGCCTTGGGTGCATAGGCTCTTAGTGTACATAAAAAGACAAGATGCATTCGTCAAGAATCCTAAGGTACAGCACTTAATGATAGCCATAGGGTACAAATAAGGAATCAGGAAATAATATCAACATAAATTGTGAGAATACAAGCAACAGTCCCAAGACAACTCTCCAAGCAAACTGGAAGTGCCCCGGAGGCTTCAGGGAAGCGCCCTGAAGGTCCCTGAAGCCTTTGGAGCGCTCAAAACGACCCTCCGGCAAACCGGAAGTCACTTCCGGTTTGCTCGGAGGGTCGTTTTGACTGCTCCAAAGGCTTCAGGGAAGCCTCCTGAAGATCCCTGAAGCCTCCGGAGGGCTTCGGGGGGGGGCGGGGGAGGCTGTTTTCGCCCTCCCCAGGCTCCTATAAAGTCTCTGGAGCCTGGGGAGGGCGAAAAAAGCATGCAAAAATTGGGGGGTCGCGCCTGTAGTGTGCGCATGCACACTGGGGTGTGTGTCGCGCATTGCATTATGGGTGCGGCACGCCCGCACACGACCCCCCTGCGCTCCCCCCCACTTACGGCACGCGAGCCAAAAAAGGTTCGCCATCGCTGACATAGAAGGTAGGTTTTGAAGCTTATAACGGTCGTCTTTTGAATGCTGCACACACGCGCTGAACCGGTTGTTAGGGTTAGGGTTAAACTTAGTTGTTAAACCAGTTGCATCCCACCGCTGAGCACCTGTCCTATCATCTGTCAAAAATTAAAATTAAAAAAAATATATAATTATAATGTGAAGGTTCCAAGAGTTTGCCCTAATTAATTTACAAGCCCAGGGACGAAATTCAAAGTAAAACCATTCGTTTATTAGGACTAACATCTTAGCACGGACTTCTGCGTAGCTGAAACTAAATCACACTTAATGGCGTCTGACCTTTACCCCCGTGCCCCGTCCCCTCTGGCTGAGGTCATTAATCACATTCTCCAACGGGACGTTTAAGCAGGGTTCTAGACATGCGCATTCACATCCCAGTACAGAAATATGAGACTTTTACTCTGGCCAAAACTATGCATGGAATTTCCCTCCCCTTCTCAAGGTGATAGTAGTCATGGAAACGCCTTAGGCGTTGACATATAACTTGCCACTTTTGCAACGATTATGATTGATTGATGGTTCGATTGATTGATTGGATTGACCGATTGGGGGGGGGGAAACAAAGACTCAAAAGGGCAGAGTCAATGGACAGCTAGGGCTTTTTCTAGCCATTCTTAAGTTTCCTTAAGTTTTTTTTTTTTTAATGTATTGCTTTCAAAGTATTTTGATGGCACAGCTGGCTTTTCCTAGGTTGCTCCCTGACTCTGGTTTAACCAAAAGAGAAGAGGGGGGGGGGAAAAAACCGACCCTTTCTTCCTTTCCCACCCCACAGATTCAGCAGTTTTCGAAGAAAGAGATTGAGGATTTGCTGCGCAAAGGGGCCTATGCCGCCATTATGGAAGAGGATGATGAAGGGTCTAAGTTCTGCGAAGAAGACATTGACCAGATCCTTCTTCGGCGCACCACCACCATCACCATCGAGAGTGAAGGGAAAGGGTCCACCTTTGCCAAGGTATCCTCGTCTGTCTGTCCGTCTATCTACCGTATTTTTCGGAGTATAAGGCGCACCTTTTTTCCTCAAAAAAGAAGCTGAAAATCTGGGTGGGTCTTATACACCGAATACATCATATATTTTTTTTGCCTCCTGAAGGCCCCCCCCTTCACCAAAATGGCTGTGCATACCCTTTGGGTCCTCATTTTACCCACCTCGAAAGGATGGAAGCCTGAGTCAACCTTGAGCCTGGTGAAATTCAAACTCCCAAAATTGCAGGCAGCCGGCATTCAGCAGAAGTAACCGGCAGTAAATGCCCTCTTAACCACTTTGCCACCGCTGCTCTTAAAGCAAAGTCTTTCTGATCGTTCACACTTTTAAGGCAACGAACTGAGTTTCCCACAACACACTGAGCCACAAAGTATCTAAGCGCCACGATTCTGGTGGGTTGCACAGATCAGTGACGTGCGGTGAGGTTTATGGCTGGTGAGGCACTGACCCAGTGGTGGGTTTCAAATATTTTTAGACTTGTGGACTTCAACTCCCAGAATTCCACAGCCAGGCATGCTCAGTTCTGATTTAAAATGACAGCATTTGTTTTTCTCCTTTGTGAAATAACTTTCCTTTTTTCATTTTCTTTTTCTTCTCCCTTCCCCTCCTTCCTCCCTCTCTCCCTTCCTCCCCCTCTCTCAAACACACACACACAGAATTTGGATTGGACTATCTCTCCTACCCCCTTCCCTCTCATCACTTTCAAACAAACACACACACACACACACACACACACACACACACACAAGTTGGATTGGATATCTTTTCCAGTGGCTTGAAAGCAGCTCCTCTGCCATCCCCCCCATTCCCCTGCTGCCTTCCCCAAACACCTCCACCATTGCAAATGCAGCCTGCTGACTGGGTGGGAAATGCCTGGAACGCAATAAAGCCCACCCACTCATCTCCTGCTGGCAGGCTGGGGTGAGAGGAGAGGCAGAGAAGCCAGAGGGGAGCCGATCCAAGCCTTCCAAAAGAAAGAGGCTGGGGGAAAGTGTGTGTGCTACAGCATGGCTCTTTGCCTGGCTTCTGTGGATGACTCTGCTTAACTATTAAAAAAGCCTCTAAAAAAGCGCCCTCTACTATGAGGCAGGAGAACTGCGTGCCTCACCTACGTCAGGAATTTTTAGGCTTTTAACCCTTGCTTAACTCTGCTCGAGTGATCATAAAACGCCTAAAGTCAGACTAGATGAGGCATGCAGTTCTCCTGCCTCATAGTAGAGGGCACTTTTTTAGAGGCTTTTTTTAACAGTTAAGCAGAGTCATCCACGGTGAGGCAGCAACTAGCTCAGCTTTTTCCTTTTAAATTTTTTTTTCTTTTCATGATGAGAGCGGTGAGGCTGTGCCTCACTTGCCTCACCTGACTGCACGTCACTGGCACAGATCTAGCAGAAAGTTTTGTACATGAGAGCGTGTGTGAAGTCTGCTTTACAGTAAGCCTGCTAACTCACACGGTCGTCTTCCTTTCTTTTGCCTCTTCTCCTTTCCCAGGCAAGTTTTGTGGCCTCTGAAAACAGGACAGACATCGCCCTGGATGACCCCAACTTCTGGCAGAAATGGGCCAAGAAAGCAGATTTGGACCTGGATCTCCTGAACAGTAAGGTGGGTTGAACCGGGACGAGGGATGCAGTCAACTCGTACGATTGGCTGGCTGAGTAATAGAAGAATCAAGAGAAGGATGGCATGACGTTTAATCTCTCATGGCACAGAATCCTAGTTGTGTGGATGACAGATTATTTTCTCTGCTCCAGGACTGGATCCTCTAAAGCAGCGGTCACCAACTGGTGGTCCGCGGACCACTGGCGGTTTGTGAGAAAAGTTTGGTGGTCCACAGAAAAATTATTTGCATTTTTTATATTGCACTAAATCAGGGGTCTTCCAATTACGGCCCCTGGGACGTATACGTGCAATGAACGTTTGTGTTGCTGAAGAGAGTCTCCCCCTTTGGGGTCTTTTTGTGTGGGTCAGAGGGGGGGGGAGAAATTCTGACTTGGGGTCTGCTTCAGCCTCCTGGTGGGGGGCTTTGGGCGAAGGCTGGAGGGAAGTTCCCGCTGGTGGCGAAGAGCCGGAAGGGCTCGTTCCAGTGGGACTGCATCATGGCCTGGAACTGGCTGACATCTCAGTCTGCTGAGCTTCCAGGGGCCGGTACTTGGCCTTGCACTCCCGCAGGCCTTCCCTCTGCTTGGAAAGCCTATGCTCCTAGTCCTCAGTGAAGTGGTCATGCGTCAAATCTGGGCATTACTTTTAAGGAGGATTTGGGCAAACCAAAATAGGTTTAGATAAGGAACAGAGAAGAGCAATTAGGAGACTAAATTTGGTTATAAGAGATTGGGAGAGGGGGGGGAACGGGAAGATTGCCTTCAAATGTAGAACGTGGGATAGTGTGAGGGGTCCTTGGTTGTTTTGCTGCAGACATTTCATTACCCAAACAAGGGAATATCATCAGTGTGACTGCTGATTTTAACTGATGATAGCAATAGCACTTAGACATATATACCGCTTCATAACGCTTTACAGCCCTTTCTAGGCAGTTTATAGAGTCAGCCTATTGTCCCCAACAATCTGGGTCCTCATTTTGTTGACCTTGGAAGGATGGATTTGCATTCCTATGCTGTTTCCAAGTCTTAAGATTCAGTGATGGAAAGAGGGCAGAAGTGAGAATTGTCCATGGAGGAATTGAAATACATTTGGAGATCTGGAGGGGAATTGACATACGGTGAGAGATCCAACACGTTCAAAGATCCAGAGGGGAATTGACGTACATTCAGAGATCCAGAGGGGAATTGACACACATTCAGAGATCCAGAGGGGAACTGACATATGTTCAGAGATCCAGAAGGGAATTGACACACATTCACATATCCAGAGGGGGAATTGACACACGTTCAGAGATCCAGATGGGAATTGACACACGTTCAGAGATCCAGAGGGGAATTTACACACATTCCGAGATCCAGATGGGAATTGACACACGTTCAGAGATCCAGAGGGGAATTGACACATGTTCAGAGATCCAAAGGGAAATTGACACACGTTCAGAGATCCAGAGGGGAATTGACAAATGTTCAGAGATCCAGAAGGGAATTGACACACACTCAAGAGATCCAGAGGGGAATTGAAATGTTGAGACATGTTGAATTAACACAGACTCAGAGATCCAGAGGGGAATTGACACACGTTCAGAGATCCAGACGGGAATTGACACACATTCAGAGATCCAGAGGGTTTTTCCTCTTCGTTTCCTACAGAACAACCTGGTGATTGACACGCCTCGCATCCGCAAGCAGACTCGCCACTTCAGTACCCTGAAGGACGACGACCTGGTTGAGTTCTCCGACTTGGAGAGCGACGATGACGACCGGCCTCGCTCCCGGCGCCACGACCGGCACCACCATCCCCTCCACCATTCGTACGGGCGCACCGACTGCTTCCAGGTGGAGAAACAACTGCTGGTCTATGGGTATGTGGCGTGGAGGGAGGCCTCCCGAAAAGCAACGGGATGTGTGGAAAGGAGGATTATGGGAGTTGTAGGGGAAGATGTGCGTGCTTGTGTGTGTGTTTTAATCCAATTCCTTGTGGGAAGAGGGGGGGGGGATTATCTTGGAAGCTTAGACTAGAAATAGGAATGGAATGAAATAGAATAAAATTAGGAATAGAATACAATAGAATAGAATAACAGTTGGAAAAGACCTTGAAGGTCTTCTAGTCCAACCCCCTGCCAAGTCAGGAAACGCTACATCACTTGAGACAATCAATCAATCAATCAATCAATCAAACTTTTATTTATAAACCGCGCCCTTTCCTAAACAGGACTCGGGGCGGTGTACAGTCATTATTAAAAATCATATACATATCAAAATAGAATACATATACATAAACATAGACATAGACGGAGGAGGTAGAAAATATACTGTACCATATTTAATTAAAAATACAAATAAGATTAAAATTCCCTTAAAAATTCCACGATAAGATGTTTGCCAGGAGGTGAAAGATGGAGCTATAAATCGGCTAAGCCAGCTAATTGGAACAGGTGGGTCTTAAGTTTCTGTCGGAAGGAGCGGAGGTCGTTAATAGTTCTAATATCGGGGGGGAGGTCATTCCAGAGGGTTGGGCCCATCACAGAGAAGGCTCTACTCCTAGGCCCCACCCGCTGGCACTGCTTGGCGGATGGCACCTGGAGGAGTCCCTCCCTGTGAGAGCGGATAGGTCGTAGAGATGTGTGAGGTGAGATGCGATCCCGCAGGTAACTAGGTCCCATGCCATGGAGCGCTTTAAAGATAGTGACCAACACCTTGAAACGCACCCGAAAAACCACAGGTAGCCAGTGCAGCTCGCGCAGGAGTGGTGTTATATGGGAGTATCTTGTTCCTCCCATGATGGCCCGCGCGGCCGCATTCTGAACTAGCTGAAGTCTTCGGGTGCATCTCAAGGGGAGCCCCATGTAGAGAGCATTGCAGTAGTCCAGGCGAGACGTCACCAGCGCATGAGTGACTGTGCGTAAGGCGTCCCGATCCAATAGGGGGCGCAATTGGCGCACCAGGCGAACCTGGTGGAACGCCCCCCTCGCCACGGCTGTCACATGGTCATCCATCGACAGCCGGGCATCAAGGAGGACGCCCAAATTGCGCGCCCGTTCCACGGGGGGGCAGTTGTTCGCCCCCTATGGCCAGCGATGGCATCCACTGGTTGAACCGGGGCGCCAGTAGCCACAGCCACTCAGTCTTGGAGGGGTTGAGTTTAAGACAAATGGTTGTCCAATTTCTTATTTAAAACTTCCAGTGTTGGAGCATTTATAACTACTCGAGGCAAGTCATTCCACTGATTAATTGTTCTAACTGTCATGAAATTTCTCCTTAGTTCTAGGTTGCTGGGTTATTGAGAGCTACCCAAGGAGAGAGAGAGTCATGGTGGAATTGTCCCAAAGGTTTTTTTTTTCCAAGAAGCAACTGGACTTTCTGATTTTTTTTTTCCTTTGGGGCCCTTTCACTTCTCATCCAAGAAGCATCTTCAGCTGAGTTGTCCCAAAGAGCTGAAGAAGAAGACGCTTCTTAGATGAGAAGCGAAAAGGCTTCAAAGGAAAAAAAAAAAACCCATGACTGAGAATCTCCATAGTTATGGTAGATTGGCTTCCTCGTAGTACAGGTAGGGAGTTAGTTCAACTCCCAATAATTTACTTTTGAATTTAAACGTAACAATTAGTTCGATTGAGGCAAGAAAAAAAATAGCTTTTTTTTATTTGCCAAAAAAAAACAAAGAGGGAGGGTGAATACAATTCTGATAAGAGAAATGAATTCCCGGATCACATGTGTGTGTAAGTGAACCATTGCTACTACAAGTAGTCCTCCACTTAACAACAATTCATTTCGTGTCTGTTTAGAGTTACAACGGGACTGGGGGGGGGAAAGGGACTTACGATGCATCTTTCACACTTACAGCCCTTGCCGCATTCCCATGGTCACGTGATGAAAATTCAGATGCTTGGAACGGGTTCATATTTATGTCGGTTCCCTTGTCCTGCGGTCATGTGATCGCCTGTTGCAAAGTTGGGACAAGTAAAATCAATCGGGAAGCCACCCTGTTACTGCATTAACAGCTGCGGGAATTCACTTAACCTACCAGTTTCAAAGCATGCAAATGCGAGCAGATAAATAGGTACCCCTTCGTGGGAAACTAACAGCTTTCCGTGCGTTTTGGCATATACAATATAGAGTTAGTCCTCAACTCAACAACAGTTCACAGCGACAGTTCAAAGTTACAACAGCGCTGGAAAATGCGGCTTACGACTGTTTTTCACAGTTGCGACCTTTGCAGCATTCCCATGTTCACAGGTTCAAAATTCAGATGCTTGGCAACTGATTGTGAAGTTGTGAATGCCCCAACACTGGAAGTCTTTTTAGAAGATGTTGGATAGCCATTTGTCTGAAACGGTATAGGTGTTTCCTGCCTAGGCAGGGGGTTGGACTAGAAGACCTCCAAGGTCCCTTCCAACTCTGCGATTGTATTGATTCAGACGTACGACCATTGCTTGTGTCCCGGGGCCACGTGATCACCTTTTGCGACTTTCTGGACAAGCCGATGCAATGTGTGAAGCCGGATTTGCTTAGCAAGTGCCTGTCTTACTACTCAACGGCAGTGATTCACTTAACAACGGGGGCAGAAAAGGTCGCAAAATGGGGCAAAGCTTCACTTAACAAATTCCTTGCTTTGCAACATAGCTAAATTACAGTCGCACATCGAAGACTACCTGCAGTCATACGGGCCACATGGCTACGGAAGCGCTTTGGGACAACGCTGGCTCCCTTGGCTAGGAATCCGATATGAGCGCTGGCACCCAGAGTCTATCATGACCGGATAGGGGGAAAACGTTAATGGTTCAAAAGATTGTCCTCTCTTTTTCACTGGACTTAAATCCCTGTGAAGATAGCGTCTTGTTCTTGGAATGGGGCGGTGGCCTAGAGGTGGAATTCTCGCCTCACAATCAGGAGACTGTGAGTTCGATCCTAAGCAGAGGTAGATATTTCTCTCTCTGGGCACAATGAGAATATATCTTCTGAACAAAACTCTGCATTGGCAACAGGGAAAGGCATCTGGCCATTAAATGCTCTACTAGCTCCATTCAGTTGCCCAGTCTCCACCCCACAAGGGATTAAGGGGTTGTTAAAAGATGATGATAGAGCCTTTGCTCCCCCCCCCCCCCCCGCTCCCTAAGAAGCAAAGGTTCTAGTCAATGATGGCTACTCTTTTCCGGACCAAGTGCCGACAGCACATGCGCGGAGGAGCTGAACTGGGTTACGGCTCGCGTGCCCACAGAGAGGGCGCTGTGTGCCACCTCTGGCACGCATGCCATGGGTTTGCCATCACAAGTCTAGGTGTATAGTTGCAGTTGCTGAAAGAGAATACCTTGATTTCTACGGTAGGTAGGGCTCCCCGTAGCACTACTGACAATGTTACCTACCGTGTTTCCCCGAAAATAGGACCTGTCCTAAAACTAACGCCTTGCCACATTTTTCGCGTTAGCAAAAATATAAGCCCACCCCCGAAAATAAGCCCCATGGACAACTTCCCCCTCCGCTCACCGACCTAACGGTATACCGAAGGTGCCAAGCGGGGGGGGGGAGAAGGCGCTCACATTGCTTGACGCCTTCAGGATACCACTAGGTTGGGGAGTGGCGTTCTGCCTGGCCGGAGGGGGGAGTTGCTGGGCAGCTGCTCCCGTGTGAGCGGGCTCCCGAAGAGCCGGGCACATCCTCAGGGGCGAAGCAGCCATGAGGTGAGCACACTCATGAGCAGCCGCCCGGCAAACCCCCTCTCCAGCCGGGCAGAGCGCCATTCACTGACCTAGGGGATACCTAAGGGGCCAAGGCATGTGGCGCTCTGCCCACCCCCCAGCTCCCGCGGCTTGGCACATTTGGGATACCCCCTAGGTCAGTGCATGGCGCTGTGCCCGGCTGGAGAGGGGGGTTGCGCGATCGCCTGTTCCGCTCCCAACAAGCATACCTCCCAGCCTCACCATGCCCTAGCTCAACCGCCGTCGCCGCTGAGCTCCGAGCATAACTTCTCCGGCTTCCAAACTCCAAAACTCGGCTGCCGAGTCTTCCAGCAGCGGCCGCTCTAGGAGTGCGCTCTATGGTTGTGGGCCAGCTGCCGGACAGAGAGTCTTCCGGACAGAGAGTCTTCCAGCAGCCATCCCACACCGTAGAGCGCACTCCTAGAGCGGCCGCTGCTGGAAGACTCGGCAGCCAAGTTTTGGAGTTTGGAAACCGGAGAAGAAGTTATGCTCGGCGCGGCGCGGCGGCGGCTGGGCCAGGACATGGTGAGGCTGGGAGGCATGCTTGCTGGGGGTAGAACAGGCGCTTGCGCAACCCCCTTCTCTAGCCGGGCAGAGCTCTATGCACTGAACTAGGAGGTATCCCAAATGTGCCAAGCCGCGGGAGCTGGGGAGCGGGCAGAGCACCACGTGCCTTGGCTGTGCCCGGCTGTTCAGGAGCCCCCTCACAAGGGAGCAGCTGCCCGGCAACCCCAAAACAATAAGCCCTCCCCCTATAATAAGCCCAAGGCCATATTTCACGTGGGCAAAAGAAAATAAGACCCTGTCTTACTTGGGGGGAAACACGGTAGTTAGGTTAATGACAAGCCAGCTCAGAGAGCACCAAGGGCCCTTCCCCATCCTTATTAGCCATCTGAGCAATGTCTCTGTTGCTTTGCCTGGCAGCTGGGGCCGCTGGAGGGAGATCCTGTCGCACGGACGTTTCAAGCGGCGGATGTCCGAGCGGGACGTGGAGACCATATGCCGCGCCATCCTGGTCTACTGCTTGATGCATTATCGGGGCGACGAGAACATCAAAGGATTCATCTGGGATCTCATCAGCCCGGTTGAGAACGGCAAAGCCAAGGAGCTTCAGAACCACTCGGGTAAGCGAGAGGGAAGGGGCTCCTCTGATAGAACTTAGAATAAGAACTTTATTGTCACGTTGAACGTAGACTAATCGGCACACGTTAAAATGAAATTCCGTTGCATACAGCTCTCAAAGGGTGACCATCTCCAATAAACATGGCAAAAACATGTCAAAATAAATTCTGCATGTACCCACATGCATTCTATGACAGAGAGAAAGAACATAGTCTAGTTTCGGATATATGTATGTACACGGTGAGAAAAATGAATCTATACCTGACGTATGGCTTAGGGAACAAAACTTTTCCAGAATCAGTCCTACTAGAAACCTCCCAAAGGAGGAGCAACAGAAACAGACCGTAGAGTGGGTGTGTGGGTCTTTAACAATGCTTCAAGCACTAAGCACATAGCGTTTATAAGCAGCATCCTGAACGAGAGAAAGTGAGCTTCCTATAATCATCTCCGCTGTCCTCACCACTCCCTTTATGGGCTTTCTATCTCAGGCACTGCGGCCGCAGTTTGTTAAGACGTGCCCAATCGTGCCTTTGTAAAAAAATATCCCCCTCTATTGCTGTCCTTTGAGAGTGTTACCCACACCCATATGTCCATTCTGTTGATAGGAGGACTTTGATCCAAGCTTGAGATTTTGGCCGCCTTAATCCTTTTCCAGGGGTGGGGAGAATGTAGGGTGGTGGACTCTTGGGAAATGGAATAATGTTGGTGTCCCTTTGCTGTTGTTGGGCCCTTTAAGTGGCTCCTTCTGTGTTGTGTGTCTGTGTGTGTGAGTTGAGCTACTCTGCAAAAGCCGGGGTGACCTAATCCCTATTGCACTGGTTCCATGTTGTACCTAGCCCCTGCTCTGAGCTCCCTTCCTGTTCCTCGGGCAGGCCTGTCCATCCCGGTTCCACGGGGCCGCAAGGGGAAGAAAGTCAAGTCTCAGACCACGTTTGATCTCCAGAAAGCAGAGTGGATCCACAAGTACAACCCGGACACTCTCTTCCAAGACGAAGGGTACAAGAAACATCTCAAGCACCAATGCAACAAGTAAGAAGGGAGGGGGGAATGAAGGGAGATCCAGCCCGAGCTGCTCCTGTAAAAGCCAGTAGAAGCCAACTCCCTGGATCCCAATCTTTTTTCCATGCAGAAAAGACGGGAACTCGAGGAGGGTAGACAGATAGTGCCAGATCCCAGCCTCAGTCTTCAAAAATGTTGGTTTTGGCATTTTCCCAATTTGCTGTTCGAGAGGCTGGGTGTGGTCCACTGAAAAATAATTGTATGGTGGTAATGCTGTCTCTTTCTTTCTTTCTTTCTTCCATATCTTTCTATCTATCTAACTGCCTATATATATCTATCTATCTATCTATCTATCTATCTATCTATCTATCTATCTATCTATCTATCTATCTATCTATCTATCTATCTATCATCCATATCTACCTCTCAAACTACCTATCATCTATCTGTCATTATAATCCACCCACCCATCCATCTATATCTCTATCTATCTATCTATCTATCTATCTATCTATCTATCTATCTGTCTATCATCTATCTATCATCCATAACTACCTCTCAAACTACCTATCATCTATCTGTCATTATAATCCACCCACCCATCCATCTATATCTCTATCTATCTATCTATCTATCTATCTATCTATCTATCTATCATCCATATCTACATCTACCTATCATCTATCTGTCATTATAATCCACCCACCCATCTATATCTATCT
Source organism: Natrix natrix natrix (assembly GCA_029891615.1). Classification (NCBI taxonomy): domain Eukaryota; kingdom Metazoa; phylum Chordata; class Lepidosauria; order Squamata; family Natricidae; genus Natrix; species Natrix natrix. Next base: position 13,716,539 of record JAKRSK010003420.1, read on the forward strand.
ATCATGTTGATCCATCTGATGTTTATCCCACCTTTATTACTTTATACATAACTCAAGGCAACAAACATACATAATTATCCCTTCTCCTTTTTTTACCCAGCAAAAATTGTGAGATAGCTTGAGCTGACAGAGAGTGACTGGCCCAAGGCCGCTCAGCTGGCTTTCATGCTTAACCTTTGGTCATTGTCACTGACTTAACAGTGGAGACAGCCAATGTCTTGGAATGTGGGTGGGTGCACTTTATCAAACGATGCTTGGTCCTTCCAACAGAAAGGTATTATTTTCCTCCTTAGGGTGCTGCTCAGGGTCCGAATGCTTTATTACTTACGCCAGGAGGTGATCGGGGACCAGGCTGAGAAAGTATTGGCAGGTGCTGTTGCCAGGTAAAAATATTTAACGTTTACAAAGGTTGCCTGCAGGAGTTCTGTGGGCTTTTATTCCCTGCAATTACTGACATGCCACCTTTTGTGTTTGTACGACGACTTAGCGGTTATAACTAACTAGCTGATAACCGGGTGTTGCCCGGGTATTTATTGATAGTGGGAAAATGTTCGGATCAAACGTCATTTCTAATGTTGGGTTTTCCCCCCTTACCAGAGGGAGCCCCATTGCGGAGCACCGTGAAGCCGTTACCATGGCAACTCCACAGCGTTGTGCAGTAGAAGCCATTTTAAGGCTGTACAGTAGAAGCCATTTTACGGCAGTACAGTAGAAGCCATTTTACGGCACAACAGGCTTCATCTTAACAGAACACCCCCCCAGAGGGGTGTAAGGGGTGTCTTGCCCCCACAGTATTTGTCTCCAGGGATTAGGCCATCTGTGTACCAGGTTTGGTTGAAATTGCTCAAGGCGTTCCAGAGCTATGTTAAGGCAGTACAGTAGAAGCCATTTTAGGGCAGTACAGTAGAAGCCATTTTACAGCACAACAGGCTTCATCTTAACAGAACACACACACACAGAGGGGTGTAAGGGGTGTCTTGCCCCCACAGTATTTGTCTCCAGGGATTAGGCCATCTGTGTACCAGGTTTGGTTGAAATTGCTCAAGGTGTTCCAGAGCTATTTTAAGGCAGTACAGTAGAAGCCATTTTACAGCACAACAGGCTTCATCTTAACAGAACACACACACCCCGAGGGGTGTAAGGGGTGTCTTACCCCCACGGTATTTGTCTCCAGGGATTAGGCCATCTGTGTACCAGGTTTGGTTTAAATTGCTCAAGGCGTTCCAGAGCTATGCTAGAACCCACACGCAGACACACCCAGCCAGCCATTTTATATAGTATATAGATGGATGGGTATGGTTAGTATGGGAAACGGGCATTGATCGTCTCAGTGGATTTCATGACAGAAACTTTTTCCGTTAGGGGTGTGTTTCTTTGAGTCCTTGTTTAAGAAGAGGATTTGTATATAGGTCCTCCTGCTTGAGAAGGGGGTCGGACTAGAAGACCTCCAAGGTCCCTTCCAACTCTTGTTACTCTGATTTTTGAAGACGCCCACCCCACCAGATAACTCTTCTTAATGATGAGCCATTGTGGCATCGCCTTAGCAACTTCTGAGTTTGTTTATTCTTTTATTAAACGTGTTTACTTCTCCAAGTCAGTCATTTTGTTAGAGAGATTTTTTTTTTTTTATCCTGGCAAAAGAGCCTCTCTTTATTTTTTTCTCTCTTGTAAATGGATTACTGTGGTGCATCTAAGGTGTCAAACTCAATTTCATTGAGGACCGCATCAGGCCCTCGAGGGGGGTCGGGACAGGGACACTGAGTGGGCATGGCAAGCTTAACACCACTCCCCAAACTGCTGGCATGTTTCCTCTTCGCACTGGGTAGACTGGGCCGAAGCCATGCTGGCCTGATATTTCCTCTTTGCGTTGGGTAGACTGGGCTGAAGCCACACTGGGCCAATGTTTCCTCTTCACACTGGGTAGATTGGGCTGAAGCCACACTAGCCTGATATTTCCTCTTCGCACTGGGTAGACTGGGCCGAAGCCATGCTGGCCCGATGTCTCCTCTTTGCATTGGGTAGACCACTTAACTTTAACTTTATTGAATTTCTAGACCGCCCCTCTCTCAAAAGAGACTCGGGGCGGTGTACAGTCATATTAAAAAAGTTAAACAGTAAATATACATATTATAGGTATGCAATAAATAAATTAAGCATAGGACTGGAGGAGGTAGTGAAAGTTCCCTGTACAATTTAGTTAAGTTAGATTAAAAATTTTTTAAAAAATTTAAAAAGTTAAAAACATTAACCTTAAAAGCTATCCCAAATAAAATATCCGCCAGGAGGTAAGAGTAGAACTATAAGTGGGCCAGGCCGGCTAATCGGAACAGGTGAGTCTTAAGTTTTTGTCGAAAGGAGCGGAAGTCGGTAGTAGTTCTGATATCGGGGGGGAGGTCATTCCAGAGGGTTGGGCCCATCACAGAGAAGGCTCTACTCCTAGGTGCCGCCTGTTGGCATTGCTTGGTGGACGGCACTCGGAGGAGTCCCTCCCTGTGTGAGCGAATTGGTCGCAGGGATGTATGTGGTAGAATGCGATCCCGCCAAAGACCAGCCAAAGCCACGCGGCTTACCGTATTTTCCAGCGTATAAGACGACTTTTTAACCCCCCAAAAATATTTCAAAAATCGGGGGTCATCTTTATATGCCAGGTATAAGAAGAGCCATACCAAAAAAAAAACGAAAAGAAAAAGCAGTGCCGCTAATCAAAAAGCCGCACCGCCACCAGCGCAGATGCTGGCCTTTCAATCGTTAACCTCGGCGCTCCTCGCCTGGGCTTACGGATGGATGAGGGCTGGGATGTCTTAGTAAGGTCTGGCTGGCGGTCTGGAGGAGGAAGGCGCTGAGCTCAAAAGTACGAAAGCCCGGCAGCGCGGAGGTCTTCAGACGGCTCGCGCCTGAAATTAGGGTGTCGTCTTACACGCCCAGTCGCCTTAAACGCGGAATATACAGTACTTTTTCCAAGATGGCCCCACGAGCCGGATCCAACCACATTACCACGGATGCAGCCCACGGGCCTTGCGTTCGACTACCTCTGAGCTAAGGGCAATCTACTCTGCGCCATGAGTGAGGCTACGAAAGCAGAGCTAGGATTTTGGAAAGTCGTCTTGGTTCCTGTTTCACATCTCACAACCCCTTTTGCCTTGTCTTGTTTTGTTTCCATTTCCCATCTTCGTTCCTGCAGCGAAACGGACATCTGGTTTCCGCTCGTGGATCAGGCAGAAGTCCCCACGGCCTGGTGGGACACGGAAGCCGACAAATCGTTGCTCCTTGGGGTCTTCAAACATGGTGAGTGATAACTTCTGGATGGGAATGCCCCTTCCTTTCGCAATGAGGAGCAGATCCAACGATCAGGCCCCAAACCAGAGACGAGACAATGAGACCCAGTCAAGTCCAGTCCTTTATTTGCTTACATCTAATTGGCAGATTCCTTAACAGCTACAACGATCATAAAATCGATGTGATTCATTTAGCAACCGGCTTGCCTCACAGTGAAAATTCCTGCCCCCATGGTGGTCATATAAGTCAAGGACTACCAATAAATTGTCAGTGGACAGAAGCCACCAAATCTAAATTATACTCAATTTAAATTCATTTAATCTAGAGGACTCTAAAAACAACAAAACTGTTCTGACCTAGGCTTCCCCAGCAGCACGAAGCCGAGTCCTTGTCCTGATAAACCCCTTTTATTTAATTTAGAGTGAATTCCTCCCCAGCAAAGTCTTTCCTCTCCCACAGTCTTTCAAGATAGTTCACAATTACTGGCCTTTTATCAGGCTTGGAGACTGGCCAGGCCGATATCTTTCAGGCGCTGCAATACTTGGCAAGAATGCAGGATTGAATTAATTGTCTCCTGCAAACTCCACTCCCCTTTCGCTCCTCTTTTATTCCCTATGGGAGGGGCTATTCACCGTCCACCTGTGGCCTTACTCCCAAGTCGACCCTTAGCTGTTCCCTACGTCTAGCAACTCTGCATGCGCACACTGGGAACAGGCTCCAGCTGTTCTTCTGCCCCACTGATGTCTGACTCCGAAGGTAACTGATAACGGTCGGACGGCGCTGGCCCCACCTCTGCCTCCGACGCGGAGCCCACATCAGAGCCTTCCCCAGACTCCAGGACTGGCCCATGTTCCTCTCCCAATCTCCTCGCTGTCCGAATCTGTTGCTAGCTCCGCTGGGCGCTGGCGGGCCACAACACGGAGTCTTATTTTGTTAGGGCTGACACTTGGTTCCTCTTGGATAAGAGCCCTCTAAGGAACGCCAGGACTAGAGGCGTAACCGGGAAACTGACTTTATATAGTCTAACCTCTGCCTGAGGTTACATGGGGACATAAGCCCTTGAGGCACTGATGTTTAACCTTTCCTTCAGGCTACGAGAAGTACAACACCATGCGAGCCGACCCCGCGCTGTGTTTCCTGGAGAAAGCCGGCCGCCCGGATGACAAGGCCATTGCCGCTGAGCACCGACCGGATGTGGGCGAGGGGTGAGAGGCCGCTTGGGCTGGAGTTGAGCCATTCTCAAGGCTGGGGGGGAGGTGGGAGGGCACGGACGAGGGACGATGGGGGCGTGGGTGGGAACCGCACCCATGATGACCTGCCATGCTAATACCGAGGCACCGAGGGAGGGGACCACTGGCCCCGAAACTCGGGTGTCTGTGAGTTCACCTTGCTTCTCAAGGGAAGTTCTGAGGTGTGTGTGGAAAGCGGGCGAAAGGATGCCGGGATTTCCACCGCAAGAATTGACTAGTTCTCATGTCGCCGGCAGGGTGGATTTTGACAAGGACTGCGAGGATCCGGAATACAAACCGGTCGGAGCCCCGGCCAAGGAACACGATGAAGAGGTGGGATCCTAAACCCAATTGCACTGTTAATATAGCCCAGTGAGGGCTAAACTTTTTCTCCTTGCATACCGAAATCAACACCCAGAATGCCCACACCCATAAGGCAATGCCCCCCTGCCCATGCTCACATGACACCCTGCCCTCCCTCACCTTCCTGTGCATGCGCGCAATTCCCCCCCCCCCCCCAAAAAAAACATGGTGCGACATCTTCCTCCCCTCGCACCATGTTTTGGGCCTAGCAGGCCTCCCTGAAGCCTCCAGAGACCAAAAACGGGGCACGGGAGAGGGGCGCACCCCTCTACGCTTCCCCCTCCTCCTGGCGCATGCGTGTGCCTCTCCCGCATGTACGGCAGAGATGCAAAAATCAACCGGCCAGCGGGTGGAGCTGAGCTGAGCAACAGCTCGCGTGCCCGCAGAGAGGTTCGCCATCATGGATATACCTCATCACCTCCATGTTAAAAAACCAGAACCCGAGACGTTTTAAATCCATTGCCATTCAAACCTAACTGAGGCTACTGGTCCTGGGTTTTATTTATTTGTTACGTTTTTACACCACCCCGATCCTTTTTAGAAAGAAATCTATTTTTTTTTCCGTCCCCCTACTGTTTCTTGGGCCCACGGCCTGCCAAGGATGTGGAAAGGGGAGAAGGAGAGAGGAAGGGGAAGGAGAGAAGAGAAGGACGACAGAGGGAAGAAAGGAGGTAGGGAGTGGGAGGCGAGAGGGAGAAGAGAGTGATGGATAAGGTATACAAATATGGTGGATGGAGAGCAGAAGAGCCAATAATTGTGTTTTGGGAGTTGATGGTAAGACGATTGATGCAAACATTTGATAATATAATACAATGCTGGTTATGTTTGTTTGTTTGTTTGTTTGTTTGTTTGGATTTATATGCCGCCCTTCTCCAAAAGGACTCAGGGCGGCGTACAACATTAAAAAACACACATCCCAAAAGTTAAAAAGAAATTAAATACATATCCAAAAAACAAACCGAATTTAAAAGACAATACATTTAAAATAAAATTAACAGGCCAGGCTGGCTTGCTGGGAAAGCCAACTTTTTAGGGCGCGTCGGAAGGACTGGAGGTCAGGGATTATGCGAAGCTCCGGGGGCAGCTCATTCCAGAGGAGTATAGTATACATGTGGTTATATGTTATGAAAATGAGAAAAATAAAAAATAAAAACTTTATATATAAAAGGATGTGCTTTGGAACATGTGCCCGGTCCTTCCATTGTAGCTGAAATACCCCTCCCAGCATCCTTTGCCATTAAGACTGACAGGGAGGCATGCTGGGAATGGTAGTTGAGCGAATCTGTGGCTCTGCCCAGCTTCTCCTCCGTCTGTCTGAATATTTAGACTATCCTTCAGGAATCTCAAAAGGTGCTTTTTTTAAAAAAAAAAAAAAAAGGCAGCTGGAGTGTTTTTTCCCTGAGGAAGAAAAAAAGATGTTTCGCTTCCCCTCCCGAGAAGCTTCATTGGTAGGAGAGATGGGAGGATTAGAGTTCTGACAGGATTGGTGGTTGGAGTGGGGGGGGGGTGAGGTTGGAAGGATCGTATTTCTTTGCAGTCCTTTGGATAATCCTTCCAAACACACACGCACACACACACACACACACACACACACACACACACACACACACACACCAGGGGTGGGTTCTAGCCCGCTTTACTCCCATTTTGCTTTTGTGCATGCCGGATGTGTGCTGTGCTCACTTTCACAGTTCAATTAAAATCAAAAACAAGATGGCGGTGACCGGGGAACCGGTTTGGGGGCATGGCAGGCCTAGGGCGTTGCTGGTTCCAGTCACCCAGGCCGCCATACTACTACCGGTTCGGCCAAACCAGTCCTAATCAGTAGGAACCTACTTCCCTCTCTCCCTCCTCTCTCTCTCTGTCTCACTCTGTCTCTCTCTCTTTCTCTGTCTCTCTCGCTCTCTCTGTCTCTCTCTCTTTCTCTGTCTCGTTCTCTCTTTCTGTCTCTGTCTCTCTCTCTCTGTCCCTGTCTGTCTCTCGCTGGCTGTCTCTCTCTTTCTCTGTCTCGTTCTCTGTCTCTTTCGCTCTGTCTGTGTCTCTTTGTGTCTGTCTCTCTCTTTCTCTGTCCCTCTGTCTGTCTGTCTCTCTCTGTCTCGTTCTCTCTCTCTCTCTCTCTCTGTCCCTGTCTGTCTCTCGCTGTCTGTCTCTCTCTTTTTCTCTGTCTCGTTCTCTCTCTCTCTTTGTGTCTGTCTCTCTCTTTCTCTGTCCTTCTGTCTGTCTGTCTCTCTCTCTCTCTCGTTCTCTGTCTCTCTTTCTGTCTCTCTCGGTCTCTGTCTCTCTCTCTCTTTCTCTGTCCCACTGTCTCTCTCTCTCTCTCTCTCTGTGTCTGTCTCTCTCTTTCTCTGTCCCTCTCTCTGTCTGTCTCTCTGTGTCTGTCTCTCTCTCTCTGTCTCGTTCTCTGTGTCTGTCTCTTTCTCTGTCCCTCTCTGTCTCTGTGTCTCTGTCTCTCTTTCTCTGTCTGTCTCTCTCTGTGTCTCTGTCTCTATCTCTCTGTCCCTCTGTGTCTCTCTCTCTCTCTCTGTGTGTCTCTGTCTTTCTCTCTCTCTCTCTCTCTCTCTCTCTCTCTCTTTCTCTCTCTCTGTCTCTCTCTCTCTCTCTCTCTCTCACACACACACACACACACACATATTCCTTCCATCATTCCCACCATCCTGCCAGAAGCAATGACACTTCTTGGATGAGAAGCAAAATGTGTTTGGTTTTTTTTCCTTCCTCGGGGGAGGGGGGGGATCCACAATCCAGTTGCTTTTAGAAAAAAGCACCTTCGAGACAACTGTGGCTTAGATGACCGCGATTCTCCGCAGACATCCTTGGGGATGAATTAAAACTACGTCTAGATGTACCGAACAAGGGGAAAGTCAGCTTGCAGGCTGCCTTGGGGGCTCATTGGCACCTTTCAAGGCTGCTTTCTCACCCCCACTCCATGCTGTTTCGAGTTTTAAGGGCAAAGTTAACTAATAGGAACGATATTTTTTTTCCTTTGGGAAATTTGAGTTATGGAGAAACATGGGGGAAACGTTTGAAAACTTCTATCTGCTTCCACGTTTTCACTGCCCGGATCTTGTTTCCACAAGTAAAGCAAACGTGTGACTTTTAGGACAAAACCCATCATCCCCGACTGTAATGGTACTTGGCAGTTCAGTTTAATTGCACTAATGTCTCCATTCCAGGGCGAAGCGCTAATGATGATGGATGAAGACATATCGGTGGTGGATGGGGATGAAGGTAATTATACCACTCTGTAAAGCCTTAGTTAGACCACACCTAGACTACTGAATCCAGTTTTGGTTACCATACTGTAAAAAAGATATTGAGACTCTAGAAAAAGTGCAGAGAAGATCAACTATGATGATGAGGGAACTGGAGGCTAAAACACAATGAATGGTTGCAGGAACTGGGCATGGCTAATCTAGTGAGGAGAAGGACCAGGGGAGTCATGATATTTGAGGGACTGACACAGAGAGGAAGGGGTCAAGGCTTTTTCCAAGACACCCGAAGACCAGGCAAGAAACAATGTATGGAAGCAAATCAAGGAGAGACTCAACCTAAAAATAAGGAGAAATTTTCTAACAGAACAATCAACCAATGGAACAGAAGTTGCCCTCAGAAGTTGTGGGAGCTTCATCACTGGAGGCTTTCAAGAAGAGATTGGACTGTCATCTGTCATAAATGATGTAGGGCAGTGCTCGGCAAGCCGCGGCTCGCGAGCCACATGCGGCTCTTTACACACTTTAATGCGGCTCTTCTGCGTGCCGGGCGCCCGCTCCCCTCCCTCCTCTCGGGCGGCCGCCCCAAAAGTCAGGACTCTGCAGCTAGCCTCTGTCAGTGCACGCCCTGTGCACTGTTCCCTCTAAGGTGTGCGCCTGCGCGGCCGCGCACGTACCTAGAGTACGCCGCGCACTAATTTCTAACTACCGCGCAGCGCCAGCGTCGCGTATTTGGTGTGGACACACGGTCTCCAGCCAGCTCCAGCTAAACGCAGTTCATTGCCGCCTGACTTGTACTTCAGGATTCTCCTTAATCAGTGAATAGGTCAAAAATAAAAAAGGGAAAGGGGCACTTCAAAACAAGCGCCCCTTTCCCTTTTTTCTTTTCGACCCACAATGATTAGGGAGGATCCTGAAGTCGGGCGGGGCTGAGAAGCGAGGAGGCAAAAAAAGAAACGGAGGCCAAGGAGCTTCCCCCCCGCCCCCTCCCAGCAAAAATCTAACCGGGGAGCCGGGCGGGCAGTAGCAAATTAGCCGATCACGCCGCGTGATCGGTTAATTTGCTACTGCCCACTGCGGCGTGATCGGCTAATTTGCTACTGCCCCGCCCGGCTCCCCGGTTAGATTTTTGCTGGGAGGGGGCGGGGGGGGAAGCTCCTTGGCCTCCGTTTCTTTTTCTGCCTCCTCGCTTCTCAGCCCCGCCCGACTTCAGGATCCTCCCTAATCATTGTGGGTTGAAAAGAAAAAAGGGAAAGGGGCGCTTAAAGTTTCAAAATATTGGAGCAAAATATCGCTTCAGAGGCAACAGTTCTCATGGGGAATTAGCCCTGGAGTTTCATTGCCCCACCCGGTCAAACCTCGCTTTCCGTGTATGCCGCGTGATCAGCTAATTTGCTACTGCCCGCCGCTTCCCTGATAAGATTTTTGCGGGGGGGGGGGGAGAAGCTCCTTGGCCTCCGTCTCTTTTTCTCCCTCCTCGCTTCTTGGGGCTCCACCAATGGGGGAGCAAGGCCCGCCCAGCGCCAGGCTTTGGGCTAACACAGAGGTCTGCAAAGTTGGCTGTTTTAAGACTGGTGGACTTCAATTCTCAGAATTCTGGGAGTTGAAGTCCACCAGTCTTAAGAGCCAATTTTGCAGATCCCTGGAGAGCCCGGTCACATGACATGACATCATGCTTTGTGACCACATTTCTGACTAATAAAAATTCCAGTCCCACCCATGTTGTAATGTTAAATCATTTGGAGCAAATTAAAATCACTACTTTATAAACAAAAGGAAGGTGTTTTTTTTCCTCTTATTTGTTATGGTAGAGCCATTTTAAAATTCTATTTAATTTGCAAGTAGTATGGAGTTTAGAAATTTTTTAGAATTAAAATCTTAACTACAATGTAAGTACTTTAAAGTCATCCACACAGTTCACTTATTGAAACTTATTAAAACTAAAAACAGTGTACCATCCTATGTATTTTCGGTTTTAAAAATGTGGCTCTCAAAATAAATTTCAATCGTGATTTTGGCGAGATTTGGCTCAGTTGAAAAAAAAGGTTGCCCACCACTGGTGTAGGGTCTCATGCTTGGGCGGGTGGTGGTGATGTTGGACTAGATGACCTACAAGGTCCCTTCTAAGACTGTTAATCTGTAATCTATCTCTACCATGGGAAGAGGGTCAACTGGAGGACGCACGAGTCACACCACCGTCCCTGTCATAATTCTCTAGGTCAGCCAGGGAATCTCTTCTGGCCTCCAGCCTCTGCGCTCACCGCCCGTTTGCGACGACTAATCACGGCCTTCCAGCGGAGCTACAAGCGTGAGCAACTGAAGATGGAGGCGGCGGAGCGGGGGGATCGGCGGCGTCGGCGTTGTGAGGCCGCCTTCAAGCTGAAGGAGATGGTGCGCCGAGAGAAGCAGCAGAGGTAATCTTGTGGGCCTGCTTTGGAATCCCGCTCTCTCTATTTGGAGAAGCTGGGTCAGGAGAGGTACCGTATTTTATCGTGTAGAAGACGCTACTTTCCCTTTAAAATATTTGCTTGAAAACGGAGGGGCGTCTTATACACAGGAGGCTGAGGAGAGAAAATGTGGCCCATCCCCGTCCTCCAGCTCTGCCTCACATGCCCGACGAGCCCTCTACATTATATGCAGCTCTGTCATTCCTCTCTGTTGCGGTCGTTTCCTGTGTCACATTGCCACTCTAGGTTTCATCTCTATTGTTCCTGTGATGCATTTTCTGTTCTTGTATTACTCTCTCTCTCTAATAAGATGGCTTCTGCACAGGGGTGGCTTGTAGCATGCTTACTCACTTACTTTACATCTGCGATGGCAAACCTATGGCCATCTCTGCGGGCATGCAAGCCATTGTCCCGTGTCAGCTCCGGCGCGCATGCGCACACCAACCAGCTGATTTTTAGCCTCTCCGGAGAGCTGGGGGAGGCCGTTTTCGCCCTCCCCAGGCTCCAAGAAAGTCTCTGGAGCCTGGGAAGGGTGTAAAAGGGGCCTACCAAAAGGTCGGAAACGGACCATTTCCAGCTTCCAGGGGGCGGGGGAGGACGTAAACGGTCTGTTTCTGAACTTTACTTTACTTTTATTTAGATTTTTATACCGCCCCCTCTCCCCAAAGGGACTCGGGGCGGTGTACAGTCAAATAAAAACACATCAATAAATAGAAAATACAAACACAAAGAGGAGGCAATAAGAAACTGTACATATCTGAAGTAAAGTAGTTAAAAGCAATATTTAAATACCCTAAAAATACCCAATTAAAATATCTGCCAGGAGGTAGAATAAAACTATAAATGGGCCAGGCCGGCTAAACGGAACAGGTGAGTCTTCAGTTTTTGTCGAAAGGAGCGGAAGTCGGTGGTGGTTCTGATATCGGGGGGGGAGGTCATTCCAGAGGGTTGGGCCCATCACAGAGAATGAATTCCCAGTAGGCCCATTTTTCACCCTCCCCAGGCTCCGGAGACTTCCTGCAGCCTGGGGAGGGCGAAAGTGGCCTCTCCAGCCCTCCCGGAGGAAATATTAAGGTCAGCTTGGCGGCAAGCAGCACACCGGCAGTGCAGCCCGCCCGGTGGGAGCAGGAGGTCTCCGAAGTGGGACGTGGGAGGAGTCACATCTGGGTATTGTCACGGCCCATCTGCCCGGAGACTGAGGGAAATATTGAGGCCACTCTCTCTGCTCCTCCTCTGACTCCCCAGATTAAACTCAGTCTTCGGCCCAGAAAGAGCTAATTTAGCTGGCTCTCCTTGGTACGAGATCTTTTTTCCTTTCAGCTAAGAGCGTTGTCTAGCGTAGCCTCCTCTCGTGCGCTCTGTAATCAGCCTGTGCACAGTAAGCGGATAGCGCTACCGAGAGGCTCGGGGGGGCGCACTTTGCATTATGGGTGCAAGCACCCGCTGTCACACGTGACCCTCACATTTTTGGAACCCCAAAACAAAGGTTACTCATCGCTGCTCTGCATGAAACACGGGCGCGTCTTGAACCTGCGACTGAATCCCTCATAAAGTATCAGGACCCTAGGTTAAGTTGCAGTTAAGATTCATTGCTCAAACCTTTGCAAAAGAATCTGGCGGACTAAAGGTCAATACAGATGATCCTCGACTTACAATTAATCCCGAGATGTATGATGTTAAGTGAGATATTTGTAAAGTGAGTTTTGCCTCATTTCACGACCTTCCTTGCCGCAGTTGTTCAGTGAATCACCGAGGTTCATCAGTTAGGATCCCGCGATCTTGGGAAACAGCAGCGGTCATAAGTATGAACCAAGCATCTGCATTTCATACGATGACGTTCACACGATCTTGGGTATGCGACAAAGGTCATAACTGGGAGGAATGGCCATAAGGCACTTATTTTCAGCGCCGCTGTAGCTTTGAACGGTCACTGTTGTCAGTCGAAGACTACCTGCGTACTGAGTTGGAGCCTGAAAAGGGTCCACTGAATTCAAGAAGGATTAGACTTGGGATCATTTATGGGAATGTAATGATTCTAGGCTGGTGACTTGCTTAACGCCACCCTCCAGCTTTACCCGCTCTTCTACATCATCAATCACAGAGTTGTTGAGCTACTTCTGAGTCGGTTGCCTTGCTTTAGCCCAAACTAGCTGCATCACTGTAGAGCAGGGGTGTCAAACTCGATTTCATTGAGGGTCGCATCAGGGTTGTGTTTGACCCCGGAGGCGGGGGGGGGGAGGCTGAGGTGGGAGTGGCCAGCTCAACATCACTTGTGTCGGGCGCCCAAGCGCTTTCCCGGCGAAAATGGGCTCCCGAACTCTGTTTCCGGCTGCAATGGCCTCCTTTAACCCTCTGCCAGCGAAAAGGGGGCCCCGCTGGCAGAGGTACCACGGGCTGGTCCTTCGCTCTTTCCAGGGCAGCTCCGTGGGCCAAATCTAAGCACCCCGCAGGACGGATCCAACTCGCAGGTCTCGAGTTGGACACCCCTGCTGTAGAGAGAATTTTTTTAAAAAAAATTCTTTCCTGGGGCATTCTAGAGAAAAGTCGGATGATTCATTCTGTCGATCAGCAGCGGGCAAAACCCCGTTGCCAAATGGGTTCGACGTGCCATGAAAAGGAGCTCAACGATTCTTTGTTTATCCCCAAGGTGGACGCGCCGTGAGCAGTCGGACTTCTATCGTGTGGTGTCCACGTTTGGGGTGGAATACGATCCAGACACGATGCGGTTCCATTGGAGTCGGTTTCGGACCCTTGCCCGCTTAGACAAGAAGACGGACGAAAGCCTAGCCAAATATTTTCACGGTTTTGTGGCCATGTGTCGACAGGTGTGCCGCCTTCCGCCGGCTGCAAGTGATGGTTAGTAGCGGAGTTTGGAATGGGTAGAAAAATCTCTTTTTTCCCCCCAAAGTTTTCTTATTTTTTGTTTCATATTTTAACTTCTTTTATAAACCTTTACATCTTCTATTATACATAGTTCATTTTACATCATATTTTCATTTTACCTTTCAGTCAGCTTATTTTCATTCCATATTCAATACAATGCAATCAAGCCTTTTTTACTACTGATTTAAATCGACTAATACAATACAATACAATACAATACAACAATACAATACAACAATACAATACAACAATACAATACAACAATACAATACAACAATACAATAGCAGAGTTGGAAGGGACCTTGGAGGTCTTCTAGTCCAACCCCCTGCCTAGGCAGGAAACCCTACACCACTTCAGACAAACGGCTATCCAACATCTTCTTAAAGACTTCCAGTGTTGGGGCATTCACAACTTCTGGAGGCAAGCTGTTCCACTGATTCATTGTTCTAGCTGTCAGGAAATTTCTCCTCAGTTCTAAGTTGCTTCTCTCCTTGATTAGTTTCCACCCATTGCTTCTTGTCTTACCCCCAGGTGCTTTGGAGAATTAAAAAAGTTTTTGCACTCTGCAAACCTCCCCCAAACGCCCCGTTTTTCACGAAAATGGGCTCATTTTTTGTTTTTTCCAAAAAAAAAGGGCATGAATCGCCTTTAGGAGGCTTGTAGAGTGCTCCTGGGGGCTGGGGGGCAAAAACGAGCAAAAAACGGTCTACATGCTCTGCACGGCCATTTTGGTGAAGGGGACGGGTTTGGGGAGGCAAAAATGCTGTATTAAGTGTGTAAGAAGCACCCAGATTTTCACCCTCTTTTTTGAGGGAAAAAGGCGTGTCTTATTTTCCGGAAAATATGGTAAATGAAATGTTTACTGTATAAAATTAAATTTGCTAATATATGTTATTAATAGTAAAACAGAATAATAGATGGAAATGATATGTTAAATTTGATTAATTCGGAGAGGCAAATAATAATATTGTTTATATATTAAGAAGTAATTAAAATTAAGCCGGAGAATTAGTGGACCAGAGGAATGCCGTCGATATAGTTTACTTGGACTTCAGTAAGGCATTTGATAAGGTAGACTGTAACCTACTACTAGATAAAAGTAGAAGAATGTGGGTTGGACAGCATCACCATCAGATGGATTCGTAACTGGCTGACCAACCGCACTCAACATGTAGTTCTCAATGGAACTGCATCTACATGGAGGGAAGTATGCAGTGGAGTAACCCAAGGCTCTGTTTTGGGCCCAGTACTTTTCAACATCTTCATCAGTGATTTGGATGAGGGGATAAATGGGGAACTCATCAAATTTGCAGATGACACCAAGCTGGCAGGAAGAGCCAACACTCCAGAAGACAGGCTTAAGATACAGAAGGATCTTGACAAACTTGAACAAAATGCACAGGTACAGTATAGATGGTACCTTGCTCAATAGTAGTAACTGTGAGAGGGATCTTGGAGTCCTAGTGGACAACCATTTAAATATGAGCCAGCCGTGTGCAGCAGCTGCCCAAAAAGCCAACACAGTTCTAGGCTGCATAAACAGAGGGATAGAATCAAGATCACGTGAAGTGTTAATACCACTTTATAATGCCTTGGTAAGGCCACACTTGGAATAAGGCATTCAGTTTTGGTCGCCACAATGTAGAAAAGATGTGGAGACTCTAGAAAGAGTGCAGAGAAGGGCAACAAAGAGGATTAGGGGACTGGAGGCTAAAACGTATGAGGAACGGTTGCAGGAACTGGGTATGTCTAGTTTAATAGAAAAAAGGACTAGGGGAGACATGATAGCAGTCTTCCAATATCTCAGGGCTTGCCACAAAGAAGAGGGAGTCAAACTATTTGCCTCTTCAAAATCTTGGTGCGTCTTATATTCTGAAAAATATAGTAATTATTTATCCACAAGTAATAATATTAGTCTATTTCCTTCCCATTGTATTGAATATATACCATTGGCTATACTTACCAAATTTCATTCTATTCTACTAATAAATCCTTTTCTTTCTTTCCTCCTTTCAACCATTTTCTCTCAAGAACTTCACTTCTCTTACCTTCTCTTCTCTCCACCCATTTGCCTAGCTTTTTCTTGATCTTAAAATTTCTACATTTTTTTCTTGCCAATCTTTTTTCTCCTTTTTAATTCTGTTGTTTTAGAATCTCTTCCCTCCAGAAAAACCTTGAGGATTAGCCTGAGCCCTGGATTAGGATTAGCAACATATGATCTGAATACCTCGAGTCCTTTCCCAGTTTAAGTGCTGAAAATTTAGACCTAGGATCCAACTCGAGAATTATGAATGGGACAGACAGCTCCAATGAGGTGCCACAATTTTGAGTAGTGCCAGGAAGTTGTTTTTTTTTTAACTCCTTGAATTGACTTGATTCCACTGATTCGATGGACTTGTTCATATTGTTTTATGTTAAATTAAGTTTTTGTT
Organism: Natrix natrix natrix; assembly: GCA_029891615.1. NCBI lineage: Eukaryota > Metazoa > Chordata > Lepidosauria > Squamata > Natricidae > Natrix > Natrix natrix. Next base: position 13,732,379 of record JAKRSK010003420.1, read on the forward strand.
TTCGATTTTTTGGTGGTCTGCCAAGGTTGGCCTGGTGCGGCCATTCGCAATTGGGCGGAAATCTTTTTATATTCGTTTTATTTATTAAGGCTGTGTGGATTTTGAAAAGAACTCGGAGAAAAACAGTTCAGATTTATCATGAATGTGAGCTCAACACTCTTTTTTTTTTGCTATTTATTAAATATTAGTTGATAACGCATAATTCTATCAATTTTTTATAATTTGATAATCCGGTGTTGCCCGGGTATTTATTTATGGGGGAAAATATCCGGACCAAACATAATATCTCATGTTGGATTTTCTCCCTTACCAGAGCGAGCCCCTTTGTGAAGTAGTGTGAACCTGTTACCATGGCAACTCTACTGCGCTGTACAGTAGAAGCCATTTTAAGGCACAACAGGCTGTATCTCACCCGAACACACACCCCAAGGGGTTTTAGGGGTGTCTTACTCCCCACAGTATTGTTTACAGAGAGTAAGTCATCTGTGTACCAAGTTTTGTTGAAATTCCTCGAGGCATTCCAGAGTTATGCTGGAACATACACAAACAGAGCCATTTATATATATATTCATTATATATATATGACATTAAATATTTATATTTAATGTCAAGGTCCCAGCTTTTTTTTTATTTCTCCATTTTACAATATCTCTCTTCCTTCCAACCTTTCGGGCAGTAGGCACCGGTTCCGTGGAGAGAGGTTTTTCCGTGGACCGAAGGGGGCGTGGTTTCATGTGCCGCCTGCTTCACGGGGATGGGGCTTCGCTTGTTTGCGCGGACCGGTTGCTGCCATGCCATGGACCGGTGCCAGTTTGTGGACCAGGGGTTGGGGACCTCTGCTATAAGGGCTTCAGGCAGTGGGCCAGGAGGGATGGGGTGGAACAGAAGAGAAACAACTGAGGAAAAGAGCGAGAAGTAGAATGATTCCAGATTCACCTGGTTTTCCCTTCCTCTCCAGAGTCTCCAGACCCCACCCTGTTCATTGAACCCATCACAGAAGAGCGGGCCTCCCGCACCCTCTACCGCATTGATCTCCTGCGCCGTCTGCGGGAGCAAGTGCTGTGCCATCCCCTCTTGGAGGAGCGCCTTGCCCTGTGCCAGCCTCCCGGGTCTGAAATGCCACCCTGGTGGCAGTGCGGGCGCCACGATGGAGAGCTGCTACGGGGAGTGGCCCGCCACGGTCTTAGCCAAACCGACACCACCATCATGCAGGACCCGGACTTCTCTTTCCTGGCGGCTCGGCTCAGCCACCTGCACAGTCGGGCAGGGGGCACAGGGACACCCCCTCTTCCGCCCCCAGGGCCAGCCCAGCCTACAGGGCTACCCCTTCCAGGGGTCAGCATGGCGGCTGCTCCATCTCCCCTGCTCCTTGCTCCACCTTTGAATGAGCCACCTGCTCCGCCACATCCGCTCGCCTTGCCCCCCAAACCCGAATCGGCCGAGGACTCTGACTCTGAACTTGACCTCAGCAAGATTTCTGCGTCATCGTCGTGTTCGTCCTCCTCGGGCTGCTCTGACGACAGTGAGGGTGAGTTGGTGTTTCGATTTTTTAAAGATATCACTTCTTCTTTCCCCCTCATCTCCTGAAGAGAAATAGCCAAGGCCTTCCTTGCTTAAAAAAAAATCAGGAGAGATTGGCCAAAAACACAACCTATCTACTAAAGTTGAGAAATGCCTGGAGACGCGGAGCTGACGTCGCAGTGAAACAGTCGGGCGATCTTGGAGCTCCAAGATTGCTGCCAATATCCAGGTTGCTGGACGTTCCATCTGGACCTAAACTGTCCGTAGAGACGGTGACAGGAATGGGCACATCCTGTTGATCCCAGAGAGATTGCAAAGTTTCTGGTGATCCGGGAAAAGCCCCTTTTACCAGCAGCCATTAATGACTGCTGAAACTGTTGACAACTCCGGAACGCAAGGGCAGGAGAGAAATGCCTGTTGATAGAAAGGGTATTTTTAACTTGCCTTTTTATATGCTCTCCAAACTGTCTCCCCTCTTCTAGGGAGTTCACGAGAATTCTTTTGTTCTGACCTACGTTTCACAGAATCACAAAACAGACTTCTTGTTCTGCAAAAAAACCCACCCTTTTTATTTGGTTAATGTGAATTCCTAGCATTCACATCCAGAAAAATCCTGGGGATAAGTCTGTCCAGGTTTAATTGCAACAACAGACCTCATCAGTCCTTGGATAAAATGCCAGGCCGAGAGTTTCTAGTTGCAATGCTGTACAATGAAATACCTGGCAAAGAATCTCTGTGAGGCACAAACTCAGATATGCAAACCTTCACAATAATAAACGAACTAATTGTCTCCTGCAAACTTCCCCTTTTGCTCCTATTTATTCCCTGTGGGAGGAGCCATTTAGCATCCACTTGTGCCTTTACTCCCAAGTTGACCTCTGTTCCTTAATTGTGCCCTTCTCCTGACAGCTCTGCAAATGCGTGCATCGGGAACAGGCTCCAGCTTTTCTTCTTCCCCACTTATCTCCAACTCCTAAGGTAGCTGATAAATGTCGGATGGCCCTGGCCCCATCTCTGCCTCCGACCAGAGCACCCAACAGACTCCAGGATTGGCCCAAGTTACTCCCCAACCTCCTCACTGCTCGGGTCTGCCACAACACCTTTCCCCAATTTGTAATAATTCAATAAGTCAGCTTAAACATTGATTAAACATACACCAACAGCCCAAACATAGATTGTCCTGACAGGCATATTACGGAATCCAACCCCAGTTTATTTGTCGCTAATACTGGTTTATTTTGTTGTGTGGGATGTGTTAGTGGCTGAACGTATCTGTAGCCTGTCTCATTTATTTAGTTGTAAATCTATCATTGCTGGATCAATCTGCAATTCTTCTAAAAGCCAAGCCTTTTTATTTATGATTATACTTGATTTTCTCTAAAGCAGTCTTTTACGAAATACAGCATTTCATAGTAAGCATTTTTTTACCACTCAAGTTTATTAAAAGCCTTTTCTGTCCCTTATTTCTCCACTAACAGAACTTCAGCCTTTAAACTCAGGAGTCAGGATAGTTTATTACTGTCAGAAACCAGAACAAATAAAGACACTCAGTGAATATCCAATTAAACATTTTAGAATAGAAGGATAAAAACAGGTAAAATCTATGATAAAATCCAATCTGTCACATGGTCTAACTATACTAAAATTACAATCCATAAAAAGTGAGGCCCGTAGTCAGTTTAATACTAAAAGGAAAAGGAATAGATAGTGCAAAGGGTTTTGCCACATTTGTAGTATAAAATAGCCGTGGTGGAATTGACACCTGTTTTTCTGCCGAATCCCCAGTGCTTCTGCGCAGAATCTAGCTACCTGTGCTGTAGCTACGGACTGTTCGTCAACTAACTTCTTGTTGTTGTGCCATATCCATCGCCGGACGTTGGTTGTCATTTTGGCGATCCTATTTTGATCAACAGCAGGAGGAAAAAGTGCTGCTGAGTTTTGTCCAAACCGGTCCCTTAGATTTTGAAGCCATGATGTCCTTCTTCTGCATGGACCTGGTTTACCTTTAATCTTTCCTTGGATGACTAAGTGGAAGTATGCCATATTTTTCCTGGTGCCGCATCACCTGTCCAAAATATTTTGACGTTCGCTTTTTTTTTTTTTAATTAAAATTTTCAATAAGTTTTACAATTATCACCCCTTCCCTATTCCCCCCCTCCCCCCCTCCCTCCCAGAGCAAAGTACAGGGTATAAACATTCAACAACCATACGCTAAGATAAGCTAACTAGTTTTAACCTATTACTATACTTCTGCTTTAACTCCCCCTTTATTAAATTAGTTTTGAATAAATTGTAAGTCCTTTATGCCTTCATTCATATGCTAGCTGAAATTTTTTAGTCTGGTATTTATTTTGAATATAGTCAATCCATCTTGTCCAGTCCAGCTTGTACTTCTCATCCGAGTGGTCCTTCAGATACGCTGACATTTTGGCCATCTCTGCTAGGTTTGCTACTTTTAATGTCCATTCTTGAATGGTAGGCAACTCTTCCTTCTTCCAGTATTGCGCCACCAACAATCTTGCTGCAGTCGTTAGGTTCAAAATCAGATTAGTCTCTATAACAGTACAGTCTAAAATTATACCTAACAAAAACAACTGGGGTGTAAACTTTATCCTCTTTTTCAACATATTTTGAATAACCCACCATATTTTTATCCAAAATGCTTTAACTTTTTTACAAGTCCACCAGATATGGTAGTAAGTGGCACCCGCACAGTCACATCTCCAACATTTAGATTGTAGGTTCGGATACATACAGGCTAGCCTTTTTGGATCTAAATGCCATCTGTACAACATCTTGTAGAAATTCTCTCTCAAGTTCTGAGTTTCTGTAAATTTTACATTTCTTACCCAAATCTCTTCCCATGTTTCCATAATTATTGGTTCTTCAAAATTTTGTGCCCATTTTATCATACAATATTTAACTAATTGACGTTCGCTTTTTTATGGAACTTGTAAAACGGCACACTAGGAGATATTCAGCTGGTCCTCTTGCCAAGCACTGAATCAATGCCAGCCTGGATTGACTTGTAGCAAAGGGACATACATGACCTTACTTAAAAGCTACCACCACCCCAAAACCCCTCTATTAGCACTGTAGTACAGGTAGTCCTCAAGTTATGACCACGATTTACCCCCAAATTTACATTGGTAGGCGAGACATTTGTTCAGTGATTCCCCCCCCCCCCTAATTTTATGACTTTTCTTGCCATGTTCATTAAGTGGATCGCTGCAGCGGTTCAATTGGTAACGCCGTTGTTAAGAGAACCTGTCTCCGCTGTGGACTTCGCTTGTCCGAAGCTCGCGAAAGGTGACCATCCCATGACTCCGGGACACTGCAACCGTCATAAACACGAGTCAGTTTGCCAAGCATCCAAATTCTGATCACACGTTCCTGGAAAATTCTACTAAGGTCATAAGTGTGAAAATAGAATAGAATAACTTCAGTGTCACTTTGAATGTACAGTAGTGGCCAAAATTGTGGAAAACTTTTGGGGAAAGTGTTGTTTTTGAGGTTTGAAGGCTAATAGCACCACTTTCTTTTGGAGTCTCAAGATAATCAGATTCCACTCCTGGAATGGCCTGGGAATTGCCCAGATCTTAACCCAATTGAAAATCTATGGAGCCAACTAACTTGTTAGTGAGAAGGGACCCAACAATAAAACCCAGTTAATAGAAGCAATCATTTAATCTTGGTTTCACTTTATAACAGCTGCAAAACTAAAAAACTTGGTTCACTCCATGGGAAGACGACGTAAGGCCGTAATTCATGCTAAAGGTTACCCAACTAAGTATTAACTGACACGGTGCTAATTTTTGTATATTTCATTTTTTCTATGGTGATCATTTTTGTATATTTCCTTTCGTTTTTCTTCTTTATAAACTGCTATTCTAATAGCAAATCCTTCATAAAAGTTATTGCATTGCAATCTTACAGTCAGTAAATTATATTTCCATTGATATATAGTGTTATGGTACTACTCAGAAATAAAAAGTGGTGTTATTAGCTAGTTTTAGAAACTACACTTTTCCCAAAAGGTTTCCATAATTTTGGCCACTACTGTACACGAATTGGCACACATTAAAAATGAAATTTCGTCGCATGCAGCTCTCAAAGGGTCACCACCTCCAATTTTACACTACATACACATAACAAAATAAATAAATGCATATAAAATTATGTACATGCCCACATATATTACATGACACAGAGAGGAAGAACCTAGCGGTAAGTCCCTTTTTAGCGCCATTGTGACTTTTTATTTTCTATAATTTTATTTTATTTTAAATGTGTAAAAATATTGAATACATGAACAGTGTGGCATCTGGATGTTGTTAATTTTTATATAAAATAATAGCGATAATATTGACAATTTTGGCAATCTTACTAATATAAGATTTGTGCCATTAAGGTTTAAAATAGAGGTAGGAATAGAATTTTCCCTAGAAGAGGGAAAATATTATTCTCTTTATTCTTATATAATACTAGCTGATAACCCAGCGTCGCCCGGTTATTTACTTATTCCAGTCCTGTATTAGACAGGAATGGTGATGTCAAGTGGCAACGTAAGTGTGGAATCGCTGTCCTCCCTTCTTCCATTAATGTCACCGCAATTCCTGAAGAGGCGATGGCAAGAGCGACTTCTCCCTGAGCCCGGATTTCAGCGACAATTAAATTAGTTAGAAATGTTTTCCCTGTGCCCTCAGAAGGGTAATTTCTAATGTTGGATTTTCCCCCTTACCAGAGGGAGCCCCCTTGTGGAGTACTGTGAAGCCATTACTATGACAACTAATCCGCCCAGCCACATCCTTCTCTTCAGGGCCCTCTTCTGGAGCAGACCCGTATTCTCTTTCCATCCCTTCCTACCTTCTCGTCGTTGTTTTTTGTCCCAGGTGAAGAGGCTTCTTGTGGTGGGAAGCTGTTTGAGGAGGAGGAATCCTCGCTGCTCTCCCTGCCCACTTCCCACGAGGGGAACTCCCCGCAGCCTAGTGCCTCGGATCTGCTGCTCCAGGAGCGCCAAAGGGCCCACGAGTGGCCAAAGGTAACGGCGAGCCGGAGAAGGCAGGGATACTCCTGGAGTTGTATGGTGCACCAAGAGCATAGTCTTCCGTTTGAGACTCAAATGTGGGCCGGGGGGGGGGTGTTGTCTACGGCCAACTCGCCACCATCAATTTGCCACTGCCGGCTTGCTCCGTTGGCCAACTCGCCGCAGGGCAACTTGGCACAGGGACAAGAGTTACGTAATATTGAAGAAACGGGGCAATAGAATCATTAAAGGCAGCGCGCAAAAGGAGAGGCGGAATGGAATGCAAATGACTTAAATTTAAATTTTAAATTTAAAAAAATTACGATAAAGAATGAAATTGAATTGTTGAATTGTCCGCGGGATGTTTTTCCGTAGCGAGTTGTACCCATTCCGCCTGAGCAGACTTTTATTTGTATCGTTCTCATAGGATTCAGAAGAAGTAATTTAATGCAAACGTTTATTTTGGGCAATTATTTTTTTTGTATTTGTCCCTGCTCTGCTTCTCAACAGGGATAAATACGTCCCATCTACGTCCCAAAGATGTTTTTTTTTCAGGAGGCAATTGAATATTTCTTGTTTTTTTTCTTTGAAGACGTTTCGCTTCTTGTCATTGTTTGTTTCATCGATTGTCCGCCTGTCTTACCCCAGGGCAGCTCTGGGTGGCCTTAAATTATAGTTTATCATTTTAACGTTTACTGGTTTTTAATGTTTGTAAACGGCCCAGAGTCACCTCCAGATAAGATGGGCAGTGCACAAATCAAGACACTGGGGGATTTTGTTCCAAATTCCAATGAATTTGCAAAAGGGACCCCAAAGGTGATTTTTCAAGAGGCAACTGGACTTCCTTGTTTTTTTCTGTTGAAGACATTTTGCTTCCTATCCATGAAACTGCTTCAGGTCTGACTGGACGGTGGGGAATGGAAGGATTTATATTCCTTGCAGACAGCTGGTCGTTTGCATCCTTTTAGAGAGACGTTGAAGCCACTTGGATGTTTAACCGTGTCCTCATGGTCACCTGAATAGTATAAAGGGTTCCTATTTGTCTGGAACGGCGTAGGGTTTCCAGCCTAGGCAGGGGTTGGACTAGAAGACCTCCAAGGTCCCTTCCAACTCTGCGCAAAAATGGAGTCTCCAGTTTTTCTGGAAATCCGTTCATACTCCCACACCATTCGAAAGATGTTCAATCTCAAATTGCGTAGCTAAAGCAAAGGGGTCAGAGCTGAAGAAGCTTCTTGGATGGGAAGCGAAACATCCTCAAAGAAAGAAGCAAGGAAATCCAGTTTGCCTCCTGAAAAAGCACCTTTGGGACAACCATGACCTGGATGACGGAGAATCTCTTCAGAATCTGTCTCATTTATCTGGGCAGGTATTAGTGTTGGTTTTTTTAATAGCACACCTTTGTAGTAGAATACATGATATGCCCATATTGTGGTCACTTTAGATCTATGAAGCTTCCCCCTACCATTTAGGCAGGATTAACCCAATTTATTGGGACGCGGTGGCTCAGTGGCTAAGACTTGTCGATCAGAAAGATTGACGGTTCGAATCCCTAGTGCTGCGTAATGGGGTGAGCTCCCAGCTTCTGCCAACCTAGCAGTTCAAAAGCACGTAAAAAATGCAAGTAGAAAAATAGGAACCACCTTTGGTGGGAAGGTAACAGCATTCCGTGTGCCTTTGGCGTTTAGTCACGCCGGCCACATGACCACGGAGACGTCTTTGGACAGCGCTGGCTCTTCAGCTCTGAAACGGAGACGAGCACCACCCCCTAGAGTCAGGAACGACTAGCACATATGTGCGAGGGGAACCTTTACCTTTATCTTTTACCCAATTTATTAGGTCTCTGCATATTTGGAAATGATTCAGGAGTGCTTCAAGCCTCCTAATTTAAGGCAGTTGCCGGCTTCTTCGGATATCTGTATGAGTCTAAAAAAAATAGACGTACCGTATTTTTCGGAGTACAAGACGCACCCATTCCCTTCAACAAAGAGGGTGAAAATCTGGTTGCGTCTTACACACTGAATACAGCATTTTTGGCCTCCTGGAATCCTGCTCCCTTTGCAAAAATGGACGTTCAGGGGGTTTGGGAGGCTTGCAAAGTGCTCCTGAGAGCTGGGGAGGGCAAAAACAGGCTGTTTTTCCCCCCCACCCCAGCTCCCAGGAGCATTCTACCGGTACAGCCCTACTGGGCCGTACCTCCCGGAACCCACCAATGGTGCCCAGAGAGAGAAATATCTGCCTCTACCTAGGATCGAACCCACAGCCTCCTGATTGTAAGGCGAGAGCTCCACCTCTAGGCTGCCGCACCGCTCACAAAACTTAAGTCCTTGTGACAGAAAAAGCATTAAGAACTATGGTGGAGGAGTGGTTAGGACGCAAGATTGCAGGCTAATTCTGCTGACTGCCAGCAGTTAGATCCTGACTGGCTCAAAGTTGACTCAGCCTCTCATCCTTCCGAGGTGGGTAAAATGAGGACCCAGATTGTTGGGGGGCAATAGGCTGACTCTGTAAAGCGCTTAGAGGGGCCTGTAAAAGCACCGTGAAGCAATATATAAGTCTAAGTGCAATTGCTGTTAAGAATTGTGGTGCCACAGTGGTTAGAAAGCAATATTGCAGAATCATTCTGCTGACTGCCAGCAGTTCGATCCAGACTGGCTCAAGTTTGACTCAGCCTTCCATCCTTCCGTAGTGGGTAAAACAAGGGCCCAGATTGTTGGGGGGCAATAGGCTGACTCTGTAAAGCGCTCAGAGAGGGCTGTAAAAGCACTGTGAAGCAATATATAAGTCTAAGGGCTATTGCTATTAAGAACTGTGGTGGCACAGTGGTTAGGATGCAATATTGCAGGATCATTCTGCTGATTGCCAGCAGTTCAATCCTGACCGGCTCGAAGTTGTCTCAGACTCTCATCCTTCCGAGGTGGGTAAAACGAGGACCCAGATTGTTGTGGGGCAATAGACTGACTCTCTAAACCGCTTAGAGCAGGGGTGTCCAAACTTGAGAACTTTAAGACTTGTGGACTTCAACTCTCAGAATTCCCCAGCCAGCATGGCTGGCTGGGGAATTCTGGGAGTTGAAGTCCACAAGTCTTAATGTTCCCAAGTTTGGACACCCCTGGCTTAGAGAGAGCTGTAAATGCACTTATGAAGTATGGAGTCCTTGGTGCTTGGTTGACTAGGGTTGAACGTCATCAAAGCATTAAGTGTTGGAGAGAAGCGGAAATGCCTTGGAGATACCCAGTTCCCAAGTGGGAAAATTGCGGATTGAGTTTGAAGGCAATTTTACAGGGGAATGGCGTCTTTTGCCCAGATGATTCTCTCTTCCTTTTGTTTCTGCAGGATCGTGTCCTCATCACCCGTATCGACTTGGTGTGCCAGGCTGTGCTGTCCGGAAAGTGGCCCTCCCCGCAACAGGGCCAGGTAGTGTCCTGCGTTGGCCAGGGAGAAGGCCTGCCCCACTTGCACGGAGAGTACACCACCACCCCCATCCCTCACATCTGCCCTCTGGCATCCCAAGAGGAAGGCACAGCTTCCTTCACCCGCCTCCGACACGGTGGCCAAGAGAAGGAGTTTACCGTGCAGATCAAAGATGTGAGTTCAAGATAGGTCTGGAAGAACAGCATCCATCCCCACCCACACCCAGCCCTCTATGCATGCCAGGATCGAGTCCCTGCGCAAAACCAAACAGCTCTATCATTAGGGCAGGGGTCGGCAAACGTAAACACTCAAAGAACCATTTGGACCCGTTTCCCCAGAAAAGAAAACACCAGACGCCACAGAAGTCCTAACCGGAAGTCCCCTGTTCAATTCTGGAGCTGACCAGAAGTTCAGTTCCCTCACCATAGAGTCTCCTCCTAGCGCGGCGTACTTTTTCCTCTACCTGTCATAACCGAAAGCCGTACAATTGTGGAGAAAACCTCCCCTTGCCACAGAGTCTTCTCCTGGCGCACTGTGCTTCTCTCCCCACCCCCCCTGGAAGCTCCTCTCAAAATTGTGGCACCGACAGGTGACGGAGCCGCAACAGAGGGAGGAAAGAGCCACATGTGGCTCCAGAGCCGCAGTTTGCTGACCCCTGCATTAGGGAATTTAAAAAATGGATGGAAATGGAGATTCAGCTACTAAATAAAGCGGCAAAAATCACCATGTTTCCCCGTTAGACCGTTTTGAAGAGCAGTTCCTTGTGCCCATTCCCACTCTTGGACCTCTTTTTCCCAGCTTCTCACAGCCCGTGGTCATCCTTTTGTAGGCTAGTTTCAGCTCGTCTGGTGAGAATAACAGAATAGCAGAGTTGGAAGGGACCTTGGAGATCTTCTAATCCAACCCCATGCTCAGGCAGGAAACCCTGTGTTCTGACCTAGGCTTCCCAAGATCATTATCGTCCCGATAAAACCACTTTTCTTTAGGTTAAAGGGAATTCCTCTCCAGCAAAGTCCCGGCCAAAAGTGTTTTATGAGATTTCACAACTGCAGATCTTTATCAGACTTGGAGAGCTGCCAGGCCAATATCTTCCAAATGCCACGCTCTAGCAGCAATTCCTTGGCAAGAAGTCAGGAACAGATCTCTACCCTAATGAATTGAACTACTAATTGTCTCCTGCAAACTCCCCTCCCCCTTCGCACCTCTTTATCCCCTATGGGAGGGGCCATTCACCTGTGCCTTTACTCCCGTTCCTTAACTGTCCCCTTCTGGCAGCTCTGTGCATGCGCACACTGGGAACAGGCTCCAGCTGTTCTTCTGCCCCACTGATCTCTGACTACGAAGGCAGCTGATAACTATTGGACGGCCCTGGCCCCATCTCTGCCTCCAATGCAGAGCACTCGTCCGAGTTTTCCCTAGACTCCAGGACTGGCCGATGTTCCTCCCCAACCTCCTCACTGTCAGAGTCACAACACCCTGTACCATTTCAGACAAATGGTTGTCTAATCTCTTCTTAAAAACTTCCAGTGTTGGAGTACCCACAACTTCTGGACGCAAGTCGTTCCACTGATCGATTGTTCTGTTGGGACAGGAGTGTCAAACTCGAGACCCGCGGGCCAGATCCAGCTCGCAGGGTGCTTAGATCTGACCTGTGGGGCCGGCCTCTAAATAACTTAAGGACTGGCCCATCGGGTGCTTTTGCTACTGAAAATGGGGCGTTTTGACTGCCAGAGTGCTGCAGGAGGAGGCCGCCCTTGACTGAGACGGTTATAAAAGGGAGGAAAGGTAAAATATTATACCTTTCAGGTTTGCAGGATTCTGCGACTATAGGCTACGTCAATAATTTATAGTTCTAGTCTTCCTATGGAGTCAGTTTCTTGATCTGGTCTCTCTCATAGGGGGATCAAGTAGATCAGGGGTGTCAAACTCGATTTCACTGAGGGTTGTGTTTGACCTTGGGGAGCAGAGATGGTCTTCAGCAGGTTCTGACCAGTTCTGGAGAACCGGTAGCAGAAATTTTGAGTAGTTCAGAGAACCAGCAAATACCATCTCTGGCTGGCCACGCCCCCATCTATTCTCTGCCTTCCGAGTCCCAGCTGATCAGGAGGGAATGGGGATTTTGCAGTAACCTTCCCCTGCCACGGCCACCAAGCCACACCACGCCTACCTGGCCACGCCCATAGAACCAATAGTAAAAATATTTGAATCCCACCATTGTCGGGGCAGAGGGGGCGTGGTCAGCTGAACCTCACTCATGTCGGGGGTGTCTGGCAGCTCGAGCGCTCTGCCAGTGGGCTCTCAAGCTCCGTTTTGCCTGCGATGGCCGCCTGCAACCCTCTGCCAGCAAAAATGGAACTTGGGAGAGCTGCCCTCCAAGCTTCATTTCCGCTGGCCGAGTTACCGCGGGGCGATCCTTCCTGTTTCCAGGGTGGCCCTGTGAGCCAGATCTAAGCATCCCGCGGGCCAGATCTACTCCCCCTCCCGCCCCCGGCCATGAGTTTGACAGCCCTGAAGTAATCGAGTATGTATTTTTAAAAAAACCAAAATCACAGAAATGTACACCTCTCTACTTTTATAGGGATGTGGTGGCTAAGACGCTGAGCTTGTTGATCAGCACAGTTCAGCGGTTCGAATCCCTAGCACCGCGCAACAGAGTTAGCTCCCGTTACTTGTCCCAGCTTCCGCCAGCCCAGCAGTTCGAAAGCATGTAAAAATATAAGTAGAAAAAATAGGAAGCGCCTTTGGTGGGAAGGTAACAGCGTTCCGTGCGCCTTCAGCGTTTAGTCATGCCGGCCACATGACCACGGAGATGTCTTTAGCTAGCGCTGGCTCTTCGGCTTTGAAACGGGGATGAGCACCGCCCCCTAGAGTTGGGAATGACTAGAACATATGTTTACCTTTACCTATTTTTATAAGTGTATAAAACCACACATGCAGAGGTGCGGTCCTGTGTCACGTCCCGTGGCAATGCCCACCATAACGACGCCCTCCCCGGGCCCTCTGAGATCAAACACAACCCTGATGCGGCCCTCAATGAAATCGAGTTTGACACCCATGTGTTAGAACCTTTCCCCCTAGTTCTAGGATGTTTCCTTGATTCGTTTCCATCCATTGCTAAGGACAGAAGTGGAAATCTGCTAAGGACCCTATGTGCCCCCCCACCCCCACTCCTTCCACGCCTGTCTAGAAACTTAGATTATCCTGTGGATAATCCACAGATTTTTCTGCCACCTATCTTGCATTATTATTATTATTTTCTCCCCCTCAATTCCCACCACCCCACCCGTTGGGAGCTTGCAAGGCTAATTGGGAAGGTGTGTGGCGGAGGGGGTGGAAGTGAGCTCCTGCATTCTGCACCCTCGCCTCTAACGCTCCGTCCCTTTCTCTAGGAAGAAGGCATCAAACTGACTTTCCAAAAGCACAAGCTGATCCCTAATGGCACCGTGCGGGATCGGCCTGCTCTCACCCAGAAGAAAAGTAGCAAGAAAATGGTGGAGGTGAGCGGTTGCTGGTTCGCGGAGTCCGGTCCTCGGGATGGGCGGACAGAGGCAGCTGGCCCATCAGTCAAGGGTAGGGGAGGAGGTTTGTGGCCCTGAGGTGCAAAGGGTGGAAGGAGGGAGAAGCCGTGTTAGAGACCCTAACTTTTTGGCTGGCTTGGTTTTCTCTTTTTCTTTCTTTTTTTTTCTTTCTTTCTCTCTCTTCATCTTTCTTCTTTCCTTCCTTCCCTCTCTGTCTTCTTAATTTCTTCCCTCCCCTCCGCTATTCTATCTCTCCATCTTTCTTTTTCTTCCTTCCTTTTTCCCCCCTTCCTTCCTCCCCTCCCTTCCCTCTTGTCTTTCTTTTCCTTCCTTCCTTTCTCCCTCTCTTTTTTTCTTCCTCCTTCCTCCCCTCCCTCTCTTTCTTTATTTTCCTTCCTTCCTTTCTTTTTCACCCATCCTTTCTCTTCCTACTTTTATTTTTCTGTTTATCTCTCTCACACCCTTCCTTCCTTCCTTTCTTTCTGTCCTTCTCTCTCTCCATCTTCCTTCCTTCCTTCCCTCTCCATCTTACTTCTTACTTTCTTCCCTCTCCTCCCCTCCGCTCTTCTATCTCTCCATCTTTCTTTCTCTTCCTTCCTTTCTTCACTCCCATCCCTCTCATCTCTTTTCCTTTCTCCTTCCCTCCCTTCCTCCTTTATTTTTTCTTCCTTTTATTTCTTCCTTCCTTCCTTCCACCCCTTCCTCCTTCTTTCTTTTCCTCATTCCTCTCTCCCTTTCTTTCTGTCTTTCTCTCTCTCTCAACCTTCCTTCCTTTCTTTTTTCCTTTCTGTCCTTCTTTCTCTCTCGCCATCTTTCTTCTTCCTTCCTTCCCTCCATCTCCATCTTACTTCTTTCTTACTTACTTTTTTCCCTCTCCTCCACTCCTCTACCTCTCCTTTCTTTCTTTTTTTCTTTCTCTTTCTCTTTCTCTCTCTCTCTCTCTTCCTTCCTTCCTTCCTTTCTTTCTTTCCTTCTTTCTTTCTTTCATCTCAGCTGGAATTGCAGTGTCTGGAAGCCCTGAGAGGCCCCGATATCGACCTAGAGGCTCATATCCCAGTGGTGAACAAGACAGACGGGACGCTGCTGGTGGGCGACGCGGCTCCCCGCCGGGCTGATCTCGAGGTGTGGCTGCAGGCCCACCCGGAGTATGCGGTAGATCCTCGCTTCCTGGCTGTAAGTATTTCTTTAGCTTCATGTCTTTGCTCCCCATTTGCAGATGGGGTGCTAACCTTCTTCCCTTCCCTTCCCTTCTGGAAGCCTTTCCTTTCCATCCACAGAGATCATTTCTCCCTCCACGCCTCCTGCAGGATGTTGTCCTACCTGCTAAGACAGGGGTCAGCAACGAGCGGCTCTGGAGCAGCATGTGGCTCTTTCATCCCTCTGCTGCCGCTCCCTGTCGCCGGTTGACTCCTCAATTGATAGGGTTAGGGTTGGGGCTTTTGGTTAGAACCAGTGGTGGGATTCAAACAAAATTTTTAGTACCGGTTCTGTGGGCGTGGCTTTGTGGGCGTGACGTGGCTTTGTGGGCGTGGCGGGGGAAGGATACTGCAAAATCCCCATTCCCTCGCCACCCCGCTTAACCTGCTTTCCAGCTCCGTTCTCAACAAAAGAAGATCAGCAGGGGGCGAGGCCAGCCTATTTGCCGGTTCTCCGAACTACTCGAAATTTCTGCTACCGGTTCTCCAGAACCTGTCAGAACTGGCTGAATACCACCTCTGGTTAGGGCAGGTAGAGGAAAAAGGATGCCGTGCTAGGAGGAGACTCTATGGTGGGGGAACCGGACTTCCGGTCAGCAGAGGAAAATTGATGCCGCGCTAGGAGGAGACTCTTATGGTGGGGGAACCGGACTTCCGGTCAGCAAAGGTTGCCGACCCCTGTGCTAAGATATTGCCCTACCTTTTCTCTTAAGAAGATGCCTCGCTATCTCCTCTTCTCAGTAATTCTCAGGGCCACTGGGCTGAAATTGAGGCGAAACCAGTCTAAAAGTCTTCAAATCCAGCACACGCCGATCTACCGTAACCCAATGTTGCAAAGGAACATAGTTTCTCTCTTCTGAATGAGACTTTAAACCATCATCTTTGAACGACCCCACAATCCCTTGCAGGGTGGAGTCTGGGCAACTGAATAGAGCTAGCCAGAGTGTTTTAATGGCCGGATGCCAATGCGGAGTTTTCTTTCAGCAGATACGTATATTCTCATTCTGTCCAGAGAGAGAAATATCTGCCTCTACCTAGGGTCGAACTCACAACCTCCTGATTGTGAGCAAGAGCTCCACCTCTAGGCCACTGTTTCCTTTTCCCACTGGGTAGACTGGGCTACCGCCATGGAAACCAAAACGCAAGACAAATAACATATATACTACTTACACAGTTGCTAGTGTTATGCCATTATTTTTGACAAACGTATTCTTTTTAATACATATACAATCTCTCATTTCAGGTCTCTGTAGCCTAATTTTTTGTGTGTTCTGACTCCCACCTCACATTTCCAGCCATTGATAAAATCTATTCCATATGTCGTCCTATTCTCTGTCTCCTTTGTTTTGTTTTTTTAGTGTTGTAGGGTTTCCTGCCTAGGCAGGGGATTGGACTGGAAGACCTCCAAGGTCCCTTCCGACCAGTGGTGAAATTCAATTTTTTTTTACTACTGGTTCTGTGGGTGGGCCTGGCAGGGAAAGGATGCTGCAAAATCTCCATTCCCTCCCAGTGGTGGGTTCCGGATCTCGGTGCACCCGGTACGGTGCAACGAGGCCCGGCATCCACCACATGAACGCGCACAGCGTACTTATCATCTGCGACGCTCCGCAACGATCCAGTTGCTCGGAGGAGCATCGCGCAGGCGCCGTACGCTCTGTACGCGGAAGCCCCAAAGAGCTCAAATTCAAGTAAGGGCAACAGGCGGGTGGGCCCTCCAGAGCACCGTACCGGAATGGTACCCGGTGCTCCCAGCAGGCACCGGTACGCCCGTACGGTCATAACCCACCCCTGATTCCCTCCCCACTCTAGGGGATGAATACTGCCAAATTTCCATTCCTACCACACTCTGGGCCCAGCCAGAGGTGATATTTGCCAGTTCTCCGAACTACTCAAAATTTCCGCTACTGGTTCTCCAGAACCTGCTGGATTTCAACCCTGCTTCCAACTCTGTTATTCTCTTTCTCTTCTCTTCTTAATTCTAACATTAGTCTATCCATTTCTGCGCGTGTTAATAGCTTCCTTATTATCTCCTTTTCTGAAGGGGTGTTTTCACTTTTCCATACACCAGACGCCCCTGCTTTAAAACATGCATGTAATAAGGAGTTGTACTCACTGAGCAGGGCCTAACTCAACCTCTTTTCCCTCCCCTTCTCTCCAGTACATGGAAGAACGCCGGAAGCACAGATGGCCCCGGTTCCCAAAACCTGTTCCGATCGAGCCAAACTGTCTGGTAGGGCTGGAGAGGATGCAGGTAGCTGGCATTTCTGCCAACGGTAAAAAGGTGATTAAAATAGAAATCTTGCGACCATCCTAACGTTGTGTCGTGGTAGATGGTTGATGCTTTTAAGTTTTAAAATGAATTGTATATTTTTAAAAAATGCTTTTAAGAACTCGACTTCGGACCTTGTTTGAGGTTTCATGCTGACAGCCGGAGGGCACAATGAAGCGGGGAGAGAGGGTGTCAAGAAATAGCCAGAGTAGATAAATCCCCATTCTTTCCTCTGCCAATGGCGGTGCCAACACACCTATCCCTGCTTCTAGTCTGCCCATCTTAGAATGCTCCGTCTTCTGCAATGTTATAATGTTCTTTTACATTTTTAAAAAAAAATAATCTTAAAGTTATTCAGTTTTGGTGTAATATATTGATTAAATTCTACACCACCCAGAGGGTTTCTGTGAGGATGATGGGCAGTTAAGAAGATGGATGGATGATGACAGATAATAGATAGATGATTGATAGATAGATAGATAGATGGATGGATGGATGGATGGATGGATGGATGGATGGATGGATGGATGGATGGATGGATGGATGGATGGATGGATGGATGGATGGATGGATGGATAGATAGATAGATAGATAGATGATAGATAGATAGATAGATAGATAGATAGATAGATAGATGATAGATAGATAGATAGATAGATAGATAGATAGATATAGATAGGTAGATAGGTAGGTAGATAGATAGATAGATAGATAGATGATAGATAGATAGATAGATAGATAGATAGATAGATAGATAGATAGATAGATAGATAGATAGATAGATAGATAGATGATAGATAGATAATGGTAGGTAGGTGATGGATGGATGGATGATACGTAGTTGATGGATGGATGGATGGATGGAAGATAGATAATGATAAGGGGATGGATGGATGATATGTAGATAATGATGGATGGATGGATGATAGATGGATGGGTGATACGTAGATAATGATGGATGGATGGATGGATGGATGGATGGATGGATGGATGGATGGATGGATGGAGGATATGTAGATAATGATGGATGGATGGATGATTAGATAGATAGATGATAGATAGATAGATAGATAGATAGATAGATAGATAGATAGATAGATAGATAGATGATAGATAGATGATAGATAGATAGATAATGATAGATGGATGGATGGATGATACGTAGTTGATGGATGATAGATAGATAGATGATAGATAGATGATAGATAGATGATAGATAGATAATGATAGGTAGATGGATGGATGATACGTAGTGGATGGATGGAAAATAGATAATGATAGGTAGGTAGGTGGATGGATGGATGGATGGATGGATGATATGTAGATAATGATGGATGGAAAATAGATAATGATAGGTAGGTAGGTGGATGGATGGATGGATCATATGTAGATAATGATGGATGTATGGATGATACATAGATAAGGATGGATGGATGATACATAGATAAGGATGGATGGGTGGATGGATGATAGATGATAGATGGATGGATGATACGTAGATAATGATGGATGGATGGTAGATAATGATGGATGGGTGGATGGTGATAGATGATAGATGGATGGATGAGACGTAGATAATAATGGATGGATGGATGATGGATGGATGGAGGATACGTAGATAATGATGGATGGGTGGATGGATGATAGTTGATAGATGGATGGATGAGACGTAGATAATGATGGATGGATAATAGATGGATGGAGGATATGTAGATAATGATGGATGGATGGACGATGGATGGACGATATGTAGATAATGATGGATGGATGATAGATAATGATAGGTAGGTAGATGGATGATATGTAGATAATGATGGAAAAATTGAGGGAGGGAGGGAGAGAGAGAGGTAGTTCTTGATTTATGATCACAATTTGGCCTGGACATTCCATTGTTAAGTGATGAAGTTGTTAAATGAGTTGCACCTGATCTTACAACTCTTTTTGCCCCAGTCGTTAAACGAATCCAGCTTCCCCCATTGGCTTTGCTTGTCAAAACCTTTCTGGGAAGGTCTCAAATGGCGAGCATGTGACCGTGGCATGCCATAACTTGGAAACCCACTGCAAGTGGGTTTCCAAGCACTTGAATTTCAATTGGGTGACCCTAAGGACGTCGCGACTCTTATTAAGTGTAGGACCAGTCTTTTTTTTCTCTCTCCAGTGTTTGAATGGTGGTTAAATGAATTGTAAGTTGAGGGCTGAATTTATTTTCCCTTCTCTCTCTCTCTCAAAAAAAAAAGAAAAAACAACCCAGAGACTGGCTCCTCCCACTTGAGCAGGTCACTGAAAATCAATTGCCGCCAGTGCCCAGAGTGAGCCCATTCACTGAAGGAGCCACTAACCAGGTTCCATCAACGGGAGTATGAACATGGCCTAATTTAGCCTCTCGCTTCCCCTTCAGGGTTTCCTTCCGGATCCGACGATGAATCGCCTCCTTCCCGGAGCCGTGGGGGCCGACAGCGCACAGAAACGTGGTCGCCAGACCCCGATGGAGTTTTCCAACATGATGGCTCTGATGGGAGCCGGCCGGGTCCAACTGGGAGCCACGGGACCCCTCTCTCTGCACCACCACGCCCACTTCCAAACCACCCCAGCCCATGGCTCCGCCTTGCAATACATGCCGTTTCCCACCGCAGCGGCCGCAGCCACTGCCGCCACCACCTCCAGCACCCTTCTCCATCCGGGACTGGGCCACGCCGGCTACGCCGCCGCCTCCTTGCACCTGGGCCACCCTCAGCGCGTGGATGAAGACGAGGAGGAAGACGAGATGGACGACTTGTCTCAGGGCTACGCCAGCTCGGAACGGGACTTTTCATTGCTGGACGACGACCCCATGATGCCGGCCAACTCCGACTCCAGCGACGAAGGAGAGGAGGAAGGAGAAGACTGAACTGAAGTCCGGAGGGCAGACGGACGGATTCCGACAAGGCCAGCTCCTTCCCCGGGGGAGCTAGCCGTCCTCATGACATTGAATTTGAAAGGCCAGAGAACTCGGGGAGTCCCGTCGAGAGGGGGGGGGGTCGCTTCAGGCAGACAAGGCTCCCTTTCGTCCCCCACGTCGGTTGCCCGGAGGACAAAACAGGGTCCTTCAAAAACCCCAGCGAGGGGTTGAAATAATGGGGGTGGGGGGGAAAAGCGACTTGCCTCCCAGGGCTTCTTATTTTTGAGAAAGAAAAAGGAAAAGAAAGAAAAAATTGTCGGCCAGGTGAGCAGATCCGCCCTCTCTTCCCGCAGCACTTGGAATTGTCGCCCAAGAACGTGTCTCCGTGGCTGCCATCTCGAGGCAGCGGAAAAAAACCCACCCTGCCCTCTTCCTCGTCCTCTTCCTCTCCCCCCAACCCCATTAAGCTAAGACGACCTTGGCTCTAGGTAGCAACTCCTTACCTTTCCTTTGGGTTCCCCCCACAGCCGCCGGCTCCGTTTGCCGCCGCCATTTCACGTGCTGTAATATAAGTGCAAAAGGGAGGTTGGGAGGGGAGGACGCCTTTTCCTTTCCCTCCGTACCCCCTGTCTCCGTGTGGGGTGGGAGGGGTTTATATTTATAAATATGTAATATGTCTTGTGTAATAATGGCCGAGGCTGTGGGGGGGGGGGAAGGGGGAGAAAGAATTGATTGCGAGGGAATTTAAAACGTCGGCCAGGGCGGGTTTTTTTTTTTTCGGGTGGCAAGGGGGCCGAGGGAGAAAGAGAAGATAGAGAGAGCTTCCTGTAGCTGGATCCTCCTTTTTTTTTTCTCTTTTGTTTTTTTTTTTTTTTAATAAAAGGAACAAAATGCACAAAACCACAGCCTTCCCCGGCCCGCCCGGTTCTTTTTTTTTTCTTTTTTTTTGCGGCGCTGTTATACAAGTTGCGTAAATCGAACATATCAATAATCTCGACGACTCGGGATCGGTGTTTCTGGTTTGGGTTTCTTTCCCTCTGGATCAGGGGTGTCGAACTCAAGGTCCATTGGCCGAATCCAGCTCGCATGGGGTGGTTAAATCTGGCCTGTGGGGCCTTCCTGGAAACAGCAGAGGACTGGCCTGTGGTGCCTCTGCCAGTGAAAATGGAGCTTGGGGTGGGGTGCACATGGCCAGTGGTGAAATTCAATTTTTTTACTAGCGGTTCTATAGGCGTGGTGTCGCTTGACGGGCATGAAAGGGAAAGGATACTGCAAAATCTCCATTCCCACCCCACTCTGGGGCCAGCCAGAGGTGGCATTTGCTGGATCTCCAAACTACTCAAAATTTCCACTACCGGTTCTCCAAACTACTCAAAATTTCTACTACCGGTTCTCCAAACTACTCAAAATTTCCACTACCGGTTCTCCAACTACTCAAAATTTCCACTACCGGTTCTCCAATCTACTCAAAATTTCCACTACCGGTTCTCCAAACCACTCAAAATTTCCACTACCGGTTCTCCAAACTACTCAAAATTTCCACTACCGGTTCTCCAAACTACTCAAAATTTCCACTACCGGTTCTCCAAACTACTCAAAATTTCCACTACTGGTTCTCCAAACTACTCAAAATTTCCACTACCGGTTCTCCAAACTACTCAAAATTTCCACTACCGGTTCTCCAAACTACTCAAAATTTCCACTACCGGTTCTCCAAACTACTCAAAATTTCCACTACCAGTTCTCCAAACTACTCAAAATTTCCACTACCGGTTCTCCAAACTACTCAAAATTTCCACTACCAGTTCTCCAAACTACTCAAAATTTCCACTACCGGTTCTCCAAACTACTCAAAATTTCCACTACCGGTTCTCCAAACTACTCAAAATTTCCACTACCGGTTCTCCAAACTACTCAAAATTTCCACTACCGGTTCTCCAAACTACTCAAAATTTCCACTACCGGTTCTCCAAACTACTCAAAATTTCCACTACCGGTTCTCCAAACTACTCAAAATTTCCACTACCGGTTCTCCAAACTACTCAAAATTTCCACTACCGGTTCTCCAAACTACTCAAAATTTCCACTACCGGTTCTCCAAACTACTCAAAATTTCCACTACCGGTTCTCCAAACTACTCAAAATTTCCACTACCGGTTCTCCAAACTACTCAAAATTTCCACTACCGGTTCTCCAAACTACTCAAAGTTTCCACTACCGGTTCTCCAAACTACTCAAAATTTCCGCTACCGGTTCTCCAAACTACTCAAAATTTCCACTACAGGTTCTCCAAACTACTCAAAATTTCCACTACAGGTTCTCCAAACTACTCAAAATTTCCGCTACCGGTTCTCCAAACTACTCAAAATTTCCTCTACCGGTTCTCCAAACTACTCAAAATTTCCACTACCGGTTCTCCAAACTACTCAAAATTTCCACTACCGGTTCTCCAAACTACTCAAAATTTCCACTACCGGTTCTCCAAACTACTCAAAATTTCCACTACCGGTTCTCCAAACTACTCAAAATTTCCACTACCGGTTCTCCAAACTACTCAAAATTTCCACTACCGGTTCTCCAAACTACTCAAAATTTCCACTACCGGTTCTCCAAACTACTCAAAATTTCCACTACCGGTTCTCCAATCTACTCAAAATTTCCACTACCGGTTCTCCAAACTACTCAAAATTTCCACTACCGGTTCTCCAAACTACTCAAAATTTCCACTACCGGTTCTCCAAACCACTCAAAATTTCCACTACCGGTTCTCCAAACAACTCAAAATTTCCACTACCGGTTCTCCAAACTACTCAAAATTTCCACTACCGGTTCTCCAAACTACTCAAAATTTCCGCTACCGGTTCTCCAAACTACTCAAAATTTCCACTACCGGTTCTCCAAACTACTCAAAATTTCCACTACCGGTTCTCCAAACTACTCAAAATTTCCACTACCGGTTCTCCAAACTACTCAAAATTTCCACTACCGGTTCTCCAAACTACTCAAAATTTCCACTACCGGTTCTCCAAACTACTCAAAATTTCCACTACCGGTTCTCCAAACCACTCAAAATTTCCACTACCGGTTCTCCAATCTACTCAAAATTTCCACTACCGGTTCTCCAAACTACTCAAAATTTCCACTACCGGTTCTCCAAACCACTCAAAATTTCCACTACCGGTTCTCCAAACTACTCAAAATTTCCACTACCGGTTCTCCAATCTCCTCAAGATTTCTGCTACCAGTTCTCCAGAACCTGTCAGAACCCACTGGGTTTCACCCCTGGGCCTGGCGGACCATGCGGGGGGGGGGGGCTCCATTTTGGCTGGCAGACGGCTAGCAAAACAAACTAAAAACAAAAGGAGAACTGTTTCCCCTTTTGCATTTGAGCATCCAAGAAGGGTGAGGAAGGGAAAGAAAAAGAAAGAAAGAGAGAGAGAGAGAGAGAAAGAAAGAAAGAAAAAGAAAGAAAGAAAGAAAGAAAGATGGACAGAAAAGAAGGAGGGAGGAGGAAGAAGAAAGAATGAAGAGGGAAGGAAAAGAAAGGAAGGAAGGAGATTATAATGAGGGGGAAGGAGGGTCTGAGGGAAGTCCTGCCTTAGCATTTGGCCACCACAGGTGCCCCCACACACAGAATGACATCAAGCTGGCCACACCTACCCTGGCTGCCACACCACACACACCCCAGTTGAAACACAACCCTGATGTGGCCTTCAAGTGAAATTGAGTTTGACACCCCTAGCATTAGATATTTGAAAGTGGCAATGGGGGGAGGAAGATACAGAAAACATAATCATAGACCTTCAGTCAACCCGAGCACTGATGTCATTTTCAATACTTAGAATAGCAGAGTTGGAAGGGACCTTGGAGGTCTTCTAGTCCAACCCCCTGCCTAGGCAGGAAACCCTACACCACTTCAGACAAATAGTTATCCAACATCATCTTAAAACCTTCCAGTGTTGGAGCATTTACAACTTCTGGAGGCAAGTCATTCCACAGATCAATTGTTCTCACGGTCAGGAAATTTCTCCTCAGTTCTAGTTGCTTCTCTCCTTGATTAGTTTCCACCCATTGCTTCTTGCCTTACCCCCGGATGCCTTGGAGGATAGCTTGACTCCTTCTTTGTGGCAACCCCTGAGATATTGGAACAATGCTATCATGTCTCCCCTGGTCCTTCTTCCTATTAAACTAGACATACCCAGTTCCTGCAACTGTTCTTCCTATGTTTTAGTCTCCAGTCCCCTAATCCTCTTTGTTGCTCTTCTCTGCGCTCTTTCTAGAGTCTCCACAAGTTTTCTACATTGTGGCGACCGAAACTGAACGCAGTATTCCACACGTGGCCTTATTAAGGCCTTATAAAGTAGTATTAGCACTTCACGTGATCTTGATTCTATCCCTCTGTTGATGCAGCCTAGAACTGTGTTGGCTTTTTTGGCAGCTGCTCCAATGGTAGGGTTAACCCTCTTTAACTCTGACCGAGGGGTCTGAGCTTAGATTGAGAATTACATGGCAGGGTGTTTTGTTTTGTTTTCCTCTTCAAGAGTTTTCCTTTTCCTGCCTTCGTCTCTCTTGAGAGACTTTGGCTATTATAAGTCTGGCGTGACCTCACAGTCAGCATTTGCCATCAGAAAAAGTTGGTTTTGAATCCCCTTTCTTAACATAATGAATCCCCTCTTAAGAAACGAACTCCCTTTCTTCGCATAACTCACTTCTCGGGGACCGTTATGGGGTTAACTGTGAAGCAGCCTTAGAAATTGGATGAATGATATCTATCGAAACATCATTTCTCACCCTGGTGCCTTCTGGAAATGTCAACTCCCATCTTTAATTACAGGTTGCATGGAATTTGTAGTCCGGTAGCTCTGGTGGGTAACACCTTGGGGAAGTTTGGGTTTGGAGTAGATGTTTAGTTTTGTGGAAAAGCAGCTTGGGTGCTCAGAAAACGGTCACCAAGCTGCAATCTCGTTTGGAAATGACCTATTGCTTTCATTTAAACCACAGCCCCTCTGAACCAGGAGCAAAGTCTGCTGCCTTCAGTATGGTTTACGAGAATAGAATAGAATGGGGTAGGAAGAATAGGAATAGAATAGAAATAGGGATCGAATGGAATTAGAATTAGAATAGGAATGGAATAGAATAAAATACGGAATATTTATTTATTTATTTATTTATTAGGCTTATAAGCCGCTCCCTCTCCTCGAAGGGACTCGGGGCGGCGTACAATAAATACATAGCATGTTGCACGGAGGAGGTATATAGAAAAAATCAATTATTACAATTCATAAAATAACACAATAATAATAGAGTTAAAAAACATTAAAATACCCTAAAATTTAAAATTGCCAGGGGGATTAGAAGATAGAGTTATAGTTGAGCCAGGCCGGCTAGTTGGAACAGGTGGGTCTTGAGTTTATTGCGGAAGGAGCGGAGATCAGTAGTTGTCCTAATGTCGGGGGGGAGGTCATTCCAGAGGGCTGGGCCCATCACAGAGAAGGCCCTGCTCCTGGGCGCCGCCCTCTGGCACTGCTTAGTGGACGGAACCCGGAGGAGTCCCTCTCTGTGAGAGCGAATTGGTCGCAATAGAAATAGAATAAATAGAATATGGAATAGAATAAAATGGAATGGAATAGAATATAAAGTGGAATGGAACAGGGAATAGAATAAAATAGAATATGGAATGGAACAGAATAGATTGTGGAATGGAATAGAATATGGAATGGAACATGGAGTAGAATAAAATAGAATATGGATTAGTATATGGAATGGAGTGAACATGGAATAGAATACAATAGAATATGGAGTGGAATAGAATAGGCTATGGAATGAAATGAAACATGGAATAGAATAAAATAGAATATGGGATGGAATAGAATAGAATAGAAAACGGGATGGAATAGAATAGAAAATAGAATAGAACATGGAATGGAATAAAATAGAACATGGAATGGAATGAAACATGGAAGAGCATAAAATAGAATATGGGATGGAATGGAATAGAATACGGAAGGAATTGAATGAAACATGAAATAGAATAAAATAAAATATGGGATGGAATGGAATAGAATAGAATATGGAATGGAATGAAACATGGAATAGAATAAAATAGAATATGGAATGGAATAGAATAGAATATGGGATGGAATGGAATGAAATATGGAATAGAATAAAATAGAATATGGGATGAAATGGAATAGAATATGCAATATAATAGAATATGGAATGGAATAGAACATGGAATAGAATAAAATAGAATGTGAATGTGGAATGGAATAGAATTGAATATGGGATGGAATGGAATAGAATATGGAATGGAATGAAACATGGAATAGAATAAAATAGAATATGGAATGGAATGGAAGAGAATAGAATATGGAATGGAATAGAACAGTGATGGCGAACCTATGGCACACGTGCCACAGGTGGCACACGGAGCCATTTGTCAGGGCACGCGAGGCACTGCCCTGTCAGCTGGCCAGTGCGCATGCACGCACTGGCCAGCTGAGTTCACCCTTTTTTAAAGCCATTTTTCACCCTCCCCAGGCTCCAGAGGCTTTATAGGAGCCTGGGGAGGGTGAAAAGAGCCTCCTCCTGCCCCCGCCGGAGGCCCTCCGGAGGCTTCATGAGCTTCCCTGAAGCCTCCGGAGAGCAAAAAACCGGCCCTACGGGCAAACCGGAAATTTGGGAATGGACT
This sequence comes from Natrix natrix natrix, assembly GCA_029891615.1. Classification (NCBI taxonomy): domain Eukaryota; kingdom Metazoa; phylum Chordata; class Lepidosauria; order Squamata; family Natricidae; genus Natrix; species Natrix natrix. The sequence goes on from JAKRSK010003420.1 coordinate 13,758,889, forward strand.
TCCTGTTTGCTCGGAGGGTCGTTTTCACTGCTCCGGAGGCTTCAGGGAAGCCTCCTGAAGGTCCCTGAAGCCTCCGGGGGGCTTCCGGGGAGATGGGGAAGGCTGTTTTCGCCCTCCCCATGCTCCTATAAAGCCTCCAGAGCATGGGGAGGGCAAAAAAACCATGCAAAACCCGGGGGTTGCGCCTGTAGTGCGCACATGTGCACTGGCGGGGGGGGGTGTCGCACATTGCATTATGGGTGTGGCACGCCTGCACATGACCCCCCTGCGCTCCCCCCACTTATGGCTCATGAGCCAAAAAAGGTTCGCCATCGCTGGAATAGAATATAATGGAATGGAATACAATACAATACAATAGAATATGGAATAGAAAGGAATAGAATACTTGTCCCTTAATGTACAATAATCATCATACATTAAAATGAAATTTCTTTGCATACACTTCAAAGGGTCACTTCCAATATACCTCATCAACATGACAAAATACATACGTACGTACAAATGTATGCACATACTCACATATATGACACAGAAACAACACAGTCTAGACGTATAAATGTGCATGGCAAGAAAAACAGATCTTGCCAGTTTACCAGACGGGTGGCACAGGGAACAAAGCTGTTACAGAATCTGGTAGAAGTATTTCTAGCAGGCAATAAGTAAATAAGCACAAGATGTATTCCAAACACAAGCTTGGTTCTGTGTTAATATAATTGGCTTATTGACGTCTGCATTCGTGCAATCACTCCAGGTTCTGCCTCCACCTAGACTGCAAAATTTCAGACAACCACCGAAACTATTCTGGCTTTCAAAAGTTGTGATTGGCTACTCACAAAAGAGACTTTGAAGTTTGTTTGTTTTTTTGCGGGAGTTTTTTTTTTTTAAAAGGCATCCCCACCCTGAATTGGAAACTTTTGTAAAATCATTAGCCGTTTCCACAAAACCAATGGAAGGGGATTGGAGGGGGTGGACTAGAAGACCTCCAATGTCCCTTCCGATCATATGAATTTTACAGGCAATTTTAAGTAGTGTCGTGACTTCAATTCCTAGTCAATCAATTTTCTCCTTTTTGGGACAATATCCTCCTTTATTGGTACAATGTTGTCCCTCGGGATTGTAGTTTTCTGAGAGGACGTTTCCCCCATCCCTCCCCCCGTTTCTCCTCAATTAATTGGGTTGTAACTGAGCACTGGCGTAACTCTTCAGCAGAGTGAAATGTACAGGTAATCCTCATTTACCAACCGCTTAGCAATAGGAGCCGTGGTTCGAATGCAGTATTGCGGGCTAATTCTGCCAACTGCCAGCAGTTCGATTCTCACCAGGCTCAGCCTTCCATCTTTCCAAGGTGGGTAAAATGAGGAGCCAGATTGTTTGGGGGGGAGGGGAGAGGCTGACTCTGTAAACCGCATAGAGGAAGCTGAAAAAAGCACTGTGAAGCGGTATATAAATTCTTAAGTGCTGTTGCTAATCATTTGAAGGGATGCTGAAAAAGAAGGCCTACAACCGGTCCTTAAAGTTGCAGCTAACACAGTGTCCCTGTGGTCACATGGTTGTGATTTGGGCATTTGGCCACCGGCATGCATTTACAAGGGTCACAGCAGTGGAGGGTTACGACCGGTACTCCCCGGTACACGCGTACCGCTGCCTTCCGGGAGCACCAGGTACCGTTCCGGTATGATGCTCAGGAGAGCCCACTCGCCCACCCATGCTCCTTAACCGGTATTTGAGGTTTTTGGGGCTTTCATGCGCACGCACGGTATGTACGGCGCCTGTGCGACGCTCCGCCGAGCAGCTGGATTGTTGCTGAGGCGTCGTGGAGCGTCGTGGGCGGTAAGTATTGATGCGCGGCCCGTGCGCTTTCATGTGGTCGATGCCCGGCCCCATTGCGCCCTACTGGTTGCACCACGATCTGGAACCCACCACTGAGTCACAATATATCCTAGAATCGCACGGTCACTCTTTGTGACCTTCACGGTTTTTGTTAAAAGAATGTTCATTTGGGATTTTCACGAGCCGGGGCGAAGGAACAACGGATCAAAAGAAGGGGGGAAAATTAAACCCAGACACATTGCGAAAAAGGAGTGTAGGAAGTTAAGCACCCATCTCTCCCTCCTAGAAGAATGAAGTATTCTGGGAAATATTAAAAAGGAGGAATACTATATTTCCCTGGAGGAGAAAAGGAGAAACGTGTTTGTAAAGACAAGGCAGCTTCCTGCAGCTCCCTGCCCCCCACCCCTTAATGGGATTAAGACATGGCCCTCAAACAGTGGTGGGTTGCAGGCGGTACGCCCCAGTACGGGCATACTGCTGCCTGCCAGGAGCACCAGGTAATGTTCCAGTACGGTGCTCCAGAGGGCCTGCCCGCCCGAGCTCTTTACGTGTATTTGAGCTGTTCCGTGCACGCGCACAGAACCTACAGCAGCTGCTCGATGCTCCGCTGAGCAGCTGGAGTGTCACGGAGGCATTGTGGAGGTAAGGACGCATGCGTGCGCTGCACTTGTGCATGTGGGAAACGCCGGGCCCCGTTGCACCATACCAGTTGCACCGGGTTCCGGAACTCACCGTTGCCCTCAAGGCATGATAGGATTAGCCCTCTACCCGTCTCGCCACATGACACCTGGGAAGATGACATCATCCAGCAAGGCTCAGGATAGCCTACAAATTCTTTGGGCGTCCGAACCAGTAGTAATGGCAGCAGGAACCGACCCCTTGTGCAGGGATTTGGTTTTATAAGGGACACTGGTCCTTTGAACCTGGGGTATGGTTTGTATACGTGTTGGTTTCAACTTGTCCTTGCTATAAGCAGTTTGCTCTTGAAACTTCGATCTTGTGTGAAATCCCCAAAAAGTAGATTGCCCTTGCCTTCAGATATGCAGATCCCATCTCTGGTGTCTCTCTCCCCCTGTCTTGGAAGGAATTCCTGTCTCCCCACCACCCTGACCTACGGTTGTGGCAGGGGTGGGTTCCTGCCAGTTCTAACCTCTTCTATATGAAATGAATGATGAAATGAAATGAAGAGGTTCCACAAATCTACAGTGGCGTTTAGAACCGGTTCTGGCTCCCTCCTCCCGCCTGTCCGCACATCATCAAAATGCAGAGCGAGAGGAGGATTTCTGGGAGTTGAAGTCCACAAGTCTTAAAGCTGTCAAGTTTGAACACCCCTGGGTTTTTTTTTCTAAAGGGTTAGGGATGCAAGGGTCTTGTAACTTGACAACTTTAAGACTTGCGTGCTTCAAATGCCAGAGTTCCTGAGCCAACATGACTGGAGGAGGAATTCTGAGTTGAAGTCCACAAGTCTTAAAGCTGTCAAGTTTGAACACCCCTGGGTTTTTTTTTTTCTAAAGGGTTAGGGGTGCGAGGGCCTTGTAACGTGACAGCTTTAAGACTTGCGTGCTTCAAATGCCAGAGTTTCTGAGCCAACATTTTGGTTGCTAAGCAAGAGCATTGTTAAGTGAGTTTCACCACATTTTACAAGTTGACCACGCCCACCCAGTCACATGGCTGGTAAGCCACTCCCACCCGGTCACATGGCTGGCACTCCCACAAAGCAGGCCACACCTACAGAAGAGGTTCTAAAAAAATTGAAACCCACCACTGGGCTGTGGTCAGCCGTGGCTTATGGGGTGGACCAAAATTGCTGAGCCCGCACATTACAGGTAGTCCTCGACTTACGACCACAATTGAGACCCACATTTCTGTTGCGAAGAGAGTTGCTAAATGGGTTTTTCTCCACTTTACGACCTTTCGTGCTACAATTGTTCAGTGAATCACTGCAGTCGTTAAGTTAGTAACAACTGTGAAGCGAATCTGGCTTCCCCTTGGGGTTTTGTTTGTTAGGTGATCGGTGATCACTGCAACAGTCATAAATATGAGTCAGCTGCCAAGCATCTGAATCACGTGATTGTAGAGATGCTGCAGTGGTCGTACGTGTGACAAACGGCCTTAAGTCACTTTGTTCAGCGCCGATGTAACTTTTAACGGTCACTAAACGAACGGTTGTAAGTCCAAGACTTCCCTGCTGGCTAGTTCAAATCCACCTATTGTGAGGTTTCCAAAAGATGCCCTAAGTAAAATACGAGCCTCGAGACAAAGTTAAAAAGAAATCCAGTCATTTATTAGGAGCAACATTCTGCTGCAGAGCCAAATCTGATTTCTGTTTAATGGCGTCTGAACTTTACCACTGTGGCTCCCCTCCCCTTCCCTCCATCTGTGTCATAAATCACATCCACCAACGAGGTGCTGTGGCAGCCCATGAACTTGCGCACCTCACATGCCAGCTGTAGAAGTATGAGATCCGACTCTGGCCGAAGGTATGCATGGAATTCTCCTCCCTTTTTTATGTCAACTTGATAATAGTCGTGGAAACGCTTTACAAGTTGACACTTATCTTAAAAGTTGCCAAGTTTTTACACAAACGTCTCGGCGACAAACATGAAAGCACGAAAAAGGATCATGGGTCACTTTTTCCAGTGCTGTCGTAACTTCAAACGGTCACAAAATGGAATGGTTGTAAGTCCCTTATTTACCTGTACCTCAAATCTAAGCCTGAGTTACTATATTTTTATGTGCTTTTCCTTCCAGAGCCTAAGGAGAGAATACAGGTAGCCACTGGCTAACATCAGTTCATTTAGTGACTGTTCTAAGTTACAACAGCACTGACAAAAAGGGACTCAATTACTATTTTTCACACGACCGTTGGTCACATGATCAAAATTCGGACGCTGGGCAACTGACTCGTATTTAGCGCCCCAAGGCTCTGCGATCCTCCTTTGCGACCTTCTGACGAGCAAAATCCACGTGGGAAGCCAGATTCACTTAACAGCCAAGTTATTCACTTAATGACTGCAGTGACCCACATAACAACAGCGGCCAGGTCGTCAGACGGGGCAAAAATCAACCAATGTCTCACTTTAGCAACAGGGCTCAATTGTGGTCGTAAGTTGGAGGACTAACCATAAGTAGTTCCTACTTTTTGCCCCATATCCTGGATCAGAGGCCAGATTGAGGTTTCCTAAGACACTGCAGGGGAAATAATTTTGTGTTCTTTGTAAAGCACGCGCACGTACACACGTGCACTTTTAAATGTTGTGTAACACTCCTTGGGACTGCCCCCCCCCCCCCATTAAGCAGCCACCACTGGATCTGAATATACTCCGCGCATGCGCCGAATAATATTCATGTAACTCCAGGGCGGTGGAAGGGCTTTGACATAAGAGCTACAAATTAGAGCGCCTCCATACATGGATACAATACTTCCGGGATCATTTCATACTATTATTGTCATGTCAATAACTATAACAACTTATTTCTGTTGGGAAGAGGGGGCGACGGGCATCGAGCAGGGAGTTACAGAATTGCTTTACGTTTTCAATCTATCCATAGATTCTATGCCCCTATGGAAAGTCGGCCTTTCACCTTTAAAGATAAGAGGGAAAAAAACTGGCTTAGGGCAACTATGGAGTGTTAGCCAAATGCCAACGTTGCAAGATAAATAGAAAATAAAAGTGTTGGGTGATCCTGACTTTTCAGCCGTGAATGCAGGCTGTTTATTTTTTTTTTAAAAAATAAAACCCATTCTGACCCATTCTAAAAGTTGTAAACCACGTGTTCTGTTATTATCTCTGTAGACAAAGCGAGGGCCTTTGCCCTAAGCGCATGCGTGTGTTTTCTCCCCACAAACGTTTCCCGAGATCACGTGTCCGTTTGGCAATAGCGAAGGGGACCGCCCCCTGCCCCCCCCCCCCGCGGAACAGCCTGAGGCGGGCCAAAAGAAAGCGGGAAAAGAGGTCGCGTGACCCGCAAAAAAATAAAAAACCTTCCCGCCATTCGCGGTCACGTGGTAAGCGCGCGAGCATGAACCCGGTCAAAGCGAGGGAGGCAGTTGAAAGGCCAATCGCATGCGCATGCGCGGTCCCCTCAGTTCAACGCACTCTGGGGGGGGGAAAGCGCGGGAGAAATAATAAAACACTTTTTTAATATCTACACACACATATATACACACATATACATATGTACGCATATATCGATATCTAATATATCGCTATACACACATATAAACATGTATCTATATCCATATCTATATTATAGCATACATACATACGTACATGTTTTATAGGTGTATATATTGTGTTTATTGAAAAAGTATCGATAATTTGTATTACTTCGGCAGTTTTATTTTTCTCCTCGTGTACACATACATACATACAGCTGATGAGCTAAATAGCTTGGAATAGATTTATAGTAGTCTCCATTTTTTTATCAGCAAAAAATACATATACATATATAACACACATATATAAAATAAGACATATTTTATTCCTTAAGGACGTGACGGCTCGCATAGAAGGGCGCGCGCTGCCTGCTAACGCAACGCTGGAAGAAATGAAGGCCTGCTTGCTTGATCATGAATAAATAAAATTTAGATGAAATTAAATTAATAAAAATAAATCCAAAATAAAATAATTCGAATAAAATAAATAAATAAATAAACCAACACCATTAAGCAACCAACGTTAAATAATAAAAGCGAAGGGGCGGAAAGAGGTGAAGACGTATTGGGGTGACATGGGGGGGGCATTTCCATTTCGCTTAAAGGTAAAGGAGAACGAGGGCGCGCGAAGCCGAACCGCCAGCAGCAGCGCGGTAAATCTCGCGAGAAGAATGTGTGGCTTCGTCAGAGAGCCGCGTTGAGGGGCGTGGGGAAGGAAGACCTTCCACTTCCGGGGTCGCCCCGAGGAGAGAGGTCGCGGCGGCGGCGGCGCGAGCGGCCGTGCGAGCGAGCGAGCGGGGAGGCGGGACGACGCTGAGGGGGAGCCGCTCCGATGGCGCTGAGTCTGGACCGCGAGGCGTACTACCGCCGCGTCTCGCGCCTCTACAGCAACTGGCAGGTCGGGCCTCAGGCGCGCGCGAGAGGGCCCGCCGGCGGGGGTGGGGGGAGGGGTGCGGGGGTCCCTTCCTCCGACCTTAAACCCGTCGGGCGCCGCGTTCTCGCATGCTTGAAACAGGCCCGTGTGCGACTGGGACGGTTAGAGGGGGCGGGGTTGGCCGTTAGAGCATCTCCCCATCCTCGGGAGGCCCGATCGACTTCCAAAGGTCCCATCGCTTCACTGGGGGGTTAGTTTAAAGCGGGAACCGGTGACTCCCCCGAAAGCCCAAAGCTGTAATAAACGTCATTAAACCGGGGTGGTTAGGCAGCAGCCGGTCGGTCCCTGCTCCCCTCCCTCTCTTAGGAGGTCCAACGAGGCCTGGCTCGGTGCAGGAAGTCGCCTCCAACCAGCTTCCCCCCTTGGATCCATCCAGCCATTCGGTATACGGGTGGTCCTCGACTTACGACCGCAATCCAGCCCAACATTGCCGTTGCTAAGCAAAGAAAGGGAGCTTTGACCCATTGGACCGCCTTCCTTGCCGTGATGGTTTAGGTCAGGTTTAGGCCAGCATGGCTGTCTGGGGAATTCTGGGAGTTGAAGTCCACAAGTCTTAAAGTTCCCAAGTTTGGACACCCCTGGTTTAGGTGAATCCCTGCCGTTGTTAAAAGTTAGCGACTTAGTTGTTTAAGGGAATCCGGGCGTGTCAGACTGTCGCAAAAGGGGATCGCGGGAATTTGGACACAGCAACGGTCATAAATAGGAATCCGTTGGATGACAGCGTGATGAGAGGCAGATGGTCCTCGACTCAACGACCACGATGGATCCCAACGTTGCCGTTTGCTAAGCAAAACTTAAGACAGCATGCCCCATTTTATGACTTTTCTTATCCCCCCATTGTTAAGTGAACCAGTGTCATTGGTAAATTAGTAACCCGGTTGTTAAGTGAATCTGGCTTTCCCGTGGACTTTGCTCATTGGAAGGTCACAAAAAAGGATCGTGTGACACACACATACACACACACACACACACACAGGGATTCTGCAACTGTCATAAATATGAGGCTGTTGCCAAGTGTCTGAATTTTTGATCACGTGGCCGTGGGGATGCTGCAAAAGTTGTAACTGAGACATCCCTGAGTCGCTTTTTTCAGTGCCGTTGTAACTTCGGACGGTTGCTAAATGAACTGTCGCAAGTCGAGGACCACCTGTATTAATGCGGGGAGGCTTGTTCGGGTCGCAGATGGCGCTAAATTGAGGCTAACGGACACCCCAACGGACGGAGTGAAACTTCAAACGATGTTGGAGAAAACGGGCTGGGTGACTTTGTTGCCCGAGAAAATAGGTTAGAAGGCACTTTCGCAGCGATGTGTGAAGTTTTGTTGTGTAGGAAAGCAAAATCAAAAAGCTTAAGGCTGGAATGTGGTCCTGGTGGGAAAAAACCCTGGAATAGCAGTTGAGGGCAAGGCAAAGAGGACAAAGTGTGTTGTGTGCTTGCAAAGAAGTGTGGTTTCAGGTTGTAAGGACATAAGTCTTTTTTCCCCCCAAATTGTGGTTGTTTCCTTTAAAGTGTCCTAAGAACTTATCTGAATTTGGGAGACAAATTGGCTTTGCAGAGTGGCTTTTCCAGACACACGTACACACGCCAGCGTGAAACCCAAGTACAGGCAGTCTTCAACTTACAACAGTTCCTTTAGTGACCGAAGTTACGACGGCACTGAAAAAATCGGACTTACGACCATTTTTTTTTCACACTTAACGATCGTGGCCGCCTCCTCACAGCCATGTGATCAAAATCCAGCCGCTGGGCAGCTGACTCATTTTTATGACCGTTGCTATGACTCGGGGGTTCATGTGATCCACCTTTTCCGACCTTCTGTCAAGCAAAATGAATGGGGAAGCCAGATTCACTTAACAGCCTTATTACTCACAACATCGGCCGTGATTCACTTAACGACTGTAGCAAGCAAGGTTGGGAAAATGGGAGAAAACTCACTGTAAAGCTCACTTGTGGTCGTACGTTGAGGACTACCTATACTTCAAGTAAAGTAAAAGTTCTGTAGGTGGTACATAGGCTGCACAAACAAATGATACATACTTTTTTGTATATGTGATGTGTTGGAAACTAATCAAATAATACAAGAGAAAATTAGACCTGAGAATTAAACAGTAGCAAACATTGATTCTAGATAATGTACAGCAAGTGCCAATGGATGACATCATTTCTTTTCCAGCTTGAGTTTTGTTTCCTTAACTCTTACAAGCGTATTCAAGGACTTCCAGAATATGCTCCATGTTGTTCAGTTTCTAAAGAGACTCGGTTTAAAAAAAAATGGCTTTGGCTAAAAAGAAAACATTTGTTTCCTAAACTTTTCAAAAAGAGTCATGGATGCCATGCTGCTAGCACCTTTATTTAAAATTAATGAAGGGATTCATGATTTTGGTGCTTTGATTGAGATAAGGTAAAGGTTCCTCTTGCACATAATGTGCTAGTCCGTTGCTGACTCTAGGGGGTGGTACTCATCTCCGTTTCAAAGCCGAAGAGCCAACGCTCTCCGAAGACGTCTCCGTGGTCATGTGGCCGGCATGACTAAATGCCGAAGGCGCACGGAACGCTGTTACCTTCCCCCCAAAGGTGGTTCCTATTTTTCTACTTGCATTTTTTAACCTGCTTTCAAACGGCTAGGTTGGCAGAAGCTGGGACAAGTCACGGGAGCTCACTCTGTTACGCGGCGCTAGGGATTCGAACTACCGAACTGCCGACTTTTCTGATCAACAAGTTCAGCGTCTTAGCCACTCCCCTTAATAGTCGCCCAATGTGGGGACCACACTTTCAGAAGGATTTGGACAGGATCAGAGAAAGGCAACAATAACTATCAGGGCGATTGGAAGATAAGATTTGTAAAGGCAGATTGAAGGGACGGGGAAGTTTAGGCTTAAGATAACACAGCTAAGGAAGCGAATATGACAGCACTCTTCAAACACCTTGAAAAGATGCCACACAGGAGGTCACGACCTATTATCTCTGATTCTGGAGAGAAGGAGGTGGAATAATGGTGTTGAGTTTTAGGAATACATTCAGTTGTAGGTCTATCATTGTGGTGTTGTTTTGCTACATGAGCACTTGAAAACACATGTGTTATTTCTGTCGGTTCTTTGATTCTCATCAAGAGTTTGATTGGCATAATAATCTTCCTTTTTGCAAAAAGGGAACACGTAAGTAAGGGAAAAGATTTGTCCAAATCTAACTAGTGTCTTCAGTTTTCCAAAGAAGCCAGTCATTGTTGATATATGGCATATTACATTTGCATATATGACAGGGGACAAATAGATAAACTGTTTCAATTATTCAGTGCAAAGCTGTATCAATGACCAGGAAAGGCATATGATGCATTTTACTATCACATCAGATCATATATTTTCTTCAAACATCTTAAAGAGGGTGAGGGCAAAATCAAGCTTCTTCCTATAACCCCCATTCGTATTTTGCACAAATACTCCCAAAGCAAAATACAGGGTATAAACATTTAACAACCGTACGCTAACATAAGCTAACTAATTTTAACAGGTTACTATTCTTGTGCTTTAACTCCCCCTTTATTAAACTAGCTTTGAATAAGTTGTAGCATTCCTTATGCCTTCATTCATAAGCTAACTGAAATTTTTTAGTCCGGTATTTGTTTTGAATATAGTCAATCCTCCTTCTCCAGTCCAGCTTGTACTTCTCATCTGAGTGGTCCTTCAGGTACGCTTAAATTTTGGCCACCTCTGCTAAGTTTACTACTTTTAACGTCCATTCTTGGATAGTAGGCAACTCTTCCTTCTTCCAGTATTGCGCCACCAACAATCTGGCTGCCGTCGTTAGGTTCAAGATCAGATTAGTCTCTATAACAGTACAATCTGAAACTATGCCTAACAAAAACAACTGGGGTGTAAACTTTATCCTCTTTTTCAAAATATTTTGAATAACCCACCATATTTTTTATCCAAAATGCTTTGACTTTTTTACAAGTCCAACAAATATGGTAGCACGTGGCACCAACACAGTCACATCTCCAACATTTAGATTGTAGGTTCGGATACATACAGGCTAGCCTTTTTGGATCTAAATGCCATCTGTACAGCATCTTCTAGAAATTCTCTCTCAAGTTCTGAGCTTGTGTAAATTTTACATTTCTTACCCAGATCTCTTCCCATGTTTCCATCATTATTGGTTCTTCAAAATTTTGTGCCCATTTTATCATACAATCTTTAACTAATTCTGTTTCTGAGTCTATTTCTATCAATACATTATACAACCTTTTTATGTGCATTTGACCCTGGTCCCTAATTTGTTTTATCAAATTATCCTCATTTTGAATAATACCGGATTTCTGGTATATAACTGACCATACTGGAACCAGGTTTGAATTACTCTTTCGTCTCTTAATGCATTCAAAGATTTTAACTGTAGTACACCTCTATCCATACTAAGAAGTTCTGCATATGTAGTTACATCTTGTTTTTGTTCAAAATAACTTTTCAAAATGTTCTAGAGAGGGTGGTGGTGGAAAGGATTTCAATAAGTGAAACAGTGGCAATGAATATTATAATACAATCCAGGAACAACTTCTATGCCAGGGATGGCTAACCTTTTTGTTGTTGCGTACTGAAATTGCGCATGCGCGACATCCCCCCACCCCCTGTGCAATACCACCCCTCCGGATCCCTTTTGGGGCCTAGTCGACCTCCCTGCAGCCTCCTGGGACCAAAAACGGGCCGCGGGGCAGGGGGAGGGCACCCAGCAACCAATGGGGCTGCAGAGAAAGCAAATGCTATGGTTGAGCGATATTGACGTTGCTACATACGATATCAGCAGGATGATTGGACAGATCTACTTCCCTATGCTGAAGTACCTTATAATAATGCCGTGCATGCATGTGTGACCTCCCTTTCCCCCTGCGCATGCACACGCATCTCCCATATGTCCCCCCCCCGGGCATGTGCGGCAGAAACCCGAAAATCAGCTGGCCGGTGGGACGAATTTGCCTGCGCGGTGGGCACGCATGCCGTAGGTTCGCCATCACACTTCTATGCTATCCCAAATGTGCTCCCCCCCCCCCAAGTGGCAAGTGGACTTTCTTGTTTTTCTTTGAAGACGTTTCGCTTCTCATCCAAGAAGCTTCTTCAGCTCGGAAGAAGCTTCTTGGATGGGAAGCGAAACGTCTTCAAAGAAAAGCAAGAAAGTCCACTTGCCTCTTGAAAAAAGCACCTTTGGGACGACTCCAAAGAGACTGAATCTCAGGAAACCATTAATGAACCCTTGACTGCCTGTTGTGACTGGATGCTGGGGGAATGGAAGGATTTATGTTCCTTGAAGACATCTGATCATTTGCATCCTTTCAGAAGAGCGTCGAGGCCGCTTGGAGGTTTACCTGTGTCCTCCAGGCTACCTGATTAGTGCAAATGAATGTGGAGCCTTCTTGGAACTGTCGAAATGACTGTGTTGTAGATTGGAAATAGATTCTCCGCACCCATTTGCACACCCCCACCATCCAGTCAGAGCTGAAGAAGCTTCTCGGATGAGAAGAGAAACGCCATCAAAGAAAAACCAGAAAGCACAGTGTCATCTTGAAAAAAAAGGAACAATCGTGATCTGGATGTCTGAGAATCTCCCTAGACAACTTCTATGCTAAGTGCATACATAGCGTGGTGTTTAAAAAAGCTACTCCATTCCCCCCCCCCAAATAAGACCTAACCAGAAAGTAAACCCTATCGTGAATTTTTTCAGGATGCTCGTAATATAAGCCCTACCCCCCAAAAAAATAAGCCCCAGTCAAGATCATCAGCCAGACAGATGCAATTAGTATTGTATTTCCCCCCAGTATAAGACCTAACCAGAAAATAAGCCGTAATGCCTCTTTTGGAGTGAAAAAAATCATGTAATGCACAGTAACATTTGAGCCAGATTCTCTTATATTGTGTCTTAACAGCTTTTTTGGGGAGGGAGGTGGGGGACAGCTCAAGAAGGGAGCAGCATCTAATCTGTTGTGGTATGGCAGGGAACTTTGAAAGAGGATAAGATAAGTTTTGGGGAGGGAGGGAGCTGGTAGAGAGCAGGAGATAACAAATCAGGAAATGGAAGTGGCTTGCAGTAGCCTGAACATCTTTTTTATATACTTCTTAGACTTTGACTTTGTTGGGGCTAGTTGTGCTATAAGGTAAAGGTTCTACTCGCGTGTATGTGCTAGTCGTTCCCGACTCTAGGGGGCGGTGCTCATCTCCTTTTCAAAGCCGAAGAGCTGTGGCCCGGTGACTAAATGCCAAAGACGCATGGAGCGCAGTTACTTCTCCCTAAAGGTGGTCCCTATTTTTCTACTTGCATTGTGTACGTGCTTTTGAACTGCTAGGTTGGCAGAAGCTGGGACAAGTAACGGGAGCTCACTTCGTTACGCGGCGCTAGGGATTCAAACGGCTGACCTTTTGACCAACAAGCTCAGCGTCTTAACCACTGAGCCACCGCATCCCTAGTCGTGCTATAGTGACCAGTTTTTTTTCAGATGGATCTAATCTAAAAAGGAAACGACCCTAATATAAAGCACTGTCTTGTCATGCAAAGTTCAATTAATAGGTAATTCTCGAGTTACGAACGGAGCCCAAACTTTACCCTGCTCAGCGAGACATTTGTTAAGTGAGTTTTGCCCCGTTTTTCGACTTTTCCGGCCGCTGTTGTTAAGTGGATCGTTGCGTTTGTTCAGACGGTTGTTTTAAGTGGATCTGGATTTCCTATTGACTTTGCTTGTCCGAAGGTTTGACCCTGGGAACACTGCAACCGTCATAAATATGAAACTAAGTGCCAACCGTCTGCATTTTGATCACGGGAGATGCTGCAACGGTGTGAAAAGCGGTCGTAAGTCACTTTTTTTCAGTCCCGTCGTAACCTTGATGGCTAAATGAACAGTTGTTAAGTCAGGGACTCCCTGCATAAGCTGTGAGGATTGGGACTTCCCAGTTGGGGATTGTAAGGACCTCGCAGGCAACACCATCTCCTACCCATGTATATTATTTTAAAAGCTCTTTTAACAGTCCAGTTAGCAAACTTTGACATTTATTTGTTGCCTTGACTTCTCATTTGTAGTCTCGGTTTAAGATGTTAAGAGGATTTTTTGGGTTATTGAGTGACACTCAGGGTGGAAAAATGAGGTAATGATCTGTCCCAAATCATGTTTTCTTGTCTTCCTGGCACTACAATATTCAAAAATTATCGATGTCAGCTGTTATAATCGTCCGCAGTTAACGGCCCAATCTACACCAGTGTATTCATTAACCTTAACTTAAGTCGACAAATGGACATGTGTATTCAAGAAGGCTGCTGGGAGACTGAATTTCTACAGTACTTAAACGTTTCCAGGGAAAAAGGTACTGAGCAGATCAAAACCCAAGCAAAGCAGCTAATCTTTTATCAAATAACTACGGTAGCTGATAAGCCAGCGTTGCCGGGTATCTATTTATCCTAACCCTGTATTAGACAGGAAAAGGAATGAATTATATCTATAGTGTCAAGTCAAAGTAATTCACTGTAGATATAATTGATTCCTTTTCATTTCAGCGGGCCAGGCGTTCCAGAGTTATGGTGGAACACAAACACATTACACACACACAAACTTGAATCCAAAATGCACACTATCACTGTCAAAAGTACTGTGATTTGACACTCTAGATATAATTCATTCCTTTTCATTTTAGTGGCCCAGGAGTTATGCTGGAAAACACACACACACACTACACACACACACTACACACACACACACACTACACACACACACACACACAAGGCGTGTTAGTTTTTTTTTACCCCCATTGTATTTGTTTCTAGAGAGCAAATCATCTGTGTACCAAGTCATTTTAGCGGCCCAGGCGTTCCAGAGTTATGCTGGAACACAGACACACCCATCCTGAGGGGTGTTAGGGGAGTCTTAACCTCACAGTATTTGTTTCCAGAGAATGTCATCTTTGTAGCAAGTTTGGTTGAAATTGCTTGAGGCTCTCCGGAGTTACGTTGCAACGTACATAGACAGACAGACAGACATATATGATTCAGGGAAGTAAGTAGGCGACTGAATTGGAATGAGAAAAAAACTGGCATGTTCTTCAGTATACAATGTAACAGCTGGTTACATAAATACAGGCACAAATAGTCCTCGACTTACAAACAGTTCATTTGGCGACCGCTCAAAGTTACAACATCCCTGAAAAAGGTGACTTTGCAACCATTTTTCAGACTTACAACCATTGGGAAGCATCCCCACAGTCACGTGATTTACATTCCAATGCTTGATAACTGATTCACATTTATGACAGTCGCGGTGTCCGGGAGTCACGTAATCCCCCTCCCCCGCCCTTTGCGACCTTCTGACAAAGAAAGTCAGGTGGGAAACCAGAGTCACTTCACCATCTTATTAATTTAACAGCAATTCGCTTAACAAATGCGGCAAGAAAAGTCCTGAAAATGTGGCAAAACTCACTTAATGAATTTTTCCCTGAACAACATAAATGCTGAGCTCAATTGTGATCGTATGTTGAGGGCTAACTTGTAATCCTCGACTTATAAGCGGTCGCTTAAAATCTATTCAAAGTTACAATGGACCAGCGGTGAAATACTCCCGTTTCAGACCAGTTCGCCTAAAACAGTAGTAAAAAAAAATGCTACCGATTAGGGCAGGCATGTCCAAAGTGCGGCCCGGGGGCCAAATGTGGCCCTTTTTCAAATTTCAAGCGGCCCGCAGCCTCTTCTCCCCACTGGAATTATTTGTTTAGTCTTTCATAAAATACCATATTTTTCGAAGTATAAAGATGCATCTTTTTCCCCTCAAAAAAGAGTCTAAAAATCTGGGTGCATCTTATGCACTGAATACAGCATTTTTTGCCTCCCAAAACTCTGCCCCCTTCACCAAAATGGCTGTGCATAGCCTTTAGGAGGTTTTCAGAGTGCTCCTGGGGGCTGTGGAGGGCATAAATGAGCAAAAAATGTCCATTTTTTTTGCTCAACTTTGCCCCCCCCCTAGCCCCCAGGAGCACTCTAGAAGCCTCTTAAAGGCTATTCATGCCCTTTAAAAAAAAGGCCCATTTTTGTGAAAAATGGGCCATTTTGAGGAGAGTGCAAAAACTCTTTTTTTTAATTTGCCTCTTCAAAATCTTGGTGCATCTTATACTCCGAAAAATACGGTAGTCAATTCACATTTAATGTTAAGGGTTCAAAGAATGTCAGGCTGAATGATCGGCCCCACACATTTTCACCTCACCAAATCTGGCCCTCCTTGCAAAAAGTTTGGACACCCCTGGATTAGGGCAAACTGGTATTTCCGACGATCTTCAGCAAAGACAAATTCCCTGGGGAGTTCATGAACAGCTGGAACGATGCTCTCAGCAAGGAAGGCTTTGAGAAGGTGAGGAGAAGAGACACTCAGGTGACGACTCCGGCTCGGGGAATAGGGGGTCTTCGCTCACCTTTCCCCTAACTCTGCTGCAGGGGGGCATCAGTAAAAAAATGCTACCGGTTAGGGCAAACTGGTATTTCCGACGATCAGCTGGGATGCACGATTTATATTAGCTAGAATCATCGGATTTCCTGCTTTATAGCTAATATAAATTGCATGGATTCCCCCCCCCCCTCTTTTGCTGTTCTACTTATCTTTGCAGACTCAGAAGGCTTCAAAATGTTTTGTAGCCCTGTACGGGCGCACCTCAGGCGTGCATATGCGCGCAAAGCGTGAACTCGGTAGCAGACTTACTGAACTGGCAGCAGACTTTGGAGGGTTTCGCCACTGCAACAGACCCTCTCGAAACGACCCATTTTCAAAGTAACCATGGCCACATACACAAACACACTGTAATCATTTGATTGTGTTTTGAGTGCTTGACAGTCAGCTCCCCTTTATGGTGTCTTGTGGTCACATGACCATGCTTATTTTATTTTTTTTACATTTTTTTAAAAACCAGTTTCCTGCATTTACTTCCTGCATCCGGCAAAAGAAATGCCCATTTGAGAAAATTGATTCACTTAAAAACTCTTATCGGGTGGGGACCTTGTACATATGCCGCAGCTTTTTTTTAAGGGGAAAATCCGCGGGGTGTTAACTAGCAAATTCTCCGCCTGAGGTTGGCATTCTTGTCCTCCCTGCAGAAAGGAGAGGATGAATATGCGACCATTGACGCTATCGTGGTCTCCGTGGGAGTGGACGAAGAGACGGTCTATGCCAAGTCCACGGCCCTGCAGGTAAGGCAGTCTGGGGCCAGCCTGCTCTCGCCTCAGGCAGGTTTGGGAATCTGGTGTGGGAAAAGAATCCTCATTGATCACCTGTCCTCTTCCCCTTCTACCCCCCCTCCAGACGTGGCTTTTTGGCTACGAACTCACGGACACCATCATGATTTTCTGCGAAGACAAGATCATCTTTATGGCCAGCAAAAAGAAGGTGGAATTCCTGAAGCAGATTGCAAACAGCAAAAGCAACGAGAATACGAACGGGGTGCCGGCCGTCACCCTACTTGTACGGGAAAAGGTAAATGGCACCAGGATAGCACCCAGATTTATGTACCGCTTCGTATTTGCCCCTCTAGTTGTATCCAAAAAATTGGGTCCTTATTTTACTGACCTTGGAAGGAAGAAGGGCGGAGTCAACTTTGAGCCAGTCAGGATCGAACTCTTGGCGGTGGGCAGAGTTTGCCTGCAATGCTGCACTCTAACCACCCATGGTTCCTTTGAGATTCTTTTGTGTTACACCTGGAATGCACAAGCTTTGGAGACTTTTGGGAAAGCAAGGGCCACAGTGTGAGGAAGTCTTTGTGTGTGTGTGTTTGTTTTAAGGCTACTTTAGGGGCATGCTGGTTATTTGAAACAATGGAGTGAAGTATCACTACCGCTTTATAAAACCCTAGTAAGACCAGACCTGGAATACTGCAGCCAGTTTTGGTCACCAAACTACAACAAAGGTGTTGAGACTTTAGAAAAAGTTCAGAGAAGAGCAGCTAAGATGAAATTCAATGGTGAAAAGAGTAAGGATCTACATTTAGGCAAGAAAAATGAAATCCACAGGTACAGTATAGGTGGTACCTTGCTCAATAGTAGTAACTGCGAGAGGGATCTTGGAGTCCTAGTGGACAACCATTTAAATAGGAGCCAGCAGTGTGCAGCAGCTGCCAAAAAAGCCAACACAGTTCTAGGCTGCATCAACAGAGGGATAGAATCAAGATCACGTGAAGTGTTAATACCACTTTATAATGCCTTGGTAAGGCCATACTTGAATACTGCATTCAGTTTTGGTCGCCACGATGTAGAAAAGATGTGGAGACTCTAGAAAGAGTGCAGAGAAGAGCAACAAAGATGATTAGGGGACTGGAGGCTAAAACATATGAGGAACGGTTGCAGGAACTGGGTATGTTTAACTTAAGAGAAAGAAGGACTAGGGGAGACATGATAGCAGTGTTCCAATATCTCAGGGGTTGCCACAAAGAAGAGGGAGTCAAACTATTCTCCAGGCACCTGAGGGTAGAACAAGAAGCAATGGTGGAAACTAATCAAGGAGAGAAGCAACTTAGAACTGAGGAGAAATTTCCTGACAGTTAGAACAATTAATCAGTGGAACAGAAGTTGCCTCCAGAAGTTGTGAATGCCCCAACATTGGAAGTCTTTAAGAAGATGTTGGATAGCCATTTGTCTGAAGTGGTGTAGGGTTTCCTGCCTAGGCAGGGGGTTGGACTAGAGGACCTCCAAGGTCCCTTCCAGCTATCAGTTGGATGGGATTTTCAGGGACGCAAAAGGGGAGGAGTGGCATCCCACCTGGTCGTGTACCGTGTGGAATAAAATAAGTTTGGAGGGTTGAAGGAGCTGAGAAATTGCTTCTCACTCTGTCCCGATTTCCTCTGCTCTAGAATGAAAGCAACAAGGCCAATTTCGAGAAGATGATCGACGCGCTGAAGAGCAGCAAGAAAGGCAAGCGCCTTGGGGTCTTCAGCAAAGACAAATTCCCTGGGGAGTTCATGAACAGCTGGAACGACGCTCTCAGCAAGGAAGGCTTTGAGAAGGTGAGGAGAAGACACACTCAGGTGATGACTCCGGCTCGGGGAACAGGGGGCCTTCGCTCACCTTTCCCCTAACTCTGCTGCAGGGGGACATCAGTGCCGTGGTGGCCTACACCATGGCGGTGAAAGAGGACGGGGAACTCGGCCTGATGCGAAAAGCAGCCGCCATCACTTCAGAGGTCTTCACCAAGTTCTTGAAGGAGCGAGTCATGGAGATTGTAGACGCTGACGAGGTAAGGGGAGAGATATCTGGTCACTAACGGCTTCTGGGTGAGATGGAATATTGTGGCTTTCTGGAAAGTGGGAGAGGAGCTTTTTACATTTGACTAACTGATAACCCGGTGTTGCCTGGGTATTTATAGACTTGGAAGCGTTTGTCTGACAGGGAGCCATTGGGAGGCGCCTTTATTCCTCCTACTCCCATGCCCATCATCCCTGCCCTCTCCCTTCCCCCTCCCATCTGCTCCTCTTTCCCGCCCAGTCTATCATCCTGGCCAGGCACTCCCTTCTCCCTCCCATGACATCACAAACAATTGCCGCTCTAGGATGCGGCACTTGCTCTCCTTAACGGGCCAGTCCTTCCAGAGTTATGCTGGGACGGACAGACACACAGACCAGGGGTGTCTCCCCCATCCATGCTGCAACCCCCAGTTTGGTTGAAATTGCTCCAGGCGCTCCAGAGTTATGCTGGAACATACATACATACAGCCTTTTTTATATATAGAAGATGGATGGATGCTTGGATGGATGCTTGGATGGATGGATGGCTGGTTGGATGCTTGGATGGACGGATGCCTGGATGGACGGATGCTTGGATGGACGGATGCTTGGATGGGCGGATGCTTGGATGGACGGATGCTTGGATGGACGGATGCTTGGATGGACAGATGCTTGGACGGACGGATGCTTGGATGGATGGATGCTTGGATGGATGGATGCTTGGATGGACGGATGCTTGGATGGAAGGATGCTTGGATGGATGGATGCTTGGATGGATGGACAGATGCTTGGATGGACAGATGCTTGGATGGACAGATGCTTGGATGGACGGATGCTTGGATGGATGGATGCTTGGATGGATGGACAGATGCTTGGATGGACGGATGCTTGGATGGACGGATGCTTGGATGGACGGATACTTGGATGGATGGATACTTGGATGGATGGACGGATGCTTGGATGGATGGATGCTTGGATGGATGGATGGATGCTTGGATGGATGGATGGATGCTTGGATGGATGGATGGATGGATGCTTGGATGGACGGATGCTTGGATGGATGGATGGATGCTTGGATGGACGGATGCTTGGATGGACGGATGCTTGGATGGACGGATGCTTGGATGGACGGATGCTTGGATGGATGGATGCTTGGATGGACGGATGCTTGGATGGACGGATGCTTGGATGCATGGACGGATGCTTGGATGGATGGATGTTTGGATGGATGGACGGATGCTTGGATGGACGGATGCTTGGATGGACGGATGCTTGGATGGACGGATGTATGATGGATGGATGGATGGATGGATGGATGGATGGATGCTTGGATGGACGGATGGAGGCTTGGATGGACGGAAGCTTGGATGGACGGATGCTTGGATGTATGGATGGATGCTTGGATGGACGGATGCTTGGATGGATGGATGGATGCTTGGATGGATGGATGGATGCTTGGATGGACGGATGCTTGGATGGATGGATGGACGGATGCTTGGATGGTAGAAGATGGTCATTTTTCCTCCTTGGATCTAAGCATTGTTATTTAGCAATTTTCCCACATATTGTGGCCATTGACTAACAATAGCACATGGCACTTAGAAAGAAATACCATTTCATAGTGCTTTACAGCCCTCTGAGTGGCTTACAGAGTCAGCATATTGCCCCCCAACAATCTGGGTCTTCATTTTTATCAACCTCAGAAGGATGGAAGATTGAGTTCAATCTTGATCCGGTCAGGATCTAACTTGGCAGTGAGCAGAGTCAGCTTGCAATACTGCCTTCTAGGAGTATCTAATGGAGATTCTCAGTCATCCAGGTCATGGTTGTCCCAAAAGTGCTTTTTCTAGAGGCAACTGTACATTCTGGTTTTTCTTTGAAGACGTTTCGCTTCTCATCCAAGAAGCTTCTTCAGCTCTGACTGGATGGTGGGGAAAGGGAAGGATTTAAACTCCTTGCAGACAGCTGGTCGTTTGTAGGCTGTCGGGGATGAGTCTGCGTGTCTTCCCCTCAAACTGAACTGCAAACGGTTCCTGTAGTTTGGAATTTTTCTGGAAATCCTGTCTGCACCTGTTTTCAGCAGTAAAGATCCTTCCATTCCCACCATCGGGTCAGAGCTGAAGAAGCTGCTTGGATGAGAAGCAAAACGTCTTCAAAGAAAAAAAACCAGAAAGTCCAATTGCCTTTCCACAGTGGTACAGTGGTTAGAGTGCAGTACTTCTGTTGGCCGCCAGCTGCCTGCAATTTGGCAGTTCGAATCTCACCAGGCTGAAGGTTGACTCAGCCTTCCATTCCTTCCGAGGTGGGTAAAATGAGGACCCAAATTGTTGAGGGCAATAGGTTGACTCTCTAAACCGCTTAGAGAGAGCTGTAAAGCACTGTAAAGCGGTATATAAGTCTAAGTGTTAGTGCTATAGCTATTGCCTCTTGAAAAAAAGACATTTGGGATGCCTTCTAAGAAGAGCGCCACCATGGATTAGCTCGGATCAGCAATCTGCGGCTCTGGAGCCGCAAGTGGCTCTTTTATCCCTCTGCTGCGGCTCCCTGTCGCTCCACAATTGATAGGGCTTTCGGTTAGGACACGTAGAGGACAAAGGATGCTGCACTAGGAAGAGACTCTATGGTGGGGGAACTGGACTTCCGGTCGGCTCCAGAAATGAACGGGAGGCTTCCAGTTAGGACCTTTGTGGCTCTTTGAATTTTTAAGGTTGCTGACCCTTGGACTAGCTTGTCCTTCTGCTTCCATCTCCTCTCTCAAATTGAGCCCGATGCCATGCCAATGCTTCATCCATACGTATCCTGGTTTTTTAAACCTGGATGTCCTACTGGGGCATCACGGCTCTCCTGATTTTTCCCAATAGAGGTAATAAAATGACACAGGACTCTCTGCTGGCTGCATGGACTTTTTCTTTTAAGGGGCAAGAGAAAGAGTTGATATTTTTTTAGGTTGGAGGCAAGGGCTTTCTCCAAATTGCTACCCTTATCTCACAAACATTGGCCAAAAGTCTGGGAGTTCTGCGGATCAATCTGTTGTGGCCCGCCAGCGGTCAGCAGAGCTGGCAGCAGATTCAGACAGTGAGGAGGTTGAGGAGGAACATGGGCAGTCCTGGAGTCTGGGGAAGGCTCTGATGAGGGCTCTGTGTCAGAAGCAGAGAGAGGGGCAGAGCCGTATCTGACTTCAGAGTCAGACATCTGAGGCAGATGAACAGCTGGAGCCTGTTCCCAGTGTGCCCATCCTCAGAGTTGCCAGAAGAAGGGAACAGCTAAAGAACAGGGGTTGACTTGGGAGTAAGGCCACAGGTGGATGATGAATGCCCCCTCCGAGAGGGAATAAAAGAGGAGCCAAAGGGGAGTGGAGTTTGCAGGAGACAATAGTTCATTTCATTGGTTCGTGATTCTCCGAGACTCCTTGCCAAGTTTTGCAGATACCGGCCTGGCAGCTCTCCAAGCCAGATAAGGTCTGTGACTGTAAATCCTCCCTTGAAAGGCTTTGCTGGATATGAATGAGCAGAATTCACAGTCAATAAATAAAAGGAGTTTTTGTCAGGACCAGGAGCTCTCGGGAAGCCTCGTTGAGAACGCAGTCTTCCCCAGTCCAGTGGGTGCATCGCAACCTCTGGCAAGCAGCCCCTTTGTCAAGTATAATTTGCGGGGCGCTTTCCTTCCAATGTTTGATGACCTCATAATTTCCATCATCTGGCAGAAAGTACGGCATAGCAAGCTGGCCGAGTCTGTGGAGAAGGCCATCGAGGAGAAGAAATACCTCTCTGGAGCTGACCCTTCCACCGTGGAGATGTGTTACCCGCCGATTATCCAAAGTGGAGGAACTTACAATCTCAAGTTCAGTGTTGTCAGGTAAGCAATATGTGTGTAAAAATTCACTTTTCAATTATTTGATCGTCGGATCGAGGCGTAAACGACGTTCCTGGAGTTAACTCTCACGTCTCCTGAATGAAATCACACGCAAACAGGTTTAGAACATAGAATAACAGAGTTGGAAGGGGCCTTGGAGGTCTTCTAGTCCAACCCCCTGTCAAGCAGGAGACCCAGTACCATTTCAGACAAATGGTTTAGTCTCTTTCTGAGAGCCCGCCGTAACGGAGCACCCATCACCGTGGTTTGTAACCAACCACTAACGGCCCCTGATTTGCCATTAAAATAAATCTTCTTTATAAATGTGATGTGCATAATTATAATAAGAGGAATTACACAGACCGTATTCCTCTTCCACACATGCCGTATTTTTCAGAGTATAAGACACACCTTTTTCCCTCCTAAAAGAGGGTGAAAATTTGGGTGCGTCTTATGCAACGCATGTAGCCCTACCCACTCACTATCCCCCACCCTTTGGCCTCTGCCTCCCAGCAATTTACCGCTTTGCAGCAAACTGGGGTTTGCGGAGGCTTCAAGAAGCTATAGCAATCCCTGCAGCCTGTAACAGCTGATGATCAGGAGAAATTGAAAATGAAACTTGCTGTTTGCTCCACATGGCAAATTGCTGGGAGGCAGTTTTTTTTTTCTTGTGCTAATCAGGCTATTTGCTGCAAGGAGGTAAGTCAACAACTCTAAATGCCTATAGAATGTTCAAATTATTAGACTTATTTTTTAAAGACTGCTTTATTATTATTCTGGACAACTTAACAAAATGAAGAAGCTTTGTAAAATAAATGCTTGCTCTGAAGAGGCCCCATGCTGTTGTTTTAAAAAGTGCTATTCTTTTAAATAGCAGAGAATAACTCTACTCCCAGAAAGCACATCCATTTTAACAGCTATCTGTACCAGTTTAGTCTGGAATATAACACTACAAGCAGGGTATATTGTCTGTACTGTTTGTTGCAAGGGAGGCAGAGGCAGATATTTTTCCCTTGTTTTCCTCCCCAAAATCTAGCTGTGTCTTATACTTCGGAGCGTCTTATACTCTGAAAAATGCGGTAATGGAAAGACGGAACATAGAAATTATAATTATACCGTGCATTATTATAATGAGAGGAATTGCACAGTCCATATTCCTCTTCCATACAGCATGGGAAGACAGAACATAGAAATTATAAATATGGATTGGCTTTTATTTACTCATGCCACATTTCCACTTGCTCCTTCCACAAATGTCTATGGAGATTTTCAGTCTTCTAGGTCGTGGTTTTTTAAGAGGGAACAGGTTTTACTTTGAAGATGTTTCGCTTATTGCCCAAGAAGCTTCTTCAGTTCTGACGGATCACAAACACCTTCTTCAGAACTGAAGAAGCTTCTTGGGTGAGAAGTGAAACGTCTTCCAGGAAAAACCAAAGTCCAGTTGTGTTGGTGACGTAGAAAAAGCAGACGCAGACAGGATTAAGGTTGTGCTGGGAAGGCACCCCGAAGGGCACCCACCCAGAACATTGTCCGAGGCTCCCTTTTATTGTCAGAATTCTCATAATAGAAAAAGCTCATTGGACAGAAAATACACTTGGCAACTTTACAGATGCATGCTTTCCTCATGGACACCTCATGATCACTTCATGGACACTTCATGACTCTCTACTTAGTTAATATTTTGCTGCATGGAATGTGATGTCTACGGGTAGATTCCATGGTCTCTTTTTGTAAGCAAAAGAGATTAAGCGCCCAAGGATTAAGAGAGGAAGGAATATGGATTTTGACCAATGAATCAATGTGGTTTGCCAACTACTGATTAATCAATTAACCCTACACAGTTGCCTCTTGAAAAAGCACCTTTGGGATAACCATGACCTGAATGACTGAGAATCTCCATAGACATTTATGGAAGGAGCGAATGGAAACATGGCATGAGTAAATAAAAGCCAACCCAATGAAAATACAGTAGAACCTCTGGTCACGAACTCTTCTGAGTACGACCAAATCTGGTTCCGACCCAAAAATACACTTTTTTTTTTCCCGAGGTCAATTTCTTCTTTCACACTTTTTTTTGGGGAGGGGGGGGGGAAGCGCCAAATTTCCAAAACTAGGTTCGGATCACAATCAAATCAGTTTGAGACCAAAAGTTATGGACAAATTATGGTCGCGACCAGAGGTTCTACTGTATTTATAACTAGGTTCACCCGGCATTGTACGGGTATTTATTTATAGGGGGGGAATGTCCGGACCAAACGTAATTTCTAATGTTGGATTTTCCCCCTTACCAAAAGGGAGCCCCCTTGTGCAGCACTGTGAAGCGTTACCATGGCAACTCCACAGCGTTGTACAGTAGAAGCCATTTTAAGGCAGCATGGTAGAAGCCATTTTATGGCACAACAGGCTGTGTCGTAAGCGTTGTACACTAGAAGCCATTTTAAGGCAGCATGGTAGAAGCCATTTTATGGCACAACAGGCTGTATCGTAACAGAACAACAACCCCCCCCCTCCCGGGGTGTTATAGTCGCGACCAGAGGTTCTACTGTATTTATAACTAGGTTCACCCGGCATTGTACGGGTATTTATTTATAGGGGGGGAATGTCCGGACCAAACGTAATTTCTAATGTTGGATTTTCCCCCTTACCAAAAGGGAGCCCCCTTGTGCAGCACTGTGAAGCGTTACCATGGCAACTCCACAGCGTTGTACAGTAGAAGCCATTTTAAGGCAGCATGGTAGAAGCCATTTTATGGCACAACAGGCTGTGTCGTAAGCGTTGTACACTAGAAGCCATTTTAAGGCAGCATGGTAGAAGCCATTTTATGGCACAACAGGCTGCATCGTAACAGAACACCACCACCCCCGGGGTGTTAGGGACGTCTTACCCCCACAGTATTTGTTTCCATAGAGTAAATCATCTGTGTACCAAGTTTGGTTGAAATTGCTCGAGGCGTTCCAGAGTTGTGCTGGAACACACACACACACACAAAAGCACACACACACAGCCCATTTCTATATCTTGAAAAAGCACTTTTGGGTTTGTTCCTTCCAAGAAATTCAAGAGCAACAATGTACATCGTCAGAGCGAGCTCTTTAAAAGTTCAAATGCTGTGCCGGCGTCCCGATTTTCTAACCTTGGCCTCTCTGCCCTCAGCGAAAAGAGCTACATGCACTTTGGGACTGTCACTTGTGCCATGGGCATACGTTACAAATCGTACTGCTCCAATCTGGTGCGTACCCTCATGGTGGACCCGCCTCAGGAAACCCAGGACAACTACGCCTTCCTGCTGCAACTGCAGGAGGAAATGCTGAAGGAGTTGCGGCACGGTGAGTGGGGAAAGAGCTGGAGCCCCCCGGACGCCCCACACGTCTCGCCAAAACGAGCAGACTCTCCTCCGAGGCGGAGCCGCCTTCTGTTCCTCTGATCTGCTTCCCGTTGGCATTAGGTGCAAAGCTGTGCGAGGTCTACGCCGCCGTCATGGATATGGTGAAGAAGCAGAAGCCGGAGCTCTTGAGCAAAATCACCAAGAACCTGGGGTAAACCAGCTTTTCCTCCCCTCCGAGAGTTATGCACAGGTGTAACGTCCTTCGGAGGACTCATCCTTTCTTCTTCCCTTAGGTTTGCCATGGGCATTGAGTTCCGAGAGGGATCCCTCGTCATCAATAGCAAAAACCAGTACCGCCTCAAGAAAGGTGAGACTCGGGGAGGCAGGTCCTACGAAGTGTAGGGGAGGGTCTTCTGTTCTCCAATTCAATCCATCCCATCAGAATAGAGCTGGAAGGCACCTTAGAGGTCTTCTAGGCCAACCCCTTCCTCAAGCAGGAGATACTACATCATTTCCTTTTTCTCTTCTTTCATGTTTTATTTGTTTTGTTCATACTACTTTCCATTTCCGTCAAACGGTGTGCGATCTGGGTCCAGTTATTTGAACAGTCAAAATCCACCTATTTGTTATCATATTCATCCTAATGTTAATAATATAACTATACCTTAATACAATTGCGATAATACATAACATCTTCGTTGTCAAATTCCACGTTAACATTTCCTCTTTTTATATCTCCTCCTTTCTAACTTCTGCTTCTATTGTCTAACCCAGTGGTAGTCAACCATTTTCTACCTACCACCCACTAATGGATCTTTCTTGATGGAAAAATTTCCTTACCGCCCACCAGTTTTTGCGCAAGTGCGGAATATTTTTTAGAAAGGAGGGTGTTTTTAAAAAAAAGAAATGTACATACATTTATCTTTTTATTTCTACTTTATGCATGTTTATAATGTTTTTAACTTTATAAAGTTTAATTAGAAAACAATAAAGTAAATTGAAATTAGCTTTACTAGTGATTAATGAGATCCTTGAGGCTGATGCTGCGAGACTAAATATTTGATATCTGGTTCGATTTTCGTAAGGAAAAAATGAAGGTCTCCTCTTTTGGTGCTTTTCCTTTTTATCTCCTTTTTTTATCTTCCTTAGGGCTATGTACAAAAGTAAGGCTGAGCTAGTTAGCCCACTTATTATTATTAGCCAACAACAATTCTCTCCTGCCTTTCCTTTCTCCTATTTTGCAACTGCTCTGCTCCGCTTCTGCCTGTCCCTGCTATCAGTTTCTACTCGACTTCTCCTCCTCCTCCTCCTCCTCCTTTCCCCACAACCCCACTCCCTTCTAGCAGTGATGATGTTACCTAGTTTGGTAATGAAATGTCTGTAAGAAAACCACCAAGCTCAGAAAGCAGCAAGGATCCCCTATCCCCCACCTCCTCTTTCTCCCTTTCATTCTCCTTTTTGTCTTTTCTGCTCCTTCCCCCCCCCCCAAGCTCAGAAAGCAGCAAGGATCCCACTATCCCCCACCTCCTCTTTCTCCCTTTCATTCTCCTTTTTGTCTTTTCTGCTCCTTCCCCCCCTCCCCCCTTCTAGCACTTCACCAGCTCAGGCGCGACCGGAGAAGTTTCTCTTCTCAGAAATACCTTCAGGAGCTGAGGAAACTTCTCCGGTCGCGCCTGAGCTGGTGAAGTGCAGGCAAGCGCCGTCCCATCGCCAGGGAAACAGTGAGTGAGGTGAATTGGTTGCTCAGATCACACGGGCGCAGCCCGACTGGAGAAGTTTCTCTTCTCAGAAATGTCTTCTCGGGCTGCGCCCATGTGATCTGAGCAACCACGTGATTCACCTCACTCACTGTTTCCCTGGCGACGGGACGGCGCTTCTCGCGCGCGTTAGTTCAAAAGGAGGTTTTAACCTCCGAAATCCCCACCGCCCACCTGGAATCCCAAAACGCCCACTAGAGGGCGGTAGGGACCAGGTTGACGACCCATGGTCTAACCCTTGATAAAATACATCCCACGTCAAATTCATGCCACGGGTGGGGCGTGAATGGCCCCTCCCCTAGGGAATAAAAGAGGAGCGAAAGGGGAGTGGAGCTTGCAGGAGACAGTTAGTTCATTCCTGCATTCTTGCCAAGTATTGCGGCGTCTGAAAGATATCGGCCTGGCCACTCTCCAAGCCTGATAAAAGGCCGGTAATTGTGAACTATCTTGAAAGACTGCAGGAGAGGAGAGACTTTGCTGGATTGGAATTCACTGTCAATTAAATAAAAGGGGTTTATCGGAACAAGGACTCGGCTTCGTGCTGCTTGGGGAAGCCTAGGTCAGAACACTGGCCCAGTTTTCGCTGGCAGAGGCACTGCGGGCCGGTCTACGCACCTTGCGGGCCTTGAGTTTGACACCCCTGCTCTTAGAAGGTCACGTACACTTTTGTGGTGGGTAGAGAGTCCCAGAGGCCCCATGTAGGTAGCTTGTTGACTGACGAAGCTCTGTTCTCTCCACCCAGGGATGGTGTTCAGCCTCAACGTTGGCCTCTCCGACTTGCCCAACCGAGAGGGGAAGAAACCTGAGGAGAAAACCTACGCCCTCTTCATCGGGGACACCGTGTTGGTGGAAGAGGTGGGTGCAAGGGCAGCGAGGAAGTGAGGGGGAGATGTGGCCGGAGCAACACGCAAAAAGTTTTGGCAAGTTTGGGCTTGGTTTCCAATGAAGGAGTTTCTTCTTCTCTTATTTTAGTCCCCGACTTACAGCAAGTTTGCTTAGTGTCTGTTCAAAGTTACAACGGCGCTAGGCGAGGAAAAGGGACTTTATATCCGGTTTTCACACTTAACGATGGTTGCGGGTTACGTCATCAACATTCGGATGCTTGCCAACTATAGTTATGACGATTGCAGTGTCCCTTGGGTCACGGGATCCCCTTTTTTGCGACCTCCTGACAAGAAAAATTCAGTTAATGACGGTGTTACTAACCCAACAGGCACAGTCATTCACTTAGCAACTGTGATACAAAACGTTGTAAAAGGGGGAAAAATTCACTGGTCTGTCTCAATTAGCAACCTAAATTTTTGGGCTTGAATGTGGTCTTCAATCAAGGACTACCTGTAATCTGTCTGGTATATTTCTTTTAATCATCCTGTTTCAATGACTTTATAATCCCTCATGGGGTGGAATCTGGGCAACTGAATGGAGCTAACAGAGCGTTTACTGGCCAGATGCCTTTCCCGTCCCCAGTGCGGAGTTTTTTTCAGTAGATATATTCTCGATGAGCCCAGAGAGAGAAATATTGGCCTGCACCTAGGATCAAACTCACAGCCTCCTGATTGGCAGGTGAGAGCTCCGCCTCTAGGCCATCGCACCACGCTCTGGTATATTTTTTAATGAGTTGTAATATTACTAAATATTACTAAAACACTGCTGGCTCATATTTAAATGGTTGTCCACCAGCACTCCAAGATCCCTCTCACAGTTACTATTATTGAGCAGTATAGGTGGTACCTTGGTCAGTAGTAGTAACTGTGAGAGGGATCTTGGAGTCCTAGTGGACAACCATTTAAATATGAGCCAGCCGTGTGCAGCAGCTGCCAAAAAAGCCAACACAGTTCTAGGCTTCATCAACAGAGGGATAGAATCAAGATCACGTGAAGTGTTAATACCACTTTATAATGCCTTGGTAAGGCCACACTTGGAATACGGCATTCAGTTCTGGTCGCCACAATGTAAAAAAGATGTGGAGACTCTAGAAAGAGTGCAGAGAAGAGCAACAAAGAGGATTAGGGGACTGGAGGCTAAAACATATGAAGAATGGTTGCAGGAACTGGGTATGTCTAGTTTAATAGAAAGAAGGACTAGGGGAGACTTGATAGCAGTGTTCCAATATCTCAGGGGTTGCCACAAAGAAGAGAGAGTCAAACTTCTCTCCAGAGCACCTGAGGGTAGAACAAGAAGCAATGGGTGGAAACTAATCAAGGAGAGAAGCAACTTAGAACTGAGGAGAAACTTCCTGACAGTTAGGACAATTAATCAGTGGAACAGCTTGCCTCCAGAAGTTGTGAATGCCCCAACACTGGAAGTCTTTAAGAAGATGTTGGATAGCCATTTGTCTGAAACGGTATAGGGTTTCCTGTCTAGGCAGGGGGTTGGACTAGAAGACCTCCAAGGTCCCTTCCAACTCTACTATTGTATTACTTTCTGAGTGTTAACGGAAGGAAGAAAAGTCAGAAATTAGTCCTGGGGATTTGAGAAAGAGAGGTGAAATGGCAGCCGGAAAACATCGAAGGCAGATTATTCCCTTTCAGCAAATTCAACCAAAAAAAAACTTCTCTTGCTTTCTTTCTGCGGTCTACTTAGTCCTCTACGTATGACCACAATCGAGTCCATAGTTTATGTTGCTAAGTGAGACATTTCCCAAGTGAGCTTTGCACCATTGCATGAACCAGTTGTCAAGCATCCATATGTAAACCACATGACTGTGGGTCATAAGTATGAAAAACGAACAAAAGTCTCTTTTTTCCGGTGCCGTTGTAGCTTTGAACGGTCACTAAATGAACTGTTGTAAGTCGAAGGCTACCTGCATAAGGGCAAACGCTAATTCCCAGTCGTGGGAAGGAACCCTCTCTGCCAGGAAATCCAGCCTGCAGCTCTATGGAGATTCTCAGTCATGCAGGTCACGGCTGTCCCAACAGGTGCTTTTTTCAAGCGGCAGCTGGACTTTCTGGTTTTTTTCTTTTGAAGACATTTCGCTTCTCCTCGAAGAAGCTTCTTCAGCTCTGACTGGATGGTGGGGAAGGGAAGGATTGATACTCCTTGTAGACAGCTGGTCATTTGCATCCTTCTAGAGCCGTGATGGCGAACCTATGGCACGCGTGCCACAAGTGGCACGCGGAGCCATTTGTCAGGGCACGCGAGGCGCTGCCCTGTCAGCTGGCCAGCACGAATGCGCGCGCTGGCCAGCTGAGTTCACCTTTTTAAAAGCTATTTTTCGCCTTCCACAGGCTCCAGAGGCTTTATAGGAGCCTGGGGAGGGCGAAAAGAGGCTCCCCCTCCCCCCCGGAGGCTTCAGGGACCGTCCCTGAAGCCTTCGGAACGCTTAAAACCACCCTCCGAGCAAACCGGAAGTGACTTCGGGATTGCTCGGAGGGTGGTTTTAAGCACTCCCTGAAGCCTTCGGACGGTCCCTGAAGCCTTCGGAGCGCTTAAAACCACCCTCCGAGCAACCCGGAAGTCACTTCCAGTTTGCTCAGAGGGTGGTTTTAAGCGCTCCAAAGGCTTCAGGGAAGCCTCCGGACAGTCCCTGAAGCCTCCGGGGGGTCGGGGGAGGCTCTTTTCGCCCTCCCCAGGCTCCTATAAAGCCTCTGGAGCCTGGGGAGGGCGAAAAAAACATGTAAAAATGGGGGGGTCGCGCGTTGTGCGCGCACGCGCACTGGGGGGGTCACGCATTGCATTATGGGTGAGGCACGCCCGCACTCAACCCCCCTGCGCCCCCCCCACTTGTGGCACGCGAGCCAAAAGTGGTTCGCCATCACTGTTCTAGAGAGTCATTGAGGCCACTTGGAGTCCCAAGTTGCTTTTTCAAGAGGCAACTGGACTTTCTGGTTTTTTTCCTTTGAAGACGTTTCACTTCTCACCCAAGAAGTTTCTTCAGCTCTGACTGGATGGTTGGGAAGGGAAGGATTGATACTCCTTGCAGACAGCTGGTCATTTGCATCCTTCTAGGGAGTCATTGAGGCCACTTGGAGCCCCAAAGTTGCTTTTTTAAAGGGGCAGCTGGACTTTCTGTTTTTTTTTCTTCTGAAGACATTTCGCTTCTCATTCAAGAAGCTTCTTCAGCTCTGACTGGATGGTTGGGAAGAGAAGGATTTATACTCCTTGCAGACAGCTGGTCATTTGCATCCTTTTTAGAGAGTCGTTGAGGCCACTTGGAGTCCCAACGTTGCTTTTTCAAGAGGCAACTGGACTTTCTGTTTTCTTTTTCTTGGAAGACGTTTCGCTTCTCACCCAAGAAGCTTCTTCAGCTCTGACTGGATGCTGAGGAATGGAAGGATTGATACTCCTTGCAGACAGCTGGTCATTTGCATCCTTTTTAGAGAGTCGTTGAGGCCATCTGTGTCCTGAGTGGTGCAAATGGGTGTGGCTGTGTTTCTCTGCTATGGTTTTGTTTTTTCCCTTTAATCCTCTCAGGACGGTCCAGCTACTCTCCTCACCTCTGTCAAAAAGAAGGTGAAGAACGTGAGCATTTTATTAAAGGTGAGTCCAAAACTCGACGGAGTTCAGAAAAGCAGAAAAGCTTTTAAAGAACTTGAAGAGGGGTTCTGAGGAAATTCAAGGAAAAGAGGAATCAGAGTACTCTCTAGTTTGGGGAAAATGGTATTTTTCGGAGTATAAGATGCACTAGGATTTTGAAGTGGCAAATTTAAAAGAAAAAGGGTTTTGCATTCTGCAGACCTCCCAAAAACGGGCCCGTTTTTGGTCACAAAAAGGGCATGCATAGCCTTTAGGAGGCTTGTAGAATGCTCCTAGGGGCTGTGGGGGCAAAAACGAGCAAAAACCTATCCGTTTTTTTCAAAAAAAGGGCATGCATAGCCTTTAGGAGGCTTATAGAGTGCTCCAGGTGTGGGGGGCAAAAATGAGCAAACAACAGCACATTTCTTCACTCATTTTTTCCCTCCCCAGCCCCCAGGAGCACTCTGGAAGCCTCCTGAAGGCTATGCACGGCCATTTTTGCAAAGGAGGTGGGGTTTCGGGAGGCCAAAAATGCTGTATTCAGTGTATAAGATGCACCCAGATTTTCACCCTCTTTTTTGAGGGGAAAAGGGTGCGTCTTATTCTCCGAAAAATACAGTTAGTGGTTAGTTAATAGAAATAGGAAATAAGAATCCGGGAAATGCAATTTGTATCATAGAAGAATGAGGAAACAGGGATAAGAAAGTAGGATTTGTAAAAGTAGAAAAAGATGTACAATAGAAGAAAGGTAACAGTCTAATACAAAAGACCCAACATAGATTGTTAAGCAAAGGAGTAAGAAATAAAAGGACCTTAAGTGTAACATTTTTTAGAATGTATAGAGAGGGAAACAATACTTGTAAAGATGCACCGATAGATATCTGCTGTAAGAAGGAATATTCAGTTCCGGGGTTTTGTGAATGTCTTTGTCAATGTGTTTGCATGTTTAAAATACAATAAATATTGTTTTTTAAAAAGAAGATGGGTTCTCGGGCGAACAGATATGTCAGCCCTAGATTTCCTTTCCTGGTTTTTTTTGGGGGGGGGGATGTCACATTTTCAGTTCTCAGCTGGATCACTCTCAAACAGATAAGGGCTCGGTGGGTGTTTTTACCTTTTCAAATGTCAGTTCAAAAAGGGCATTTGAGGACCATGATGAGAACATTTTCCCTGAAACTTGCCTTTACCTCTACAGTCTATGAGAAATTTCTAATGAGGGCAATCCTTGACTTAGGAACGGTCGCTTAGCAACCATTCAAAGTTATGACGATCCTCCCCAAGAGTCTTTATAAGCCAGGTTTGTCAACTGGGCCTTCCCACGTTATCATATCACTGGGTAAACAGCCTGCATTTACAGCTGTTTGCAGAGTCCCGTAATCACGTGGCCACAATTTTACGATGTTTTTGTCCAAAACTGGCCGATAGCAAACCCTTGGCTCACTTAATAACATTGGCATTCGCTTAACGGACTCCAGAAAACGGGTCATGAAATCAGGCCGGTCACGCAGGGCGATCTGCTTTGCAACCGTGACAGGCAGGCTTCACTATAATCAGAACTCAAGGACCACCTGTACTGCACAATACGTTTGGGTGTGAAACATTGTGCCCTTTTCAGATCGAATATTGATGTCGTTTTCCTCCTTTTTTGTCACAGAAAGAGGATGAGGAGGAAGAGGAAGAAGAAGATGATACGGAAGGAATCCTCCTTGGGCGTGGCTCGCGGGCAGCCCTGCTGCCAGAAAGAACACGGGTAGAGAAATGTAGATGGGTTGAGGGCAAAGAGGGAGGGAGTTGTATCATGTAACACTGAAAAAAGTGTCTTCACGTGAGATATTTCTTAGCTCAACGGTTGGGCTATACTTCCTCAAGCTCTTTGCTCCAACACACACACACGCAAACATCACAACTGTTGGGACTACAACTCCAGATTTCTCTGCCCGGCCAACGGCAGACCAAGTGTTGTGGCCTGTCAGGCACCGGCCTTTCCAGCAGCCAAATCAGAGGAGGGGTGGGAGCCAGGGTCAGCATCAAGGCACCTAAGAGCTCCGAGGAGGAAGAGGGAATGGAACTGTCAGAGATAGAGACAGAGGCAGAGCCTGGGCCATCCGTCAGGCTTCAGATGGAGAGTCAACAGCCCCCAGGTCTGGAGGTTGCTGATGAGGAAGAGGAGGAACAGCTGGGTTCGGTGCCTGACGTGCGGATGCACAGAAGGCAGAGGAGAGGAGAGCAGTGGAAATCTATGGGCCGGTCCTCGGGAAAGAACAGCCACCGTTGCTAGCGAGGCCCCACCCTAGCTCTGGGTATAAAAGGGAGGGAGCGGAGATGAATAAGTGTGGCAGACACGGATGGACTGTCAGGGAAAAAAATTTCACCCTGAGCTAACGAGGTCTAGAATCAATGGCTTTCCAAACAGCATATCTTCAGAAGAAGCGAAAATAAAAATCCGAGAACATGTTCTAATGAAAACAAACTCTAATATGAAAATAAAACAAAACAAACCTATCTAATTGTTACATTTTGGCAAGAGCAGTTATCGTCCACCTACTTGGCAGACGAACAAAGATCAAAAGTAAAAGAAGTCTCTGGAATGTGTGATGTATTTAGAAACGTGTTAAGAAGCCTGCGCAGTAAATCATTGCTGATAAGGCCTATGACCTGCGCAGTAACTCTTCAGTTCAGCTAGCAAACAATTAACGCAGAGACATGGACTTGTTAGCCTGCGGTGAGAGAGAAACGTTTTGCCAGGGCTGCTGGCGCTCCGAATAAAACAATCATTGATTTAACTTCCGGGAGTTTTTGGTGTTTGGGGAGCTGGATCAGAACGCCAGGTCACCGAAGGCAGAGGTAGTAAATTAAAGGGAGGGATGGAGAGAGGGATCTTCCAATGCTTTGTGAGCAGCAATCATTCCATCTTTCCAGAATGAACTGACCGCTGAAGAGAAACGCCGGGCACATCAGAAAGAGCTGGCCACGCAGCTAAACGAAGAAGCCCGGAGACGCTTAACGGAACAAAAAGGGGAGCAGCAGATCCAGAAGTAAGAATTGTGTGCGGTGGGAGCAATAATGGGTTTCTCCTGTTTCCAACCTGGGGGGGGCAGGGGGGGCATGTCACATGCAGCCGAATAGCCACTCCTGGCTCATACAGGACAAGAAAGCATCCTTCTTTTCAAAAAGTATCTGAGCTTACCAATTAGAAGGGAATATTTGTCGCTTAGGATTGAATTTTGGAGTCCTTCATAATCCAAAGCTACTAAAAACTAGCTGGTATCATCACGCTGATGACGTTGCCTAGTTCGGCAATGAAACATCTGCAATACGGGTAGTCCTCAACTTCCAACAGTTCACTTAGTGAACCATTCAAAGTTACAACAGCCTTGATGAAAGGGACTTAGGACCGTTTTTTCCCACTTACGACCTTTGCCGCATCCCCACGATTGTGGGATCGAAAATTCACGGGCTTGCCCACGGGTTCATATCTATGACCGTTGGCTGCGTCCCAAGCTCGCGTGATCCCCTTTTTACGACCATCTGTCAAGCAAAGTCCATGGGGAAACCAGACTCCCTTCACAACTGGGTGACTTCACTTATCAACCGCAGGGATTCACTTAACAGCCGAGGCAAGAAAGGTCGTAAAATGGGGCAAAACTCACTGAACAAATTAAGCTGTTGGTTTGAGACTCTGCGATTGGCAGAGTCTTCGTCCCATTTGAAGAGACCTCTTCAACACGTTTTGAGTTGTGTTCCTCTATCAGGTCTATCAGCTTTTTATGAGATGCAAAAGTGCCTGAATGTTCTTTGTTTGGCTATTTCTGAGTCATGGTCTGATTTCAGACTGTTTGATTGGCTGTCTGTTGTTCCTGGGCTATAGTTAAGTGTTCTGACCCCCCTCCATGCCTGTGAATAAACCAGAACACAGGCTTGGCTGTTAGCCACTATTTAATTACTGAGATAACGAATCCTTTGGCTGAGGGCCCAGGCAACTCACATTCAATAGATTAACTCTGCAGCAACCCAGATAATTCAAATGAAGCAACGCAGATAGTCCAAACGAACAGACACGGCTAGAATGCACAGATTTTCTTAACTACTAATTCGAACGGTTGTTTCCTGCAAATGTCCCCTCCCAACGCCTCACCTATAATCTCTCTTGGGAGGGGCCAATCCACAACCACCATCTTCTGTGAGTCTGCCTACGGAGTTGCTGCTTCCGTTTCTCAGCCCTTCTCAATCTAGCATCAGGGACAAACTGCCCTTGATCCTCCCCACCGCTCCATGCCTCAGGCGCCTCCTGGTGGCCAACCAGCCTCTCTGGTCCCTGCTCTGAGTCTGAACCCTGCACAGGGTCCTCCACATCATCCAGGGCAGACTCATATGGTTCCTCGCTATCCGAGTCCATCAGCAGCTCAACCGGATCCTGCTGGGCCACAACAGTTAAGTAACCTCCGTGTGACGCAGATTAGGAGCAGATGGATCCCTGAACAAATGTCTCACTTAACAACAGAAATGTGGGGCTCAATTGTGGTCGTCCGTTGAGGAGTACCTGTACAGCTGCCAAGCACGAGAGCACCAAGGACCTCCATACTTGAGCTTGCTTGCCTCTCTGCATGCCATGTTCCCTGAGGCCTGTTTGATTTTTTTCCTATTCTTTCTGGTCTTTTGCAGAGCCCGCAAGTCAAATGTGTCCTATAAGAACCCATCTCTAATGCCCAAAGAACCGTACATTCGGGAGATGAAGATTTACATCGACAAGAAGTACGAGACGGTCATCATGCCTGTTTTTGGC
Organism: Natrix natrix natrix; assembly: GCA_029891615.1. Taxonomy (NCBI): domain Eukaryota; kingdom Metazoa; phylum Chordata; class Lepidosauria; order Squamata; family Natricidae; genus Natrix; species Natrix natrix. The sequence goes on from JAKRSK010003420.1 coordinate 13,796,199, forward strand.
ATCGCTACTCCATTCCACATCGCTACCATCAAGGTATGAGGACTTCCATTCCTTGGGCTAGGGTGGGAACTAGAGGCTTAATCAGGTCTTAGGAAGGCACGACTCGGGAGAAGTAGGAGCAGAGAATGGCGTTGAAAAGGAAAACTGCTGAAATGTGATTGTTGAGATGCCCAAGAAAAAAAGGAATAAACAGAGGGTATTGCTTTGTATGGTTGTGGTCTTGGGAGAGGGCTGGGCTTAGAAAAGACCACCCAATTATTGGAGGGGGAGGAGACCTCAGAAGTGGGGATCAATCTATTCTCCAAAGCGTGTGTCAGGATTCCAAATAGCATCCAAAAGTAAATCAAGAGTCTAAGGCATAGTATTGCTCAAAGTTCCAATTTATTAAGAGAGCCGTGTTGGCACATCTGGGAAGACCCGAATCTGAAAGCTTCCCGGTTTTCCCCACCCGGTTGAAAGTTCAAGATCTTGCCCCCACGCCCACAAGTCCATCACATGGTCCAATCTCCCACTGCCGTGCTGGCAGTTCCACCCATCCAGTTCCAGTCAGGTGCAGAGGTGCGAAGACAAAGGATGACCTTGGTTTTCTAGAAGGAATTTTGTTTTGGCTACGTAGCATCTAACTCCATACAATCCCCCCTCCCGTTTTCCCACAAGAGAAAATGCATAGTAGAATAATAGAAAAAGTGGCAGGCCAAAGATCCAAAAGAAAAGATGGCTGCAGGCCTGACAGGGTGTCAAACTCGATTTCATTGAGGGTCACATCAGGGTTACTTGGGGGGCATGGCCAGGGTGGGCATGGCCAGATTGACATGGGGGTGGCTGGGGGCGTGGCCAGGGGCGGCGTGGCAAGCTTAACCTCAGTCTTGTCGGGGGTGCCTATGGTGGCCTAAGCACTTTGCCAGCGAAAATAGGCTCCCGAGCTCCATTTTCGGCTGGGAAAACCTCCTGCAACCCTCTGCCAGCGAAAACGGAACTTGAGCTCTGTTTTCGCTGGTAGACGCACCACGGGCTGGTCCTTCGCTGTTTCCAGGGGCGTACCCCTGGGCTAGATCTAAGTACCTCCACGGGCCTGATCCGGCCTGTGGGCCTTGTGTTTGACACCCCTGCTCTAAAGCACCTGAGGGTCTGACAAGAAGCACTGGATGGAAACTAATCAAGGAGAGAAGCAACCTGGAACTAAGGAAAAATTTCCTGATACTTGAAACAATCGAGTATCCGTTCCTACAGGAATTCTGAGAGCTCCATCACTGGAAGTATTTAAGAAGAGATTGGGCAGTCATAAACGGGATAGCGAACCTATGGCATGCAGAGCCATTTGTCAGGGCACGCAAGGCGTTGCCCTGTCAAGTTGGCCAGCCCGCGTGCGCTGGCCAGCTGACTTCTTTTGAGGCCATTTTTCACCCTCCGGACGCTTGCCTCCGTAGTGCGAAAAACCGATCGTACGGGCAAAGCAGAAGTTCGGGAACACACTTCCGGGTTGCTCGTAGGGCCATTTTTTGTCCTCTGGAGCCTTCAGGGACCTTCCGGAGGCTTCCCTGAAGGCTCCGGAGGACAAATAACGACCCTATGAGCAAACCTTTTTGCCCTCCGGAGCCTTCAGGGAAGCCTCCGGAAGGCCCCTGAAGGCTCTGGAGGTCTAAAACCACCCTACAAGCAAACCGGAAGTGACTTCCAGTTTACTCGTAGGGTCACTTTTTGCCCTCTGGAGCCTTCAGGGAAGGGCTAAAACTGGCCCTATGAGGAAGCCGGAAGTCTGTTCTTGAACTTCCGTTTTGCCCGTAGGGCTAGTTTTTCATGATTCAGAGCTTCCGGGAAGCTCCTGAAGCCTCCGGAGAGCCTCCGTGTGTGTGTGTGTGTGTGTGTGTGTGTGTGTGTGTGTGTGCAGGGAGGCTGTTTTCACCCTCCCCAAGCTCCTATAAAGCCTCTGGAGCCTGGGGAGGGCAAAAAAAAGTATGCCAAAAATGGGGGGGCACTGGTTGTGCGCGCATATGCCCTGGGGGCGTGCGCATAGCATTATGGGTGGGGCGTGCCTGTGCATGACCCCCCTGCGCTCCCTCTGCTTTTGACACGCGAGCCACAAAAGGTTCGCCATCGCTGTTATAGGTTCTTCTGCTTAAACAGGGTTAGACTAGAAGACCTCGAAGATCCTTTCCAAGTGTTATTATTTTTTGTTATTCTGGTTTTCTCGTGCAGAACATCAGCATGTCTGTAGAAGGCGACTATACTTACCTGAGGATCAACTTCTACTGTCCAGGCAGTGCCTTGGGTCGCAATGAGGGCAACATTTTTCCTAACCCGGAAGCCACGTTTGTAAAAGAAATGTGAGTGAATGCCTTCCCTGGCAATTACCATTAGGAAGGTGCTTACAATGGTGGCAGTTTGTGTGTTTAGACCTGGGCTGCAGGGCTGATATTCTTGAGTAGATTGTCTTGAGTTAGAGCCCATGCCTTGAAGAGAAACCAGAGGCCTTCTTGGATACTGTGGATATAATGAATGGGAATTCATTATATCCACAGTATCCAAGAAAGCCTCTGGTTTCATTAGAATCAAGATCACGTGAAGGGTTAATACCACTTTATAAGGCCTTGGTAAGGCCACACTTGGAATACGGCATTCAGTTCTGGTCGCCACGATGTAAAAAAGATGTGGAGACTCTGGAAAGAGTGCAGAGAAGAGCAACAAAGATGATTAGGGGACTGGAGGCTAAAACATATGAAGAACGGTTGCAGGAACTGGGTATGTCTAGTTTAATAGAAAGAAGGACTAGCGGGGGACATGATAGCAGTGTTCCAATATCTCAGGGGTTGCCACAAAGAAGAGGGAGTCAAACTATTCTCCAAAGCACCTGAGGGTAGAACAAGAAGCAATGGGTGGAAACTAATCAAGGAGAGAAGCAACTTAGAACTGAGGAGAAATTTCCTGACAGTTAGAACAATTAATCAGTGGAACAGAAGTTGCCTCCAGAAGTTGTGAATGCCCCAACACTGGAAGTCTTTAAGAAGATGTTGGATAGCCATTTGTCTGAAACGGTATAGGGTTTCCTGCCTAGGCAGGGGGTTGGACTAGAAGACTTCCAAGGTCCCTTCCAACTCTACTATTGTATTGTATTGTATTATTAATTCCTGAAGGTCCAGACTCCAGGCAGTTTCCCTCTCCCTCCTTCATGCTCCTTGCTGCCCAATCAAAAGGAACTTCAGTGCCATGCCCCCATTAAAGCCTGAATCTCTGGAGGAGGACAAGTCGTAGCTATGGAGATCGAACCTGGCTTCGTTAACTTCTGAGGAATGTGGGGGGAGGAGCAAGCCAAGACAGCCCAGGACCCTTCAGGATTGAGGACGGCTTGTTAGCAGGGAGGAACGGGGGCAGGATGACTGAGAGAGGGCAAACTTTGGACACGAGGAGCGACAGAACTCAGGCAATGGGCAAGGACCACCCCCTCCTGATCCCTGAGCACGGAGAGTGGAGAGAAGGCGAGAACAGCGTAGACTTACCCCAAAACTCTGGTCTTGTCGGGAGGAGAGCGCCCCGCCCCTCTTCATAAGACATACCTGGGGACAGACTTAAGGAGACGCTGTGGGGAGGGGAATTTGTCAGGAACAAACACTGAATTGGCAAAGTTTAGTGTGCTGGTACAGACATTTGCAGGACTGCTTGCTTCTTCCTTACTTGTGGACTCAGTGCCTTCTTCCTGACTTCCTGATGTTTGTTCCTCATTTCATGGACTCATTTCCTTGTTCCTTTGTTTTGCTGGACTGGGCACCGCCAGGGGCTGCCATGTTTGTGTGCGCGCGCACTTTGCTCTGGGACTTACCACGAGCGTGGGAGCGTTTGCGGGGAAATTTGGAGCTTTAAAGGGGAGATTGAACTCTCAGCTGGCCATGAGACCTTTGCGCCTTGTCCCAGGTCATCACACTCAGTGTCATCACTGGCTGCTTGCTAATGCTAACTCTGCTCTTCCTTCAGAACATACCGAGCATCCAACATAAAAACCCCTGGGGAGCAGATGGTCCCAGCGCTCAATCTCCAGAATGCCTTCCGCATCATCAAGGAGGTGCAGAAGCGTTATAAAACCCGGGAAGCTGAGGAGAAAGAGAAGGAGGTGAGGCAAATTTCCAGGCAAGCATCTCCTGAAGGTGGCTGGAGAAAGCAAAGTGTGTTGGTTGCAGGAGATGTTTGCTGAGGTCAACAACCAGGAGAGGACACCTTGAGAAGACACAGAGGCTCCCGGAGCGGAAGCAGTTGAACCTTTTTCTTTCTTTCTGCAGGGAATTGTCAAACAAGACTCTCTGGTGATCAACCTCAACCGCAGCAATCCAAAACTGAAGGACCTCTACATCCGTCCCAACATTGCCCAGAAGCGGATGCAGGGATCGCTGGAAGCCCACGTCAACGGTAATTGTGAGATGAACAGAGCTGTGCCTCTGGGAAGGACATCCCCTTAGACTTTTCTTGAGGCCAGGTAGTTCAAAAGCAGAACATTGAAAGAAGTTCCTCTGAGCTTCAGCATCGTCTCTTGAGCAAACCCATCCCTGGAATTTTGCCCAACCAGCCTTCCTAAGTTTGTATCTTCCATATTTCCATGCCTGAAAGGTGCGTCCCCTCTGGCTTGATGACCCTGGAGATGGTCTCGGCTCCAGCGGTTCGAGCCGCAGCACTACGTGGCCGGGTGAACTCCCATCACTCACCTCGACTTCTGCCCACCTAGCCGTTCCATGCAAGTAGATAAATAGGTACCACTTTGGTGGGGAGACGAGCTGGTGCTTCGTGCAGGCAGTCAGATTCCTGCCGGCTTCTGAACCTTCCCGATTGTGACGCCGGTTTCCGAGGCAGCTCCGGTCAAGGGATGATGCCGCAAGAAGAGACACTTTTCTTTCGTTCTGGTGTGAAGCTAGCTTTCCCTGCTGTGGCACACCTCGGGAAGTGTGCAAACGTGTCCCAGAACAGAGCTACCATGTTTCCCTGAAAATATGACATGTCCTGAAAATAAGGCCATGCCAGATTTTTGGGGTGGGCAAAAAAATAAGCCCCTTGGACAATACCCCCCTCTCCCACCGTCCAGGTAGAGCGTCACTCACCGTCAGTGAGTGCAACACAGCCGTTCGCCCCTGGGGCTGTGCCCAGCTCTTCGGGAGCCCATTCACAAGAGAGCAGCCACCTGGCAACCCCAAACCAATCCCCCCCGATAATAAGACCCGGGCCATATTTTGGAGGTTAAAAGAAAACAAGACCCTGTCTTATTTTCGAGGAAACGTGATCGTCAATTGGCAGGCAAACCACTACTCTGCATTGGCATTGTAGTCTTCTGACTAATGGAACCACGCCATACTCTAAATAAAATAAATAAAAATGAATTTCCACATGCTCAGGGAGCTTCTGCTGGCATTTCCAATCTGACAACCCAGATTGGCCCTCATTGCAGCTTTCCCTCCGCAGGCTTTCGTTTCACCTCCGTACGGGGGGACAAAGTGGACATCCTATACAACAACATCAAGCACGCCGTGTTCCAGCCCTGCGACGGGGAGATGATCATCGTGCTTCACTTCCATCTGAAGGTAATCCTTGCGCCTCGGGAGAGGGTGGGAGGGCTGAGAAGATCCTCGCAGGGGGAAGCGGGTAGCAAAGGACAGACGAGGCCCTCGGTTTTCTCCATTAACGCGATTGAAGTTTCTGCAAACCTTTTCTGCCCGGTGGTTCGCGGTGTCGTGCAAATCCTCAAACCGATGGGTTCATCTCCTGCCTAGCGCAGCCTCATCGTGAGGTGAAACTTGGCCCATCCTTTACGGTCAGAGAAAAGCCCTTTACCAATAAATTAACACGTAATACCACTTTATAATGCCTTGGTATGGCCACACTTGGAATCCTGCATTCAGTTCTGGTCGCCACGATGTTAAAAAAAATGTGGAGACTCTAGAAAGAGTGCAGAGAAGAGCAACAAAGATGATTAGGGGACTGGAGGCTAAAACATATGAAGAACGGTTGCAGGAACTGGATATGTCTAGTTTAATAGAAAGAAGGACTAGGGGAGACATGATAGCAGTCTTCCAATATCTCAGGGGTTGCCACAAAGAAGAGGGAGTCAAACTATTCTCCAAGGCACCTGAGGGCAGGACAAGAAGCAATGGGTGGAAACTAATCAAGGAGAGCAGCAACTTAGAACTGAGGAGAAACTTCCTGACAGTTAGAACAATTAATCAGTGGAACAGAAGTTGCCTCCAGAAGTTGTGAATGCCCCAACACTGGAAGTCTTTAAGAAGATGTTGGATAGCCGTTTGTCTGAAACGGTATAGGGTTTCCTGCCTAGGCAGGGGGTTGGACTAGAAGACCTCGAAGGTCCCTTCCAACTCTACTATTGTATTGTATTATTATTGTAAAGGAGAATATTTGTAGCTCAGGGTTTAAAAGAGGGATCCTTGGTGCTCTCTGAGCTTGATTGTTTTCAGGCAGGCGATTCATGATCCAAACTGAAAATTACCATATTTTTCAGAGTAAAAGACGCACCTTTTCCCCCCAACAAAAGGGGTGAAAAACTGGGTGCGTCTTATACACTAAATACAGCATTTTTGGCCTCCTGAAACCCCACCCACTTTGCAAAAAAATGGACGTGCAGAGGGTTTGGGAGGCCTGTAAAATGCTCTTGGGGGCTGTAGGGGCAAAACAAAGCAAAAAACGCCCCATTCTCCTGTGCGCTGCTTGGAGAATGCAAGCATGGGTTAACTTTGTCCATTAGCCTAGAGACTGAGTTATGTAATTGTTGACCACGCCTCCTCTGACCGGGATAGTTCAGTTTTTTAACTCAGTCCAGCCTTATAGGGACACAAAAAAATTTCCTCTAGGATAATAGACAAAATTAACTCATTAATTCCGATTCTTCATTGCTACCATATTTGTCTTGGAATACAGTTTGATTGAGGATTGTCAGAGTTCGTTCGCGCTTGAATTTAAATAATTGGCGTTTCCTTGCGGCTCTAGCGGCCAGAGGAACGTTCGCCAGGAGGATTGCTTATCAGGCGTTTGAAAGGGTTTTAAATCAGAAGAGAGTCAGTTCGCCACTCTCAATCTTGATCAGTGGCCGTGGTGAGAGTCGGTTCGCCGCTCTCGAGTTGGCGCGGGGGTGAACGACCCGCTTGTTACCACCTCCCGTCCTTCCTGGTTGCCGCAGAGAGAGGCAGCACGCCATTATTTCCAGCAGGCGCGAGCACAATCAACCATGCATCGGATGACCGTTCCCTATCGTTTTGGAGCGTTGCTGCTGCCGTGGAGTCCCGGGTGACTTTAGCCATGTCATTTCGGCAGCCGGAGCCTTTCCTTCCGGATAGAGAAGAATGGCAGCCATAGTTTGCTAGCGCTGGCCATTTTGAGCCGTTAGTAGCCTCGCCCAGCCAAAAAACAACAGGAAAGGGCGGAGTTTTCCTTTCACGCTCGATCTGCGGTGGAATACAGAGAGAGTCATTTGTGCTGCGGAGGTCGGTTCGCCGCCATTCCTTTAGCACCGTGTTGCATCATCGCTCTAACTGAGTCAGTTCGCCACTTTGATCAGCGGTTTGCCCTGTTTTCAGACATGAGCTTGAGCCATTCAACTCTCTCCCGTTTTCTTTCATACCTTGCTATGGCCGATCATTCTATTATCGGAGGCAGCGATGGAACTTCCAGCTCTTTCCCACTGCACTCTGAGGCCGCCGGGCCCAGCACTAGGGTGGGTAGGTCCACCACTAGGGCCTCGAGACATAAGGCGCGTGCCCCATCAGCAGCCCCAGATAGAGCTGCCAAGCGCAATGCCAAGCGCAATGATAGGGCCAAGTAATCGGCCAAGGCTCCTTAGCCCTCCTACCTTGGTGGCTGAACGTCATTCTCCTCCTCCCTTGGTTCCTCCAGCAGGGATTCAAGGTTGGTCCCCCGATCTTCCCACACCCCTGGGAATAGGTACGGAGGAAGGGGATTTAGGGCCCTGATCTACGCCAGACCTTCCTGCAGTCGGCCCAGCGACGATTCAGGCACCCTTGTGCTAAGAGCCCACGGCCACCTTCACACCCACGGCTGCAGGCCTCAGGCCCGAGGATGAGCCCGACTTTAACTTGCCCCCAGAACTTCACAACATGATTTCTGCGGCCATTTCCCAGGGGATGGATGCAGAATCGCAGCGCAGGGCCCAGAGCCCTGCATCTGCCAGCCTTGCTAGATACCTCTACATTTCCCAGGCTGATCCTCCCTCACCACTACCCTCAGCTTACAGCGAAGGTTCTATTCTGGGTGAGGAGGAGGATGTCACTGCCCTGGAGGTGTCGGATGACGACAGCCTGGTGCAAGACACACCGGCCTTCTCCGGCCTGCCTTATTTAAATCGATTTTATATAAATCTAAGGCAACTACCAAGATGGGAGGCGCCACCACCCAAGCCAGTACTGCTGTGGGCCTTGATTCCACAGAACGATTTTTCATGGAACAGGTACAAGAACAAGACGTCATGCCCTTCCCAAAGCTGTTTCTGGACGTTGTTCAGAAACAGTGGTCCCAACCGACTGCTGTTCCCCCACCTAGTAATGGTGACAGGAAGCTCTACGCTTCCATGCCTGAATTGGATGAGATCCTTCAGTTCCCTACTGTGGATTCCCCTGTAGTGGCTTTGGCTTCCCCGGCCTTGATTCCTTCCGAAATTTCGGAGGGTCTTAAAGACGAGGATCGCAAGGCTGAACTGGTCATCTGCAAAACGCACCAGGTGGCTGCCTGTGTCTTACGGGCAGCCACAGCAGCATCTTTCCTTAATAGGACTTCGTTAGTATGGTTACGCAGGCTAGGCTTGCCCCCGATGACAACATTCTCTAATAATTTTCTAGCATTAACAACATTCTCTAATAATTTTCTAGCATTAAGAACATTCTCTAATAATTTTCAATTCCATGTTTTTCCATTATTAGTATCATCAATCTAATACACATGTATAAAAATTATTATAATTGTTAAACATCCATTAAGCATAGCTATTATTACATCCTTTTTATATGAAGCATATTAAATTTGAAGTAAGTTTATATTATGGCATTTCATTACATCATCTTGAAATCATCCAATGATATTACATCTTTATATTCTATTCTATATAGAATTATTTATCTTTTATAAAAAGGCTTTTCAACATCATCTCCATCCTCACTTACAGTTTATATAAAATTTCATATTATCAATCTAGTATATATAAATGCTTTATTAGCATTATTGATCATTTATTTGACTATAGCTATTATTACTTTATCTTATACATAGTACTCAAAGTTTAACTACATTTAACTAAATTTTATTGTGACATTTCATTTCATCATCCTGTATCCTTCCAGAAATAGTGCAGTCCAATATCTCTTACCATTTGTAGGATTTGTATTCTAAGTGTTTTCTTGATAAGTCTTATGTGGACTTCTCTTGACAAGTTGTTGTTCATTGGATATCTTATAAGGATTCGAAACCCTCCATCTGTTCCTTTCATCAGCTTGAGTTTTGTTATCACTGGTGCTTCTGCCGAAATTACTCTCATTGTTTCTGTCAAATTTTCTCCCCTTTCTTCATCTGTGTTTTGACATCTGAGATAGAGTTCCAGTTCATCGATCTCTCCTTTCCGTATTTTGCACTTATCATTTCCCTCCGCACTCGATTTGCTGTCAGTGTCGACAATTTTCTTATCACTTTCATATGTCTCTGTGATTTTTTGAACTCTGTCCTCAAATTTCATCATTGTTTTATAAGTATTCTCAACTCTTCCCTCCGTACTTTCTGTATTTTGATCTATAATTTCAAGTCTCTTTTCAATTCTCTCTGTGATTATTAAGACTTTTTGAATTTCTAACAATTTTTTGCAATGTTAGTTCCTTTTCTTCTTCATATTGCGCCATTTTTCCAAGTTATAAACACTTCCACTAAAACATACAAGACTTTTGCTAGGTTTCAAACAAATTCAGTGAAGTTTTTCAGGTCAAACCTTTCTCTTTCCTTCAAAGAAACACCTGTATAAACAAAACGTTTTCCACTGATCCTTTCAGTAAACAAAGCCAATAGCTTTGTAAAATCAGATGTTGCCAAGCCTCTAGCCTCTAGATGGCAGTGTTACATCTTTTCCCTCTGTTTTTGCCTCTCTTTTCTAAGCTCCGAACTCCGGAAGAGAAAAAAAAATGTTTAAAGATTACGATCTGTCCGAGCCTTACGAGGAAAGAGGCTTTTAATCCATGAATACAAAAAATGGGAAAAATATAGAGGAAGAAGGGAAAAAAAAGACCAGTCCAGTTTAAAAGTAAGAGGCATTTGTAAAAGGTCCATCCATAGAAAACAAACAAAATTAAAGTGGAAAAGATAACACAATAGTTTTAAACCAGGGTTAATTCGCCGCTTGTTTCCTTCTGTCTTCAATTTTATTTTAACTCTAAGTCTTTTGGGTTTTCTCTTCTCTAATAATAAGATTTTTCTCACCATTTCGACACACTGTCTCTCCTGTACTGCTTCCATTTCAGGGGATTGTCCCAACCTTCTGCAGCCATGGCTACTTCTCTTGTAGCCGGCAAAAAGAGCTTTCCCTGGATCAATCAGAGGCTTTGCGATGCCCCTGAGATCAGCAGGACTTGCCCCTCTCTATCACCGTTCCTTCAGAACGGTTTAGATCCAAAAAGGATCATCCAGTAACAGAGATATCAACAGCAATCCTGGAGCCCCAAGATTGCATGTCGTGTCGTAGCGACGTCAAGCCCCGCCTCTGGGAAAAAGTTGTGTCTTATACTCCCCAAAATACGGTCTTTTGGTAATGACAGTCTGCCAAAAAAAACCCAAGTTTAGAGAGCACCAAGGAGATCTTGTTCTTCCCCCACCCCCTACAAAGTCCAGTAGACGTTTACTCCCACTCTTACCCAAGCACAGACTATAATTCTGCATAGTCCTGAAGTTTTTATCAGTCCCCTCTCTGCCCTTCCAGAATGCTATCATGTTCGGGAAGAAACGCCACACGGACGTTCAATTTTACACGGAGGTGGGCGAAATCACCACCGATTTGGGCAAGCACCAGCACATGCACGATCGGGACGACCTCTACGCCGAGCAGGTGAGGGAAAAAGGCTGCTTGAAACCCTGGCCGGGGTGTGTGGGGTGTGGACAGGGGAAGCTGGGAAGCTGGGACACCAGTTGGGGCCCATGTTGACTGATTGATCCTCTTCGGCCCAGATGGAACGGGAGATGAGACACAAGCTGAAAACAGCCTTCAAGAATTTCATTGAGAAGGTAGAAGGTCTGACCAAGGAGGAATTGGAATTCGAGGTTCCCTTCCGAGAGCTGGGGTAAGGACCGTCGGTGGTTTGGTAGCTTTTGTTTGAGTCCTAGCAGAGGATGGATGGGTGGATGGATAAGATGATAGATAGATAGATGATAGATAGATAGATAGATAGATAGATAGATAGATAGATAGATAGATGATAGATAGATAGATAGATAGATAGATAGATAGATAGATAGATGATAGATAGATAGATAGATGATAGATAGATAGATAGATAGATAGATAGATAGATGATAGACAGACAGACAGACAGACAGACAGACGGAGTTCACTTGAGAAAGAGAATGGGTGCGCAGGCTTTAAGGCACGTTGAGATGGGCAGTAGGTAGGTATAGATGAGGGGTGTCAAACTCAATTTTATTGAGGGTTGGATCAAGTTTGTGTTTGACCTTGGGAGGGGGGGCAGGGGGCATGTCGGGGTGATGCCAGCTTGATATTACTCGTGTTGGGGGCGCCTGTGGTGACCCAAGCCCTCTGCCAGTCAAAACTGGCTCCCAAGCTCCGTTTTGTGGACGGAGCTCCCAAATTATGCCACCTTCCTGCAACCCTCTGCCAGTGAAAATGGAGCATCCCCCCTCCCCCTGAATTCTGTTTTCACTGGTAGAGGCACTGTAAGCCGGTCCTTTGCTGTTTCTAGGGTGGCCCTGCGGGTCAGATCTAAGTACCCCAGATCTGGCCCACCGGCGTCGAGTTTGACACCCCTGATATAGATGGATAGACAGATGAGAGAGAGGGAGGGAGAGAGAGGGAGGGGAGAGAGATAGATAGTAGAACTCATATACTGTGTTTTCCCCGAAAATAAGACTTGACCCCTGAAATAAGTGCTTGGCCTTATTTTCGGGGACGTCTTATTATTTTCGAGGTGCAGGAGGTGGCGAGCATGGTCACCTCATGGCTGCTGCTGCGTTGCAATATTTTTGGGGAGGGCTTATTTTCGGGGGAGGGTGTATTTTAGCGCATGCGCTCAAAAGCCCAATTGGGCTTATTATCCGATCTTATTTTCAGGGAAACAGGGTAACTTATTTAAGGGCCCAAAAGAAAATAAGACTCGGGTCTTATTTTCGGGGAAACACGGGTACTATCTATCAATATGGTAGGGCTAATCTCTGATTTCTTTTGAGATTTTATGTACATCTTTCCTATAAGGGGCTTATTCACTCTCTGCTCTTTGCCTCCTTCATCTCATGTGAAAGGTTCAACGGCGCCCCCTACCGAAGCACCTGCCTGCTCCAACCAACCAGCAGCGCCCTGGTGAATTGTACTGAATGGGTGAGTGCTTCGTTTGCTCGGTGAGAGGGAGGATATAAAGGGATGGTCTCAGGGGTGGTTTTTTTGGAACTTCAGAGCTTAGAAAGGGACAATTCTGACAAACTGGCAGGCGATGCCCTAGTGCCCACATAGAGTAATTGGTTCCTAGGCCTTCTCAAATCCTCGTGTGTCACTCATCTCTTGATCTGCATTCCCGTTAAGTGATATTTACTGATAGTTGTCTTCAATATGCTAAGATGATGGCAACATGGTAGGAGACGGGGGCTCGTGAGACTAGGACGCTGCGGGGGAGGTTATAGCAAGACTGTGTTCGAGACCCGAGTGCTGTCATGGGGCAGGGTTGAGCTCCCATCCTTCGGTCCAACTCGTGCCGGGAACATGGAAAGAGACCCAAACTGGGATTCCCCGGTGCAACGGCGATAACCCGGCTCATCCTTTCAACCGGAAGCGCCTCAGTGCTTCTGACACCAGAGCGATGCAACGTTAGCATAGTCAGGATTTGAAAAGAAAAGCCTGTGACCATTGTAGTCTAGGGCAAGGGGCTCCAAACTTTAAGACTTTGTGGACTTCCAAGTCCCAGAATTCCTCAGCCAGCCATGTCCTACTGGGGAATTCTGGGAGTTGAAGTCCACATGTCTTAAAATTGCCAAGTATGGAGACTCCTGATCTAGAACAGGTGTGTCAAACTGGATTTCTTTGAGGACTAGATAAGCATTGTAGTTTTCCAGAGGTGGTGGTTCTCCATGGGCCTGGGGGGGGGGGAACGGTATGGACGCCTCCTGCAGCACCCTGCTGGCCAAAACGGAGTGAGGGGGAGCTGCATGCAGCCCCCTCTGCCCCGTTTTCGGCCTGAATGGCCTCTTGCAGCACTCTGTCAGCCAAAAATGGGCTGCGCGGAGGTGTTGCGGGGCCTCAATGTGGCCTATTTTTGGCCGGCAGAGTGCTGCTGGAGGCAGAGGAGGGCCCACGGGCCTTGAGTTTGACACCTCTGAATTAGAGCATCGCTTCCCACGCTATCCAATGTCTCAAAGGTTTGGAAGACCAATCAGATTTCCCTCCCTGCAGCCTCCGTTTGTGGTAACGCTGGACGAGGTGGAGCTGATCCATTTTGAGCGGGTGCAGTTCCACCTGAAGAACTTCGACATGGTCATCGTTTACAAGGACTACAGCAAGAAGGTCACGATGATCAACGCCATCCCCGTGGCCTCACTCGACCCCATCAAGGAGTGGCTCAAGTGAGTATGGACACAGGCGGCGTATCTCTTGCATTGGTATCGTTTTCCCCTGAGTGGTAATTGTTGAGGTGTTAAGAGACCTTCAAGGTCCCTTCCAACCCATGAGGTTTCTCATCTTCATGGCATCAGTCCAGACCAGGGATGCCAAACTCAAGGCCCATGGGCCGAAGCCGGCCCGCGATGTGGTCAGATCCAGCCTACAGGGCCGTCCTTGTCTACCCAATGTGAAGAGGTAAAATCGGGCCAGTGTGGTTTAAGAAGCCCAGTCTACCCAGTGCGAAGAGGAAAGATCCGGTCAGCGTAACTTCGGCCCAGTCTACCCAGCATGAAGAGGAAAGTTCAGGCCTGCGGGCCGAATACGGCTCGCAATGTGGTCGGATCCAGCCCCCGGCACCGTCCTGGTCTATCCCATGCGAAGAGGAAAGATCGGGCCAGCGTGGCTTCAGCCCAGTCTGTCCAATGTGAAAAGCAAACATGGCAGCAGTTTGGGGAGTGGCGTCAAGCTGGCCACGCCCACCCAGTTGCTTCTGCCCCCCCTCCCCCCCCACTTCCCGGCAGGTCAGGCAAAGCCCTCATGCAGCCCTCAATGAAATTGAGTTTGACACCCCTGGTCCAGACTGTCTGAGGAACCATCTCATCCCCATGGGAGTGACCCACCCCAGTTTTGCTGACGGAAAGAGCATGTTATGGACCCCATCAGGTCAAGGAATTTCAGCTGATTGGGTCCAGAAGAAGAGGCTATTCTGCTCTTTGGCACATTGTACTCCCCGAGGTAGGATTCGCACTCACCCTCTTGACGTTCCTCAAGGACTGGGACCCCAAAGGTGATACCCCACCATGGACGTGGCTATCAGATTAACAGAAGAACCCCATGTTTCCCCAGATACTTTGTGTTCTGTTCCCCTCATCTTTCCATTCTAAGTTATCGTTGTTTGTTGGTTTAATCGATTGACCGCCTGCCTTACTCCAGGCCAACTCTGGGTCGCCACGAAATTACAGTTTTATCATTTTAATGTTTACTGGTTTTTTAATGTTTGTAAACGGCCCCAGAGTCACCTCTAAATAAGATGGGCAGTCCGTAAATCAAGACACTGGTGGATTTTGTCCCACATTCCAATGACGTTGTGGCAAAGAGGATCCCAAAGGTGCTTTTTTTTTCAAGAGTTAACTGGACTTTCCCGTTGTTCCTCGAAGATGTTTCGCTTCTCCTCCAAGAAGCTTCTTCAGCTCTTCCTGGATGGTGGGAAAATGGAAGGATTTATCTTCCTTGCAGACAGCCAGTCATTTGCATCCTTCTAGAGCAGTGTTTCTCAACCTTGGGGACTTTAAGTCCTGGGGACTTCAACTCCTGGCTGGGGGATTCTGGGAGTTGAAGTCCACAGGACTTCAAGTCGCCAAGGTTGAGAAACACTGCTCTAGAGAGTGGTTGAGGTCACCTGAGCAGTGTAAATGGGTGTGGAGCCTTTTGGGAACTGGTGAAAGGGTTCCTGTAACCTGCCATTTTTTTCTGGAAATCCGTTCATATTCCCGCAACATTCAACAGTGTTCATCAGAAAGTACCTACTTAAATGCCTTTGGAGATTTCCCAGGCATGCAGGTCACAATTGTCCCCAAGGTGCTTCTTTTTTTTTCAAGAGGCAACTGGACTTTCTTGTTTTTCTTAGAAGACGTTTCACTGTCTGCAAGGAGTATAAATCTTTCCCTTCCCCACCACCCTGTCAGAGTTGAAGAAGCTTCTTGGGTGCGAAGCGAAACATCTTCCAAGAAAAAAAAACAAGAAAGTCCACTTGCCTCTTGAAAAAGCAACTTTGGGACTCCAAGTGGCCTCAGTGACTCTCTGAAAGGATGCAAATGACCAGTTGTCTGCAAGGAGTATCAATCCTTCCCTTCCACACCATCCAGTCAGAGTTGAAGAAGCTTCTTGGGTGAAAAGCGAAACGTCTTCCACGAAAACAAAACAAAACAAGAAAGTCCAGTTGTCTCTTGTAAAAGCAACTCTGGGACTCCAAGTGCCCTCAGTGACTCTCTAAAAGGATGCAAATGACCAGTTGTCTGCAAGGAGTATAAATCCTTCCCTTCCCCGCCATCCAGTCAGAGTTGAAGAAGCTTCTTGGATGAGAAGCGAAACGTCTTCCAAGAAAAAAAAAGTCCAGTTGCCTCTTGAAAAAGCAACGTTGGGTCTCCAAGTGGTCTCAGTGACTCTCTGAAAGGATGCAAATGACCAGTTGTCTGCAAGGAGTTTCAATCCTTCCCTTCGCCATCATCCAGTCAGAGTTGAAGAAGCTTCTTCGATGAGAAGCGAAACCTCTTCAACAGAAAAAAACAAGAAAGTCCAGTTGCCTCTTGAAAAAGCAACTTTGAGCCTCCAAGTAGCCTCAGTGACTCTCTAAAAGGATGCAAATGACCAGTTGTCTGCAAGGAGTGTCAATCCTTCCCTTCTGCACCATCCAGTCAGAGCTGAAGAAGCTTCTTGGATGAGAAGCGAAAGCTCTTCAACAGAAAAAAACAAAGTCCAGTTGCCTCTTGAAAAGGCAACTCTGGGACTCCAAGTGGCCTCAGTGACTCTCTAAAAGGATGCAAATGACCAGCTGTCTGCAAGGAGTATCAATCCTTCCCCACCATCCTGTCAGTGTTGAAGAAGCTTCTTGGGTGAGAAGCGAAACGTCTTCCGAGAAAAAAAAACAAAAAGTCCAGTTGCCTCTTGACAAAAGGGATATTTTAGATAATACCCCCCACCCTCAAAATGCTTGTTCTTCTGAAAGGCAATGTTTCCACTGAAATGCTCCTGTTATTCTCCCTCCAGTGTCAGTGAAAAATCCAAGGGGAGTCTCGGTTACAGCCTTATTAGTTTGAGTTTGGCCCAGAAGTGAAGCACGTTCACATCTGGCTTTGTGAATGGGCTAATTTGGAGAAGTGGGCGTGAGGAAGGCTACGCACTCATCTCTTGTCTTCCTTTTTCGTCTTCAATCAGCTCTTGCGACATTAAATACACCGAAGGGGTCCAATCCCTCAACTGGACCAAAATCATGAAAACAATTGTGGATGACCCAGAAGGCTTTTTTGAGCAAGGCGGCTGGTCGTTCCTCGAGCCAGAGGGAGAGGTATGATGGGTGAAGCAACCTGGGTTGAAGGGATGTGGGCAACACACACACACACACAAACACACCTCCAATCACAATCAGTTTATTTGAAAAGTAGAGGGGTGTCAGTGCCAAAGATTGAAAGAATGATTTGAGGATGGGGAAACTTGTGGGTTGGTTTGGCTTGGATTGGTTGGGTTGGGTTGGGATGCTATATGTGTGGAGTGGTGTGATATGGCATGTTATATAATCTGTACATATAAAAATGGGTCTCTGTGTGCGTGTGTTCCAGCATAACCTGGAACGCCTCGCACAATTTCAACCAAACATGGTACACAGATGACTTATTCTCTGGAAACAAATGCTGTGGGGGTAAGACACCCCTAACACCACACGGTGTGTGTGTTCTGTTAAGATGCAGCCTGTTGTGCCTTAAAATGGCTTCTACTGTACGGCTATAAAATGGCTTTACTGTACAACACAGTGGAGTTGTCATGGTAACAGCTTCACAGTACTCCACAAAGGGGACTCCCTCTGATAAGGGGGAAAATCCAACATTAAAAATTACGCTTAGTCCGGACATTTTTCCCCTATAAATAAATAAATACCCGGACAACACCGGGTTTGTAATATATATTTTATAGCGTAAGGATTGCAGGATATTTGTCTAACAAATCTAGAATTATAGCATGCCTTCCTAAGCTCAGGCATACCTTTTTCATCAGGGTCCTAAATCTGTAAGACACACACACACACACACACGTTGTCTTCCATTGACAGATTGAAATTGTTCCCGTTCTCGTAATGTCGTGTTGGGTTTTGAGCCCAGGGAGGGGAACAATCACTGTCCAGTACGAAGCCCCCAGACCCATAAAGGAGTGCAACTTGAAGGCCTGAGTTTCCTTAAGAGACGCCATTCCTGTCCCCCTTTCCTTCCCAGGGAAGTGATGCTGAAGCTGGGGAATCTGAGTCCGAAATAGAGGACGAGACTTTCAACCCTTCCGAGGAAGAGTATGAAGATGAGGAGGAGGACAGTGATGAAGACTATTCTTCAGAGGCAGAAGAATCAGGTGAGGGTAAGAAGGAGGGTTGCTCTGGACTTCTCTGGAGGATTCCTTCCCTTGTCATGCAAGTGCTCTCTCGCTCTCTCTCCCCCTCTCTCTCTCCCTTTCCTCTCTCCTTCTCTGTTCCTTTTCCTCCCTCTCTCCCCCTCTTTCTCCCTCCCTCCGTCTCTTTCCCTCCTCTTTCCCTCTCCCTCTCTCTGCCCCCTTTTCCCCTCCCCCTCTCTTCCCTCCCTCTCTCCCCCTCTCTCCCCTTCTTTCTCCCTCCCTCTTTCCCCTCTCCCTCTCGCTCTCTTCCCTCGCTCTCTTCCCCTCTTCCTCCCTCTCGCTCTCTTCCCCTCTTCCTCCCTCTCGCTCTCTTCCCTCGCTCTTCCCCTCTTCCTCCCTCCCTCTTTTCCTCCCTCTGTCTCTTTCCCTCCCCTTTCCCTTCTCTCTCCCTCTGTGTCCTTCCCCTTCTCTCCTCCCCCCTTTCCCCTCGCTCTCCCTCCCTCTTTTCCTCCCTCTGTCTCTTTACCTTCCCTTTCCCCTCTCTCCCTCTGTCTCTCTCCCCTTCTCTCCTCCCCCCTTTCCCCTCGCTCTCCCTCCCTCTTTTCCTCCCTCTGTCTCTTTCCCTCCCCTTTCCCCTCTCTCTCCCTCTGTCTCTCTCCCCTTCTCTCTGCCCCCTTTTCCCCCTCTTGCTCTCTTCCCTACCTCTTTCCACCCATCTCTCTCTCTCCCTCTCCTTTTTGCTCCTTCAAGGTGTGTATCATTCTGAGTCTTGTCTTCTCTTCCACAGACTACTCCAAAGAGTCCCTGGGCAGCGAGGAGGAGAGCGGGAAAGATTGGGATGAACTGGAGGAAGAAGCCCGGAAAGGTAAGCCTCCTTCCCTCTTCCAGTTCATGTCAGACCTGCGGTTATATTCCTTTTTAGGATCTTTGGCCTGCCACACACTCTATTATTTCATTATGCTGTTTCATTAGTGTGGTAATTGGGAGGGGGAATAGAAAGGTGTAGAAATGTACCATTTCAGACAAGTGGTTATCCAATCTCTTCTTGAAAGCCTCCCGTGTTGGAGCCCCCACAACTTCTGGAGGCAAGCTGTTCCCCTGATTCATTGTTCTAACTGTCGGGAAATTTCTCCTCAGTTCTAAGTTGCTTCTCTCCTTGATTAGTTTCCACCCATTGTTTCTTGTCTTGCCCTTCAGGGGCTTTGGAGAAGAGGCGGGTCCCCCTCTGCTGTCCGATGACGCTGATCTCACTGCTATCACGTCACCCATAGCTCTGCGGAGGTCCTGACATCTCCCTCTCCCTTCCTTTGCAGCTGATCGAGAGAGTCGGTACGAGGAGGAGGAGGAGCGCACCCTGAGCCGCAAGAGGAAGGTTCCCCCCCCCCAGAGTTCGGGACACCACCGCAGCTCCCACAGTCGCAGCCCTGGCCGAAGTTCCGCCCCGCCGAAGAAGAAGAGGAAGTAGATTCGGGGGATGGCAAACCTTTCCCATCAGTCAGTTGGGAGGAGGAGGGAGGCGGGGGAAATTTTGAGAGCTACAGAGGCCTCCCTCCATCCAGCCAGTCTTTAGGGTGCCGGGAGAGGTGGTCAGCTCCTCCACACAAACTACGTTCTTGTTTTTTTTTCTTCACCTTTCCCACATCCACACCCCTTCAGGCTCCCTTGTTTTGTTTCTCTGGAGCACATTTCGGGTTATTTTATTTTTATTTTTTTCCTTCCCCGCGTCTTTTTCCGAACCGTTTCGCATGGACCAATCCGCTGCGAGAGAATTCCAAGCCATGTTCACAATGGACAAAAAAACAACAACAACAACCCCATGCCGGGGCAAGAGGAGGCACGGAAGGCCGTCTTGGGCGAGACTCAGGAATGGGGGAGTGACTTGACCATACTTCTCTGCAGCTTACACTGCCCCTCCCTTTCCCGCTCTCCTCCCCGGGGGGAGGGGTATATTCGCTTCGAACCCCCTTCTGCATAGGGACTCTTCCCCATTCCCCCCCCCCCCCAATTTCCCCCCTGGGTCTGCATCCTCAGAAGCCGGATTGACTTTGTAAAGTACACCCATGTCAAGAACTCAAAGGTTCAAGCCAACTGCTCATTCTGTGGGCGTTTCGAACCGACTGGGAAAAGCGGACTCGCGCTGCGCTTTTCTGACGCAAGCGACAACAGGAAGTCCACCTTGGGACTGTGATGGAAAGGAATACGCAACCAAGCTTACCTAAAAAGACGCAAGCTAGCAGGACCGGGAGATTAGGACACAAGCGAAAGAAAATATTCTTGCTTCTTTCTATTCTCTATTTTATTTTTATTTTTTTTCCCCCTTTTACGGGATCTTCTCCCTCCCCTTTTTCTAACTGTCAAGCTCCCTGTTTGTATTTATCTGTTTCCAGGGTCGCCGCAAAGGTATCCAGTGAACGAGCGTCGGAAGGGGGGGGCGGGCGTAGAGGGAACGGAAGAAATGCATTGCCTGCCCTGAACCCTCCCTTGTTTCCTTCGGGTGGGTGGGTCGGGCTCCACCTGATCCAGGCCAGGGAGGGAGGGTTGGGGGCATGGGGATTTCTCGACTTTTTCTTTTTTTCTCTTTTTCTTTTTTTCTTTCGTAGCCGTTAGCACTCTCGATATTTTTGACTTTGGAGACAAACTGAACAATAAAAATGTTTTTTTTTTATAAAATTAAAAAAAAAAAAGATTTGGAAAGTTTATTTTGCTGGCTCGATCCCTGGCGCCGAAGAAACCCTCATTTTCACAATGGAAGCCAACTGTTCATCCCTCTTCGGTTTCGCCGCTCGGCCATTCCCCAGTACGGTAGATGGCGTACAGCGCGGCTGCCGCTTCAACAGAGACTTTCAGGTTCCCAATCTTGGTGCCGTGGTCTAAAGAGCTCAAAACTGGGTGATAAGAAACGAAAAGTACGAGAGAGTGTTGTTTACCGATCTGGAAATCGTGCGCGAAGGGGGTGAGAGGAAGAAGAGGAGAAAAACGACTGGAATGTTTTCAAGTTGAACATGAGAACTTTCTGACGCTGCTGATACCCAGTTTCCCCCGAAAATGAGACCCAACTGGAAAATAAGCCCTAGCATGATTTTTCAGGATGTTCGTAATATAAGCCCTGCCCCCAAAATAAGTCCCAGTAAAGAGTGTCGGCCAGTTGGACGCGTTTAGTAACGTATTTTCCCAAAAATTAACACCTAGCTAGAAAAATAAGACCTAATAACGTCTTTTGGAGCAGAAGTTAATCTACAACCTAGTCTTATTTTCAGAGAAACATGGATAGTAACTGGTATCACCGTTTACTTGGCAACAGGGGTGAAGTGCTACCGCTTCATGCGAACGAGTAGAGACGATTGTCATTGGTTCTGCAAACTGGTAGTAAAAAACAACTGAGGATCGCGAGGATCAGGTGTGAGCCGCGTGATCATCGGAAGCTTTTCCGCTTTTTAACGCAATTTTTCCCTGCCCAAACCGGCAGGGGGAAAATAAATGCTATAAAAAGTGGAGGGGGGGGCGAAGCGTCTGACGATCGCGTGGCTCACAGCTGATCCTAGCAATCCTCGGAAGCTTTTTTCTCCCGCTTTTTCAAGCATTTTTTTCCAGCCGGTACGGGCGAATAGGCAGGGAAAAAATGCTTTAAAAAGTGAAGAAAAAGGCTCCATGACAATCAGCTGTGCCGCATGATCGAGGGAACCTTTTTTTCTCCACACTTCTGAAAGCATTTTTAAACTACTTTTTCACCTGAACTGGTTGGCAGTAAAAAAAAAAATGCTTCAAAAAGTGAAAAAGGTTTCCACGATCGCATGGTACAACTGAATCTTTCCCCCCCCAGCTTCTTAAAGCATTTTTTTACTGCCGATTCGGGCAAATAGGTAGTAAAAAAAATGCGTTAAAAGTTGGCCACAGCGCCCCAGTCATATGAATCCCCTACTAAGCCACGCCCACCAAGCCACACCCAGAGAACCAGTGGCAATTTTTTTTTACATTTCCCCAGAATTTACAGTATATACAGCCTGCCTCAGGTGGGTAATTTCTGTATTTTTCGGACTATTAAGACGCACATTAGCTTTAGAGGAAGAAAAAAACAATATCTGTCTCAGCCTCCCAGCATCCATCTGGTATTCATGGTGGCTAGCATCCTTGCAGCAAGCAGCAAACAGCATGGTCAGCTTCAACACGTTATCGCAGCCCCCAACACCTTGCTTGTCAGGGCTCTGCTCCCTTGTGCCCACTACTGGTCAAGTAAGCTGAGCTACCGCCGTCACGTCCTGTTTGCTGGGGCCCGTTCGCCACCAATCAACAGCGAATGAGTGGCGACAATAGGCATTGGCAGGGATCCCCGCCACCTCGAATAGCTGAGCGGCATTGCACCAACCCCCCTCCCTCCAGTGCTGCCACAATATTCATTGTATAAGACGCAGAGACATTTCCACCCACTTTTTGGAGGGAGGGTAGGAAGTGCGTCTTGCCCCCCCAAAAATACAGTGATTTTCCCACAGGAGAATCGGACTGGAGGGCAGAATCAGTTGAACTAGGAAGTTGCGTAGGCACGCATATATGTACATATGTACATTGAAGGAAAAAATTGCCTTTATAATAAAAGCAATACACTTATACAGGTAGTCCTCGACCAGTGGTGGGTTGCAGGCGGTACGCCGGGAGCCCGGGTACCGTTCCAGTACGGTACTCCAGATGGCCCACCTGCCCACCGTCCTTATCTGTATTTGAGCCCTTCGGCGCTTCCCTGTATGTGCACGGCAAATACAGCGCCTGCACGGCACTCCGCCGAGCAACTGGAGTGTTGCGGGAGCATCGCAGGAGGTAAGGGCGCACCGGGATCCAGAAACCACCACTGTCCTCGACCTACACCCACAATACGAGCCCCCAAATTCTGTTGTTAAGTAAGACATTTGTGAAGTGTGTTTTGCCCCATTTCGGACCTTTCTTGCCTCAGTTGTTAAGTGGATCATTGCAGTTGCTACATTAGTCGCCTGGCTGTTAAGTGAATCTGGCCTTCCCTATTGTCTTTGTCAGAAGGTCGCAAAAGGTGATCGCATGACCCCCGGGACCCACGTCATAAATATGAACCAATTGCCACAAATAGGAATTTGGATCACATGGGAATGCGGGGACGAAAGGTTGTAACTCTGAACAGTCCTTAAACAAACTGTTGTAAATCAAGGATTACCTGTATTGTGTACATGGCATACACTATGAATCGGAATAGAGCTGGAAGGGACCTTGGAGGTCTTCTAGGTCCAACCCCCTGCTCAAGCAGGAGAGCCTATACCAGCGACTTACAACTGTTTGTTTAGTGACCGTTCAAAGTTACAATGGCACTGAAATGTTTGTACCCATCAATTTAATTTCCTGTAGCTTGTCCTCAAGTTACGACTACGATTGAGTCCCAAATTTCTGTTGCTGATGGAAACATTTCTTAAGTGAATGTCGCTCGGTTTTTACAACCTTTCTTATCATCATTGTTAATTAGTACTACGGTTTTTAAGTGAATCTGTCTTCCCCATTGACTTTGCTTGTCAGAAGGTTGCAAAAGGGGACCGTCACAAATAGAAGGCAAGTTGCCAAGTGTCCAAATTTACACCTGCGTGGCCATGGGAATGATGCAAAGGTCATAAGTGAAAAACGGTCCTACAGTAAGTCACTTTTTTCAGTGCTGTTGTAAATTTGTAACAGTCACTAAATGAACTGTTTTAAGTCGAGGGCTACCGGTATTCCGATACTCATAAATTTTATTTTAAACTAGTGGATAACCCGACGTTGCCTGGCTATTCATTCATCCTAATCCGGACAGGAAAAGGAATGAATTGTGTTGTGGCCCAGCAGGATCCAGTTGAGCTGCTGATGGACTCGGATAGCGAGAAACCATGAGTCTGCCCTGGACAATGTGGAGGACCCTGTGCAGGGTTTAGACAGAGCAGAGACCAGAGAGGCTGGTTGGCCACCAGGAGGCGCCTGAGGCATGGAGCAGTGGGGAGGAGCAAGGGCAGTTTGTCCCTGATGCTAGATTGAGAAGGGCTGAGGAACGGAAGCAGCAACTCCGTAGGCAGACTCACAGAAGATGGTGGTTGTGGATTGGCCCCTCCCAAGAGAGATTATAGGTGAGGCATTGGGAGGGGACATTTGCAGGAAACAACCGTTCGAATTAGTAATTAAGAAAATCTGTGCATTCTAGCCGTGTCTGTTCGTTTGGACTATCTGCGTTGCTTCATTTGAATTATCTGGGTTGCTGCAGAGTTAATCTATTGAATGTGAGTTGCCTGGGCCCTCAGCCAAACGATTCATTATCTCAGTAATTAAACAGTGGCAAACAGCCAAGACCTGTGTTCTGGTTTATTCACAGGGGTGGAGGGGGGTCAGAGCAGAATTGTATCTATAGTGTCATTTCAGCAGCCCAGGCGTTCCAGAGTTATGCTAGAACACACAGAGACAGACACACATACACCCCCAAGGGGTGTCTTATTCCCACCGTATTTCCAAAGAGTAAGTCATTTGTGTACAAAGTCATTTCAGCGTCACAGGAGTTCCAGAGTTACTGTATGCTGGAACACACACACACACACACACACACACACACTGAGGGGTGTTATTACCCCCCACGGTATTTGTATCCAGAGAGTGTCATTTGTGTACCAAGTTTGATTGAAATTGCTCGAGGCGATCCAGAGTTATGCTGGAACACGCACACAGACACCCATTTATAGATAGATAGATTAAGCTATCCAAACCTCAGGTGAAAACTCTGCTTCTGTTCTTATTTTTATTTCTCTCTGGCCTTGGGAAAGGAGTTCCCGGGATTTTGACTGGCTGGAGTTCAAATCCAGCCACATTTGAGCAGCTGCAAAGCTTTCACCCTCTATGAACATCAGGCAATCAAACCGCATGTGGATGTTAATCCCTTAAGCGAGGGGTCTCAAACTCGATTTGATTGACGGGCGCATCAGGGTTGTGTTTGACCTATCGTGGAGGGGAGGCAGAGGGGGCGTGGCCAGGGTGGGCGTGGCCAGCTCGACATCACTGGTGTCGGGGGCGCCTGTGGCGGCCATCTGCTAAGGCAGGACTTCCCCGAGACTCTCCCTCAGTCTCATAATCTTCCTTCCTTCTCTTCTTTTTCCTTCCTTCCTTTCTTCTTCCTTCCCCTCTTTCTTTCTTTTTCCTTCCCCTCTTTCCTTCTTTTTCCTTCCCCTCTTTCCTTCTTTTTCCTTCCTTGCTCGCTTCCCACCATTTCTTCTCCTTTGTGTTTCCTCTTTGCCTTCCTCCTTGCCTGTCCCTTCTTGCGTGCTCAAATGCAAAAGGGGAAACATTTCTCCTTTTTTTGTTTTTGTTTGTGCCAACAAAAACAGGCTCTGTTTTGGGCTGCAATTGCCTCCTGCAACCTTCTGCCAGTGAAAACGGAACCCAGGAGGTTGTGCACGGCCCTCCCTGGCTCCTTTAGCACCGCAGGCCAGTCCTTTACTCATTCCAGGGCAGCCGATGGGCCAGATCCAAGCACACCGTGGGCCGAATCTCGCCCGCGGGCCTTGAGTTTGATACCCCTGCCTTAAGCGTTGCCTTGGGTTGTGTTAGATCTCTTCCATTTTTTGGAGGGAGGGTGGGCATCGTCTTACCTTGTAAGTCTTGCGCAAAGATGTCGTTTCCAGTCAGAAGAATCTCTCGCAAGTCCACGCTGGAGAAACCCACGTCTTCGCATTCCCCGCTGGCCCCAGGAAGTGGCTCACTCACCACTATAAACTGCAGCCTATAGCCAAGGGGAAAACCCGATCTATACATGCCCTGGGAATTTCTTCCCCACAACTTTTTAGGAGAAGAGCTGTTGTGGCCCGCCAGCAGCCGGCGGAGCTGGCAGCAGAGTCGGAGAGTGAGGATGTTGGGGAGGAGCATGGGCCAGTCCTGGAGTCCGGGGAAGGCTCAGACGAGGCTCTGCGTCAGAGGCAGAGATGGGGCCGAGGCCATCTGGCAGTGACAGAGCTAGAGGGCAGTGAGGCAGAGGCACAGCTGGAGCCTGTTCCCATTGTGCGCATGCACAGAGCTGCCAGAAGAAAAGAACAACTCAGAAATCAGGGTAGACTTGGGAGTAAAGTCACAGGTGGAAGAAAATTGGCCCCTTCCATAGGATATAAAAGAGGAGCAAAAGGGGAGTGGGCTTTTACAAGTAACAATTCATTCGTTTGGTCGTTAGATTCGTTTCAGGAGTGTGAAGATCTGTCCGTGAATCTCAGAGACTCTGTGCCCAGTCTTTCCCTGCACAGCACCTCATTTGGAAAATATTTACATGGCAGCTTTCCAAAATAGATGAGGTCTGTGGTCATAAATATTCCTTTGAAAGACCATTTGCCAGGCCTTGCTGAATGTGAACGAGAGGAATTCACATTTGTTTCATAAAAGGGGTTTTGTCGGGACCAGGACTCTCCCTCGTGCTTTTGGGGGAAGCCTAGGTCAGAACAAGAGCAGCTGTGACACTCACTTGTTCCATTCGGGATCCTCAGCCACAAGCATGGAAAACAGCATTTGCCTCTGAAAACTTCCGGGATCTGCGTCCAGTTTGACCACTGTGACAAAAGAATTCAGCAAGTTATTTAATTCTGGTATCCATGGAGTTCCTCAAATTATCCAAGTCATGGTTGTCCCAGAGGTGCCTTTTTGCAAATGGCAATGGGGGTTTTTCCCATGAAAACCCAAAGGTGCTTTTTTGAGAGGCGACTGGACTTTCTGGTTTTTCCTTTGAAGAGGTTTTGCTTCTCGTCCAAGAAGCTTCTTCTGCTCTAGAAGAAGCTTTTTGGATGAGAGGTGAAACGTCTTTTTAAAAAACCCCAAAAAGTCCAGTTGCCTCCTTGCCCCCAACAATCTGGATCCTCATTTTACCAACTTCGGAAGGATGGAAGGCTGAGTCAACCTTGAGCCTGGTGAGATTCGAAGTGTTGAACTGCAGGCAGCCGGCAGGCAGCAGACATAGCCTGCAGTACTGCACTCTTAACCACTACGCCACCATGTAGCTTTACCACTATGCTCTATTGCAATAGCGCTTTGACTTACATACTGCTTTCTAGTGCTTTACGATGTCCGCCCCACCCACCCGCAACAAGCCAACATGGTCATAACATCCGGAGGGGATTCAAGTTACAGAAATCCACTTTTCCCTCTCTTTTCTCCCTTAGCAAATAATAATTAAAAAACGGGGTACGTGTACGTGTGCACACCCTTGCTGAAGTGGAAATAGATTTCCTCGGTCCCCCTGGGTTTCCGCAAGGAGAAAGGGGCCTCCGTTTCCTCCAGAGGCACTCCAGGGAAGTGAAACTCGACGTACAGTTGCTGGATGGTCTCATCGACCGCAGGCCAGCTTTCGGGCAAGAGGCCAAGGGAAATGACCTCCACCCGAATCCATTCTGAAGGTTGCTGAGGATAGAAAAGAATTGAACCAATAAGGGGGAAAAAAAACATTTCTAGCTCAGGATTGAACTGTCGGGTCCTTGGCGCTCTCTGAGGTTGAGGGATTTCTTGCCGAGAAAAAGTTCTTAACTTTTCTCGCCGCCGTCATTATATTTTTACAGTTCACGTTATCTTGTCCTCTTATTTTGGTCTCACCTGCCGGCCTTATGCATATCCTGGGGTGAGATTCAGCCGGTTCGGAAGCAGTTTGGGCAAACCGGATGCTAATTCTACATCTCGTTCGCTGAACTGGTAGTTGCAAGGACTGGCTGGCCCCACCCACCCCAGGTAAGTGCAGGGCCCATGCAGAGGCTCTGAGAGGGCAAAAAACGGGCCTCCCAGAAGACCAGAAACAGGCCCATTTCTGGCCTCTAGAGGGCCTCTGGATCACCGGGAGATGATGTTTTCACCCTCCCAGAGGCTCGAGGAAAGCTTCCGGAGCCTGGGGAGAGCGAAAATGCCCCCCTGCCGCGCCGTAGTGCAGGAGGCCAAGTAGGCCATGCCCACTGTGGCCATGGCCACCCAGCAACCAGGCAGTAACCGGTTGCTAAAAGTTTGAATCCCACCCCTGTGCATAACCCACCATCATTGCAATCCAGTTGTTAAGCTTTGCAAACTCTCGTTGCCAAAATATATAATGTTGGAGGGGAAAAATGAACAAAGAGGCAAGATAACCGTGGATATTGACAGTGAACTGAGTGTGGTTGGAGATGGAAAGAATGGAGCAAGGAAAGGGAAGATAGGGTGGAAACTAATCAAGGAAAGAAGCAACTTAGAACTGAGGAGAAACTTCCTGACAGTGAGAACAATTAATCAGTGGAACAGAAGTTGCCTCCAGAAGTTGTGAATGCCCCAACACTGGAAGTCTTTAAGAAGATGTTGGATAGCTATTTGTCTAAAATGGTATAGGGTTTCCTGCCTAGGCAGGGGGTTGGACTAGAAGACCTCCAAGGTCCCTTCCAACTCTACTATTGTATTGTATTGTATAGATAGAAAGGTGCTTTACTACAGATTTCAAGGTATAGAAGGTGCTTTACTACAGATTTCAGAAAGGTGCTTTACTACAGATTTCAAGGTATAGAAGAAGAAAAAAGAGAAAAATGGATGGACTTAAGGAGAGAAATTTTGACCAAAACACTACTGATAACCAAAGATAAACTGATTAAGGAAGCTGATGGAGGGTTTTGAGATTTTACAAGATATGTAATAAGCAACAAATTGCGAAGAGAAGTCCAAACAAATTTGATTAAGGAAATAACCAGAAGACCAATTCCACAAATGGCAAAGAACTAGGATTACATTATTACTGGAAAAACACAGGTTGAGATATGAAAATTAATAATAAAACACTAGTTAATTTTAGTTAAAATTAGAGTATTATGTTAAAAATGTAGTGATAATGATAAAGTTAGGTAAATAATTGATAATGATAACAATGTATACATATGTATTGGTTTGATAAGAGGAAGTTTGGTATAAATTTTTAAATGGTGAAAAAAAGGGGGAAAAGTAAGTTAAACATAGTCAAACTTTCGTTAAATAAATGACTGATAATGATAATAATGTAATAATTTGTATTGACAGGATAAAAGGGAAATTGGACATAAATTGTAAACAATGATAAGAAAGGTCTAAAATTTTTGTTATTAAACATAATTAATTTTTTATTTTGAATGTGTTATAAAGGTATAATGGTTGGATGATATTGAAAATAGATAAGGGAATGCCACTATGTGGTTTTGTTTTAAATTTTGGAATGTTTGTTATAAAGGGACGTTAAAACAACTATAGTCATATGAAGGATGAGGTATGATGATAGCAATATATAGAAATATATGTGATGTAAAATAGATAATTTGATATGAATCAGAGGATGACTGTGCAAGGGATGCACGAAAGCTTTTTGTAACTAATTGACACGCTTTCTACAATCTGTAATGGAGGATGATTTTGGTTGCTTTTATTCAAAAAATGGGAAAAAATGGGGGGGAAAAGAATAGCAAAAGACACAAGGGTCCTTACATTGCACAACCCCCTGGAGCATCTCAAACACAAACCTTATAAAGATCCATCCACTCACTTAGCCATTTTGTCAGCCACCCCAAAAACACTGCTCCTGTCACTGAAGTTTCTGGAAACCAAATAAGCAGAGACCTTCCACGTGGCCTGCATTTTATTTCCAACGTCTTTTAGCCCAGTGTGTTAACCAAGTCAGTCCAATGTATTTGGTAAGCAGCCTTTGTAAGAATCAGTTTTTCCTTCTGGAACTTAATGGTAGCTACTCACCAGATCAGGATACCCCTGCAGTGTGGGTAACCCCACCACCACTTCGTCGCTTTCTGTGGTGCTGAGATTCACTCGTCTCTTGTTCCCCCCCATCTGCAGATAAGAGCGGAGTAAAAAAAAAAAATTGTAGCACCCGCTGAGCAGGGGAAAGTAGTATTGTGAATGCACACACAATCTAAACTAGTTTCTTTTATTGTCTAGAAAACTAGGGCCCCTGTTTTTAGCTCTCTTAAATTGACCCGTTGCAAGATAAGATCCCATCACCGGTGTTGAAATAAGACCACCGCTATTTCATTGGTTTTCTCCAGAAATCAAAGAAGGATATTATCTGGCCTTTGGCTGTAATGCTCTCTGAGCTTGGCGGTTTTCTTGCAATTGTTTCATTACCCAACTATGTAACATCATCAGTGCTAGAAGGGAGTAGCGTTTGCCCTCTATATATTAGTGGCTTGCCCAATCAGTAATTGCGGGAGTGTTGTTTTCTTCTTGGTAGTTCCTCGATTAAGCTATTTACTGTTTAATTGCTCGTCTGGCTTGGCCGATCTTTGATTGGAGTATTGTTTGTTTGATTGTTGGTCTGGTATTTTCCGGAGAGTCAATCCCTGCTTATCTGGGTGTGGATTGCTGGGTTATTTTTGCTTCTTCTTGCTTTTTCTAGCTTTTTGATCATCCTTTCCTTTTTTTTTTTAATTGAAAAAGTTTTACACAAACAAATTTTCCCCCTTTTTACCCCCCCCCCATCATATAATGTAAATCACATACACATACTGTACCCCCTCCCCTCCCCCGTCTTAAAAAAATTTCTCATTCAAATATTGTACCAAATACTGTACCCCCTCCCCTCCCCCATCTTAAATAAATTTCTCATTCAAATATTGTGCCCCCTTACCTCCAAAATCATAATATAAGTTTCTCTTAAGTAGCAATAGTCCAATACCTCATCATCTAAATTAATTAACATATATAAATCCTAATATAGGTTTCTCTTAAAGTAGCAATATTTCATTAATCCCATCTTCTAGATTATTATGCTATATATTTCCCCACCCTCCACCCTAACCCTCCCCCACCTCCCAATCAAACCCACCCCCCTGACTTCCGCTATACACCACTCTAACAATTCCAAGCATCCCATGTATTATTTACTCTGATCATCTATCAGTCTAAACATTCTTACCTAAAGGCTACATAGTACCTCCTAGTCTGGTATTTATTCTGTATATAATCAATCCATTTTACCCATTCCTGTGTGTAATCCTCCTGTTTCTGAGCTTTTAAGAAAGCTGAAATTTTTGCCATTTCAGCGAACCCCGCCACTTTCTGAATCCATTGATCAATTGTCGGTAAAAAATCTTTTTTCCAATGTTGCGTAATCAACAACCTAGCTGCATCCTTTCCTTTTAACACAGAAGATCTCATCTAGTTGGGTACTGAAATGACTAAAGAAACCAAGCACCAAGGACTCCCCAGTATAACCCTGAGCTACAAATACAATCTTTCGTTGATGTTTGAGTTTACTCCATCAAGATCTTGTTGTGCAATGTTTTTGATGCCACCTCATAAGTATTATCCAGGACTAGGACAAATGGCAGCCCAGTCTCTTCTTCAAAATTTGCAGTGATGCAGCACCCTATAAACCTACTTTAAAATCTAGTGGGATTAATATGAGGGAGAGTGGAAAAGTTCTCTCTCTCTGACCCTGATGTAATAATTTAATTGTTGTTATGTTTTCCTGTACGAATTCAACATCCTGGCCAGTGTTTTTTCAACCTTAGCACCTCTGAAGAAGTGAGGACTTCAACTCCCAGGATTCCTCAATTCCAGCAGGATGACTGGGGAATCCTGGGAGTTGAAGTCCACACATCTTACATTTGCTAAGGACACCCAGCCAGCTTTCATGCCTAAAGTGGGACTAGAACTCCCAGTCTCCTGGTCATTGGGCCAAAGTCACCCACCCAGCTTTCATGCCTAAGGTGAGACTAGAACTCCCAGTCTCCTGGTCATTGGGCCAAAGTCACCCACCCAGCTTTCATGCCTAAGGTGAGACTAGAACTCCCAGTCTCCTGGTCATTGGGCCAAAGTCACCCACCCAGCTTTCATGCCTAAGGTGGGACTAGAACTCCCAGTCTCCTGGTCATTGGGCCAAAGTCACCCACCCAGCTTTCATGCCTAAGGTGAGACTAGAACTCCCAGTCTCCTGGTCATTGGGCCAAAGTCACCCACCCAGCTTTCATGCCTAAGGTGAGACTAGAACTCCCAGTCTCCAGGTCAGTGGCCCAAAGTCACCCACCCAGCTTTCATGCCTAAAGTGGGACTAGATCTTACATTTGCTAAGGTTGAAAAACACTGGTGTAGGTTTGTCCTGTAGGAAGTTAGCACCCACCCCTCTCCTAGAAAAAATGAGATATTTTAGGAAATATGAAAAGGGCAGAATATTTCCCCTAAAAGGGAGGCAGAAACTCAGCTCCTCCCCTACCTTTGTCAACTGTTCAGGTCCAGGCCAGCATATTCTACATAACAAAGATCAGTGACGTGCGGTGAGGTTTATGGCTGGTGAGGCTGGTGACGTCATCAAACCGTGTGGTTGCTCCGATCGCACGGGCGCAGCCCGACCGGAGAAGTTTCTCTTCTCAGAAATGTCAGAAAGGGACAGGCAGGCTGCCACAGCTCCACTGAGAAGACATTTCTGAGAAGAGAAACTTCTCCTTTCTCCTCCTCCCCCCACTCCCTTCTAGCACTGATGATGTTACCTAGGCATTTTTTTGCATCGGGTGAGCCCGGGATCCTTGCAAGGGGAATGGGACCACGTGTGCAGGAGGCTCCTCAGCGCCAGCCTCGGATCAGCGCGAGCCGCGGTCCCCTTCCCCTGCACACGTGGTCCCATTCCTCTCCTTCCTGAGCCAACATGAAGGGGACCGCGGCTGCGCTGATCTGAGGCTGGCGCTGAGGAGCCTCCTGTACACGTGGTCCCATTCCCCTTGCAAGGATCCCGGGCTCGCCCCATGCAAAAAATGGCGAGATCGGCGCACTTGGGGCTGCTGCCTGCGATGTCCAAGGAGGCTAAACCAAGCCGCGCGCCTCTCCCAGCCACTTTCAGCGGCTTCCCGGAGTAAATTTTTTTTAATTTTCATAATGAGAGCGGCGAGGCTCTGCCTCCCCTGACTGCACGTCACTGACAAAGATCTACCTCCTTCAGCAGAGCCATAGGAGGAATTGCCCAAAGCTGTTTCATTACATCATCACTCAGCAAGAGTCAACCAAGCCTGGGGCTCAAAAGACAACCTACAAAGTTACCCCTGCAGTGGCTCCATGGGAGTCTGACAACCAATCAGAACACAAGCTCAAATTTCAAAGCCCAACGGAGGGCATAAAACCCAGGTACTCTCAGCATCTCTTCTCATTTTGCCCAGGATCTCAAGCCATGCGATCCTGTTCATTAATAAACCATTTTTTCCAAGCGACTTCCATGAATCCAGTGTCTTTTTCTCCACTTGGAACTGAACCCAGATGACATTTCTTCCTACAGTCCTTCAACAACGTCATGTGACAATATACCAGAGTCCTTTGGCCCAGAATCTAGAATCGATTCTTCATCCAGTTCTTGGTGTTCGGCTATCTTTGCTGTCTCTTCAATATTCGGTGTTGAATGTTCTTCTTCCTCCTTTATCTTCTCTTCCACCTCCATCTGCCCAGATATAAAACCCAGTTTGCTCACAAAATGGATTGTGACTTTAGGACTATAGTTGGTGCCAGATAAGCAAATATCCACAGATACGTTTCAATTAGACCAGGGGTGAAATCCTCCCGGTTCGGCCTGGTTCGATCCGGTTCGCCCGAACCGGTTGGGACAACTGTCCTTGGTTCTGCGAACCGGTAGTAAAAAAAAAAAGCTTCCAAGGATTGCGCGGCTCACAGCTGATTCGCGTGATCGTCGGAAGCTTTCCCCCCCACTTTTTAAAGCATTTTTTCCCTGCCTATTTGCCCGAACTGGCAGGAAAAAAATGCTTTAAAAAGTGAAAAAAAGTTGGCCGCGTCCACTCAGTCACATGATCCCCCTACCAAGCCTTGGCCACAAAACCATTGGGGAAAAAATTTAGATTTCACCACTGAATTAGATATTATAATGTTAGAGAATTTAACTTCTCTTGTCACGGTTCGGGGAAACTTGAAGCGGATTGCACATCGTATGTGGCAAATTCCTATCTAATATTAAGTAATAATAATAAACAATATTATTAATAAGTAATTATAATAATAAGTAATAATAATAATAAATAAATAACTGAGGTGATTAAAGGCCGGGAGATTAAAACATATGAAGAACGCTTGAAGGATTTGGCTAGTCTAGAAAAAGGAAGGTCTACGTTGGACATGATAGCAATATTTCAGTATTTGAAGAACTGCCACAATGAAGAGGGGGTCAAATTATTCTTCAAAGCACTTTGATAGGTCCAAACTCACTCAGTCAGCTTTCATACCTAAGGTGGGGACTAGAACTCCCAGTCTCCTGTTTATTGGCCTGAAGTCACCCCACCAGCTTTCATGCTTAAAGCGGTACTAGAACTCCCAGTCTCCTGGTCATTGGCCCAAGGTCACCCAGCCAACTTTCCTGCCTAAGGTGAGACTAGAACTCAAGGTCTCCTAGTATTGGCCCAAAGTCACCCAGCCAGTTTTCATGCCTAAAGCGAGATTAGAACTCCCAGTCTCCTGATCATTGGCCCAAAGTCACCCAGTCAGTTTTCATGCCTAAAATGGAACTAGAACTCCCAGTCTCCGGGTCAGTGGCCCAAAGTCACCCAGCCAACTTTCATGCCTAAGGTGGGACTAGAACTCCCAGTCTCCTGGTCATTGGCCCAAAGTCACCCACCCAGTTTTCATGCCTAAAACGAGACTAGAACTCCCAGTCTCCTGGTCATTGGCCCAAAGTCACCCACCCAGCTTTCATGCCTAAGGTGGGACTAGAACTCCTAGTCTCCTGATCATTGGCCCAAAGTCACCCAGCCAGCTTTCATGCCTAAGACAAGACTAGAATTCCCAGTTTCCTGGTCATTGGCCCAAAGTCACCCAGCCAACTTTCATGCCTAAGGTGAAACTAGAACTCCCAGTCTCCTAGTATTGGCCCAAAGTCACCCACCCAGCTTTCATGCCTAAGGTGGGACTAGAACTCCCAGTCTCCTGGTCATTGGCCCAAAGTCACCCAGGCAACTTTCATGCCTAAGGTGAAACTAGAACTCCAAGTCTCCTAGTATTGGCCCAAAGTCACCCACCCAGCTTTCATGCCTAAGGTGGGACTAGAACTCCCAATCTCCGGGTCAGTGGCCCAAAGTCACCCAGCCAACTTTCATGCCTAAGGTGAGACTAGAACTCAAGGTCTCCTTGTTTCTAACCTGGTGCTTTAACTACTATACCAGCTGGCTCTCTTATCCCTTACCTTGGGGATAGTTTTGACCCCTTTCTTCTTTATCCTTCTTCGCTTGAGTTCTCGTGTTGGAATCACTTGGGCCGAAAGGAGCTCCAGCTCATTTTTTATCCTTCTGCTTTTCTGAAGGTGTTTTTCAGTCACCTGTAAGGAAGGTTTCAAAGGACAAGACATAGTTCTTTCTCTTGCAATTGCACCAACATTTGACATTGGCAGGTGATCATTTTTATTCTCCCCACCCCCAAATCTTGGGCAGGCTTTACGAAATTATTTATTACATTCGAAACATGTACCTAAAGGTTCCCCCGGCATATATGTACTAGTCGTTCCCAACTCTAAGGGGCGGTGCTCATCTCCATTTCAAAGCCGAAGAGCCAGCATTGTCCGAAGATATCTCCGTGGTCATGTGGCCGGCATGACTAAACGCCGAAGGCACACAGAATGCTGTTACCTTCCCACCAAAGGGGGTCCCTATTTTCCTACTTGCATGTTTATGTGCTTTCGAACTGCTAGGTTGGCAGAAGCTGGGACAAGTAACCGGAGCTCACTCTGTTATGCGGCACTAGGGATTCGAACCGCCAAACTGCCGACCTTTCTGATTGACAAGCTCAGTGTCTTAGCCACTGAGCCACTGCGTCCCTTGAACATCTTACAAATCTTTGCTCTATAACAGGGGTGTCAAACTCGAGTTCGTTAAGGGCTGCCTCAGGGTTGTGTTTGACCTTGGGGGGGACAGGGGGGGCATCACTCATCTTGGGGGCACCTGTGGTGGCCAAGTGCTAAGGCAGGACTTCTCTCAGACCCCCCCTCACTCTCATTATAATCTTCCTTCCTTCCTTCCTTCCTTCCTTCCTTCCTTCCTTCCTTCCTTCCTTCCTTCCTTCCTTCCTTTTCTTCTTTTTCCTTCCCTCTTCATTCTCCTTTCTTCCTTCTTCCTTTCTTTCCCTATTTTTCCTTCCTTGCTCTCTTCCCATCTGTCTTTTCTTTCCCTTTCTGGTTTCCCTTTCTCCTTTCCTGTCCCTTCTTACATACTCAAATGCAAAAGGGGAAACATTTCTCCTTTTTTGTTGTTTTTAGTTTGTTTGTAACATCTTCAGTAGAACTACTACTTAGCCTGGGAACTAAAGGTTCCGAAAGCAATTCACAAGCTCGGTGAATGCATCTCCATCCTCATCCTACACCTGAGCTACGGATATTTGCCCTACCTGTCTGTGCAA
Organism: Natrix natrix natrix; assembly: GCA_029891615.1. Lineage (NCBI taxonomy): Eukaryota > Metazoa > Chordata > Lepidosauria > Squamata > Natricidae > Natrix > Natrix natrix. The sequence continues at coordinate 13,832,491 of JAKRSK010003420.1, forward strand.
CAGGTTTTGCTCATCGGCAATCTGCATCTCCAAGGAACGTGCTTGGATGGCCTTGTAGCGAACATCTTCAGGAGGGATGTAAAGGGCTTTCCATTCTAGGCTGAGGTGGATGGAGCCATTGGGCTTCCCCGAAGGATCCATGAGGTCAAAATCTCCTAGAGAGGGGGGGGGGGGAAAGGCAACATCTGGATCTGGAATAACATCTGGATCCGGGCTCTAGTTTTGGAAGTGGTGAAGCCTAGGGCATCCAAACCTTGCTGTCAACTCTGAAACGAACCTGTCTGGAGCCATCTTTTGCTGCCTCATAGCTGCCACGAATTCTGAAATGGGGAAGGGAGGGGGAAGCAAATAGACTGGCTAGCGGTCAAAACAAACAGCTTTCTTGTGGGAACCAAGGTCATCCCAACAGGTTTGCAGTTGAAGGAGGAAAGGAGTGACCAAGCAGGCCGCCAACTACTTTAATTGGACAATGTGACCTGTGACATTTGGGGAGGGGGGGGGAAACATTTGCTCTTTGACTGAGGCTAAAACTGGGGGAAACTTGAGAGTTGGTTTTCACCAGTGGTGCCGATATGATGTATCCAATAAATAAGTTCTTTGAGCAATCTACCTGCCTCTGAGTTCTGCTTTTGGTGGATGTGTTACCTGGAACATTGACATTATGGCTGTGGTAATGGAAGTTGTTACTTATCTAGAGCACACACACACCCATGAATTTTAGTGCGCTAGTTGTTACCGACTAGCAGGAGGTGCTTATCTCCATTTCAAGGCCATTGAGTCAGGTGTCCCATTTCCACAGCCATATGGCCAGCATGCCATCACAGAGAGTTGTTCTCTTCCCACCAAAGTGGTACCTACTTATCTACTCACATTTGCATGCTTTTGAACTGCTAAGTTGGCAGGAGCTGGGGAGAGGATGGAGGCTCACCCCATTGTGTGGAGCTTAGGTCTTGAACCTGGGCTGTTGCCTTTCCAGCCTACAAGCTGGAAAGTCTTGACCACTGAGCGAATCACTTAACCACTCAGGTATAACTACTGAGCCATCACACCAGCCCCAAGCTGCCTGGAGAGCCTCCAAATTGTGGATTGTTGTCCTAGATCAGGGTGTCAAGTCGATTTCATTGAGAGCGGCATCAGGGTTCTGTTTGACCTCGGAAGGCCAAGGTGGGCATGGCCAGGGGTGGATGTGACCATGGTGGGCATTGCCAGCTCAACGTCACACATGTCGGGGCACCTGTGGTCATCCAAGTGCTAAGGCAGGACTTCCCTGAGATCCTCAATCATCTAATAATCTTCCTTCTTTCCTCCCTCCCTCCCTTCCTTTATTCCTTCCTTCTCTCTTCCTGGCAGAGCCACCGTGGGCCAGTCCTTCACTGTTTCCAGGCCGCCCGATGGGCCAGATCTAAGCACCCTGAGGGGCAGATCTGCCCCACAAACCTTGAGTTTGACACCCCTGTCCTGGATCCAGAAGGGTTTAGTGTCAACTCACAAAGCATCCCTAGCCTGCTCTCGAGTTGCCATAGGAAGGGGGTGATGGGAAACTGATGAAATAGCATGGCAGCAAAAGACAAATGCACACTCTAGACTTATCTCTTTCAAGGCTGTATCCCAGGTTAACCACAGCAGTCAGAGCAGGAATGATCTCTACAGTCTGCGAATGTGCTCCGTTGGAGAATGTGATTTATGACACATCCTGGGGGGAGGGGGGAACTGGGTCATAATTGGGCCATAAATTACACGGGGTCAGAGTTGGCTTCACTTGGGTACGTGCTGACATGTTACTCCTAATGAATAACTGGATTTCTTTTGAAGCTTGGCTCGAGGCTCATGATTTAATTAGGGCGTCTATCAGAACCCCGACGTTTAGCACAGAAGACGGTTCAAGAAAGCAAGGCTAAATTTATGTAGTATCTTTTGTTGCTCTCACCTTTGATGCTATGCCCATGCGCTAACGGTACCAGTGGGATCTGGGCTTTGCCCAAGTAGCTTCCAGGTTCCCCTTCCTCATCGTCAAACACATAGACACACAAACTCTCCACAAGCAAATAATGGTGCAACTCGGGAGTGAGGTACAGAGTAAACTTCTTCACATCTTCAAAGTTGGGGTGGTTGCTTGCTGGGGTTATGGGTGTGTCGTGATCCGGGAAGGTGAAGAACTGGTACATGGCATACGGGCTGGGCTGTGAGCCAATCCAACGGCTTCTCAAATTGGCACAGCTCTTGATCTGGATGCACAGCTCATTCCGGCTTCCCGCTTCGATCTTCTAAGGGGTGAAAAAGGAAAGGCGGTAATGCAGCAGGGAAGCAGAAGCAGTTGTCCAGTTCACAGTTTCTTCAAGTCTGACAATATTACTGTATTTTTCAGAGTATAAGACGCTCTGAAGTATAAGACATACCTAGCTTCTGGGGAGAAAAACAAGGAAAAAAAATCTGCCTCTGCCTCCCAGCAATTTGCCTCCTTGCAGCAAACAGCAAACAGCCTGTTTCAGTTTCAGTTTCAGTTTCGTCTGATTAGCACAAGGAAACTTTTTTTGCCTCGGCCTCCCAGCAATTTGCCTCCTTGCAGCAAACATCGTGTTTTCGTTTCAATTTCAGCACAGCCTGATTAGCACAAGCTTGCATTGGCCTCCAGACGATCAACTATTTCAGGCTGCAGAGATTGCCATAGCCTATTGCTGCCTCAGCGCACCCCGTTTTCAGCCTCTGCACACCCCATTTTCGGCCTCGGCATGGCCCATTTTCCATCCGTTCTGGGGGTCGAACGGATGGAAAATGGCGCATGTGGAGGCCGGAAAAGAGATGCACGGTGGCAGCAGTAGGCAATGGCAATCCCTGCAGCCTGACACAGCTGATGGTCGGGAGGCCGATCCAACCGACAATCAGCTGCTTGTGCTAATCAAGCTGTGCTGAAACTTAAACAGGCTATTTGCTGAAAGGAGGCAAATTTCTGGGAGGCAGAGGCCAAAGGGTGGAGGCCGGTGATTAGGCAGGACTATATTTGGTGTATAAGACACACTCAAATTTTCACCCTCTTTTAATGGGGAAAAAGTGCGTCTTATACTCCGAAAAATACGGTAATGTCTTGCTGCCGGTTTTAATAAGTGGGTTTCTGACTCTGAATAGGAACACAATAATTATATCCTGTACTGATTCTTTCAGCCCGAGGTGCATTTTATCTATGGAAGGAATAGGCATTTGAGTACTACAGGGTAACAACAGAGGGAAAGGGGGAGCATTGGAGGCCCCAGTGGCGCAGTGGTTAGAGCGCAGTACTGCAGGCTGCTACTGCTGACTGCCGACTGCCGGCTGCCTGCAATTTGGCAGTTCGAATCTCACCAGGCTCAAGGTTGACTCAGCCTTCCGTCCTGCCGAGGTTGGTAAAACGAGGACCCCAATTTTGGGGGGGCACGAGGCTGACTCTGTAAGCCGCTTAGAGAGGGCTGTAAAGCACCGTAAAGCGGTATAGAAGTCTAAGTGCTATTGCCTTTGTTGTTTTCTGTGGATGGAATCTGTGGAGTGCTTCCAATACCCATAACTTCGAACGATCACTGAACCAAGAGTAAAATCGATACCAAACACCAAGGTTCCTCTCGAGAAGACCGTGTCTGCTGCTGCCTTTTACAGCCACAGGATAATGGAGCGTGATGGCGAAGGATGCTACCTACTGCTGTCCCAGTTCTGTAGAGAAGCACAGGTATCCAACCACCTAGGATGATTATAGGCTACTTAGGGGAATTTGAAAACTTTGTAAAATAGTTTTTGCATAGGATTGACTTTCCACTCATGGCTTCCTGTTTGATTGGGTTTTTGCTTTCCAGCTTATTTGCTCCTAATGTGTAGGCTACAAACCAACCACAGATTATATTCTTGAACAGTAGGTCAAGCTCCTTTTTCCTTACTCTGTCGCCTTGCAGTTGCCAGCTCTGTGGGGCTACAAACGGAGTTCCTGCTCCAGCAGAGAGATGGGTCGGTGTTTGACTTTGAGGGTGGGGCAGCTGCGAAATCTGTTTGAACGGAAAGTGAAGTTTCAAGCCGTATTCCAAACGGCCATAAACCTCGCCTTTGGGACCTGGAGGGATAAGGGCAGGGGAGCAGTTTGGGAAGAAAGCCACATTTTGGATGAATAAGGTAAAAATTGGACCACCATCATCATCATTTGGAACACAACATGCCAGATATCACAGTTTTTGAAAACTGAAGCATACTATTCTATATCCTGTCCTGCCCTGCCCTGCCCTGTCTTATCCTATTTATTTTATTCTATTCCATTCCATCCCACTCCATTCCATTCCATATATTCTATTCCTATTCTATTCCTATTCCTATTCTATTCCTATTCCTTTTCTATTCCTATTCCTATTCTAGTCCAATCCAGTCCAGTCCAGTCCATCCCACCCTATTCCATATTTTCTATTCTGTTCTGTTCTGTTGTTCTATTCTATTCTATTCTATTCTATTCTATTCCTATTCTATTCTAGTCCATCCCAGTCCAGTCCAGTCCAGTCCGCTCTATTCCATATTTTCTATTCTGTTCTGTTCTATTCTGTTCTAATCTATTCTATTCCTATTCCTATTCCATTCCTATTCCTATTCTATTCTATTCTATTCTATTCTATTCTATTCTACTCCATTCCATTCCAGTCCAGTCTATCCCACTCTATTCCATATTTTCTGTTCCATTCTGTTCTGTTCTATTCCATTCCACTCCACTCCACCCCATTCCATATTTTCTCTTCTCTTCTCTTCTCTTCTCTCCTCTCCTCTCCTCTCCTCTCCTCTCCTCTCCTCCTCTTCTTTTCCTATTCCTAATCCATTCCATTCCAATCTTATGGAAGTCAAAACCCATCTGATGGGAGACTTGGGATTATAATCGTTCTTCTTACCACGCAAGACTGCCATGCAACAAACTTGCTCTCCCCTGTTCAGCACTTGGCCAAAATGCAACCAGCAGGAGGCCAGGGTGGTGTGGTCGACAGCAGAGGCCAGGTGGAGCTCCAGGCGAGAAGTGGCCCCTTGCAAGTATTGCATGAAGAAAGGGTCAACCCGCACCACGTATTGGGAAGTGAAGTTGTAGTGGGGCCGAACGCCGCGGGCCAGAGGCGTGCAGTGGGTCTCGAAGTCGTAGAAGGCATAGGTGCAAAAGGTGAGAGGTTCGGGGTCTCCCAGAAGTTGGACAGCCTCGGCCGACAGAATTGCCCCCGAGATGTGCAACTCGAAGAGGTTCTCCCCATGTTGCAATCTCAGAACTTTGCTAGGGACTTCTTCATCGTCAACGTCACTGTTGGGTGGCCGAAGTCGGACAGCTCTTGTTCCATATGCCACGTCCTTCAACTTCTCTGGGAGAAGAGACACAGAAAACCTTAGAGGTCCCCGCGAACATTCACCTACCGGTAGATTTAACTGACTTTTCAGAAGGAATTCTCAAGAGAACCCAACTCGTGTCTGGTGGCAGTCATTAGCTTTGGGCATCAGATCCAATGGAGCAGAACGCCTTCGACTGACAGATGTGCTCTTTTGATCTTGTGGGGCTATGCCACACAGTGGTTGACAAGGAAAGGGATTTCCACCTTCACAAAACAACAGTCACAGCAAGCACATCCAGACACACAAAAAATGCGCTGGAGTGCTGGATCCCAAAGACTAGCTGGCCAGTACATGTGTGCCTGTTTTTCTCCGGTTTCGGCCATTTTTTGGGCAGTTTCAAGCTGTTTTGGGGGCGTTTTGGGGCCATTTCCCCCCCCAAAAAAAACAGTCCCAAAAGGGCCTGAAAAGAGCCCAGAAAATGGCCCCCCAAACAGATTGTTTTTGGGCCATTTTCCGGGCCATTTCCAGTACCCGCAAAGACCAGTGCTGGAAACCAGATCAGCTGGCGAATGGCGCATGTGCCCACAGAGCCCATAGGTTTGCCATCACGGTGATAGGGCAAGAGGGTTGACTAACCACAGGGGAGATATTTTAGGGAAAAAGACGCACCTTTTTCCCTAAAAAAAAGAGAGTGAAAAGTGTATAAAAAAGTGTACATTCAGTGTATAAGAGGCTGGGTGCGTCTTATACACTAAATACAGCATTTTTGGCCTCCCGAAACCCCGCTCCCTTTGCAAAAACGGCCGTGCGTAGCCTTTAGGAGACTTTCAGAGAGCTCCTGGGGGCTTGGGAAGGTAGAAATGAGTGAAACACAGGCCGTTTTTGGATAAATTTTGCCCCCCCTCCAGCGCCCAGGAGTACTCTATAAGCCTCCTAAATGCAAATTTTTTGACAGAAAACAGGCCCGTTTTTGCGAAAAACAGGCTGCTGTTTGCTCGTTTTTGGGGGCCCGCCCCACAAGAGCACTCTGACGTCCCCTAAAGGCTATTCATGCCTTTTTTGGAAAAAAATGTGCCCATTTTTGCAAAAAACAAGCTGTTTTGGGGAGGTTTGCAGAATGCCAAACACTTAAAAAAAATTGCCTCTCCAAAACCTTGGTGCGTCTTATACTCTGGTGCATCTCATACTCCCAAAAATACGGTATTACTTCTGGATCATCACAGTCTTCAAAAGAAAAACAAGAAAGTCCAGTTGCCTCCTGAAAAAGCACCTTTGGGACAATATTTTCAATCCATCTTGAACTGTGGAATACCTAAAAAGGAGCAGTGCCTACCTTCCAGCTGGTGAATACGGGCATTGCGCAGGTCCAGAAGTTGGTCCATCTGCTTTTGCTGGTCCTCGTGTTCCTGTTTGTCCTGTCTGGACTGTGTGAGCACCTTCTCCAGCTCCACCTCCAACCGAAAGAGCAGTCAAGAGACTCAAACTACAACCCATACCAACTTCTTTTTATATGTATAATTTTATTTATAGTTTTTTTCTTTAACATCCATAAATGCTTGGTGAACATTGTATTGTCTGGGTCAATATACATTATACACACTACTACTACTACTACTACTACTACTACTACTACTACTACTACTACTAATAATAATAATAATAATATTTAAATATGCATACCGTATTTTTCAGAGTATAAGACGCATCCTTTTCCCTCAAAAAAGAGGCTGAAAATCTGGGTGTGTCTTATAAACTGAATACAGCATTTTTGCTTTCCAAAACCCCACTCCCTTCACCAAAATGACAGTCTTTAGGAGGCTTATAGGGTGTTCCTGGGGGCTGGGGAGGGCAGAAATGAGCGAAAATGGGCCATTATTTGCTCAATTTTGCTCCCCTGGCCCCCAGGAACACTCTAAAGTTTCCTAAAGGCTATCTATGCCCTTTTTTTGAAAAAAAAAACTGGGGGGGAGAGGTTTGCAGAGTGCAAAAACATTTTTTTTAAAATTTGCCTCTTCAAAACCTTGGTGCGTCATATACTCCGGTACTTCTTATACTCCGAAAAATACGGTAATCATAATCTTTCAACTTCTAACATTTGTTTATATGTAGTATAATATAATATAATGTATTATATTATATGTCAGTAACACTCATTTCTACTTTCTACCTTGCGGCCGCGCGGGCCATCATGGGGAGGACCAGATACTCCCATATAACACCACTCCTGCGCGAGCTGCACTGGCTGCCTGTGGTTTTTCGGGTGCGTTTCAAGGTGTTGGTTACTATCTTCAAAGCGCTCCATGGCACGGGACTTAGTTACCTACGGGATCGCATCTCACCTCATACATCTCTGCGACCAATCCGCTCTCACAGAGAGGGACTCCTCCGGGTGCCGTCCACTAAGCAGTGTCAACGGGCGGCGCCCAGGAGTAGAGCCTTCTCTGTGATGGGCCCAACCCTCTGGAATGGCCTCCCCCCCCCCATATTAGAACTACCACCGACCTCCGCTCCTTCCGACAGAAGCTTAAGACCCACCTGTTCCAATTAGCTGGCTTAACTGATTTATAGTCCCATTTTAACCTCCTGGCAAACATCTTATTGGGTAGTTTTTAAGGGTAATTTTAATGTTTATTTGTATTTTAATTTAAATATTGTACAGTCCACATCCTACCTCCTCCGTTTACCTATTTGTATATTTAAGTATATCTATATTTTGTATTCATACTGTTTTAATATGACTGTACACCGCCCCGAGTCCTGTTTAGGAAAGGGTGTGGTTTATAAATTAAAGTTTATTATTATTATTATTATTATTATTATTATTATTATTATTATTATTATTATTATTATTATTATTATTATTATTATTATTATTATTATTATTATTATTATTATTATTATACCTCTTTTTTTTTAAACTTTCAATGAAATAACCACCGTATTGAGAAGTATTCTATGTTTATCCATCATCTCTTACCCTTTATTGAATTTCAACTCTTATTAACTTTTTGGTAAGTCTTTCGTGCTTCTTGATTAGACTCTTGCAACTCCTTATCGTGTTTATTTAATCTCAGTGTTTCATCCGTCGCAACATCTCTCTCTTGCAGTTGCTAACTCATGCCAACGTCTTCATCATTCCACCCCTATTTGCCTCGTAGACCAGTTAATACTTTCTTCACCATTAATTCACCAGCTGGTGTCCTCTGACAATGCTTATCCTTCCATCTGACCTGGTCATTAGCCAGAGGAGATACCAGATGCGGAAAGGGTCTTCTAGGACAGGGGTCACCAATCTTTCGGACCTCGGGGACCACTAAATTCATAAATTTTAAATCCTGTGGACCACTAATATGATCTGCCTGAGGACCGGCGTGGCTAGGTGGTCATGTGACTGGGTGGCCATGGCCAACTCAATATCACTCATGTTGAAGGGCACCTCAGCGGCCTCTATTTGCCACTCCTTGCCTGCCTGCCCGGGCTCCTCAGGGCCCCAACAGGAAGCAGTTGCTGGAGCAAAGCAGCCACCATGAGAAAGAGTTGGCAAAACAGCCCAGCCCAAATTGGATCTGTTAGATTGCGTAAAGGAAAGGCACACTCAGGCTAAAGGCAACAACAGCTCTTTATTGTAACAGCACAGCTATGTACAATCCAGCGAAGGTTCAGTCTGACAGCAGCCCTTTTATAGGGAGCTGTCAGTCCCTTCGACCAATGAGATTGAATCTCTGTTCCCGCTGGAACAGAGGACCTTGGTGGAAACCATTATAACAGTTGCTAATATCTAACAGGATCTGACCGAGAAGGAGGCTCAGCAGAAGCATCTCACTGAGGACTAGGAGCATAGGCTTTCCAAGCAGAGGGAAGACCTGCAGGAGTTCAAAGCCAGGTACTGGCACCTGGAGGCTCAGTGGGCTGAGATGGTCAGCCAGTTCCAGGCCATGATTCAGCCCTACTGGAACGAGGCCCTCCGGCTCTTTGCCACCAGCAACGCTTCCTTCCAGCCTTCGCCCAAAGCCCCGCACCAGGAGGCCAAAGCAGACCCCAAGTCAGAATTTCTGCCCCCCCCCAACCTGCAGAAAAAGACCCCCAAAGGGGGAGACTCTCTGCAGCAACAGAAACATTCATTGCATGTATCTTGCAAAGAGAAACTTTGATAAAAGCACTACTGATAACCAAAGATAAGCTGATTAAAGAAGCGGACGGAGGGTCTCGAGATTTTACAAGATATGCAAAAAGCAACAATTAGAGAAGTCCACACAAATTGGATTCAGGAAATAACCAGAAGACTAATTCCACAAACGGCAAAAGACATAAACTGCACTATTACTGGAAAGACACAGGTTGAGATATGAAAACTAATAACGAAATATTAGTCGAATTTAGTTAAAATTAGAGCATTTTGTTAAAAATGAAGTGATAATGGATATAGTTAGATAAATAATTGATAATGTTAACAATGTACACATATGGATTGGTTTGATAAGAGGAAATTTGGTTATACATTCTAAATGGTGACCATGAAAGGAACTTTAGAAACTTTGTTATGTACAAAAGCTTATCATATTAAAAAAAAAAAGAGTAAGTCAAATTTAGTTAAACTAAGACCAAAAAATAAAAAATAAAAATGAAATGATGACGGATGTTGTTAAATAAATGATTGATAATGATAATAATGTAATATTTGTACTGACCTGATAAAAGGGAAATTGGATATGAATTGTAAACAATGATTAAGAAAGGAGGTCTAGAAACTTTGTTATTAAACATAATTAATTTTTTATTTAGAAAGTGTCATAAAGATGTAATGTTATGCTGGAGGACATTGAGAATAGATAACGGAATGCCATCATGTGGTTTTGCTTTAAATTTTGGAACATTTTATATAAAGGGACATAAAAACAATCATAGTCATATGAAGATTGAGGTATGATGATAGTAATGTGTTGTATTTGTGCTGATAAATAAATAAAGGGAGACTAGTATAGATCTATTTCAAGCTATTTAGCTCTCATCAGCTAGCCATACCCTTACTGGGATTTGAACCTGGGCTGTGTTACATATTAGGCAGATTTGTTAGCCACTAAGCCACAGGCTCTCCTCCTTATCAGCTGAGCCAGGGAACCAGGTTTTCTGCCTGGATGGTCCTCTGTAATGAGCCGAAGGACAGAAAGGGGGAGTATTGAGCTCCCTTCCATATTTGGGCATACCAGGGGTTGTAACACAAATACATACCTATTTCCCTGATTTAAAACAAATAACTTGATATGAATTGTAGGTAATGACTGTGGAAGGGATGCACGACAGCTCTTTGTAACCAATTGACACACTCCTTATAATTTGTAATGGAAGATATTTTTGTGGTGTTGTGTTTTGTCTGTTTGTGTTTATTCAAAAATAAAAAAAATATTTTTAAAAAACATTCATTGCACATATCCGTCCCAGGGCCGTAGTTGGAGGACCCCTGTTTTAGTGCAATATAAGCAATGCAAATAATTTTTCTGTGGACTACCCAAATTTTCTCACGGACCACCAGTTGGTGACCTCTGTTAACTAGGAGATGAGAGTTGATATCATGGACCTTAGCAAATCCTTCCGCATCCTAAGTGTTAGTCAATAAGTCCTATGTGTATTCAACTGAAATGCAAATTGCAAAATTGGATTCTATCCAAGCTTAACCTCGGAGAGAACATTGTTCGTCCAACTAGGGACTTGTAAATATACACTTAGAACAACTTTGTTGCTCATGTAAGATTTTATTTGTATGTATTGCTAATCCTCAAGGGCCCCCATTTTAGATGATGGGGATATTTGGATTGCACCTGATAATCCCGATTGATGCGATGCTGCAAAATGACCATGTTGCGTGTCTTCTCCAGTTCAAACACTGTCTCTGCATGCGCAGCCTCGGCCTCGTGAAGTTGTCGCTTTAGGCTGTCCTGGATGAAGTGTTCGATCTTTTTCTGGTCTCTTTCTGGAATGTCTACTGGCAGGCTCTGGAAGGAAGGAAGGAAGGAAGGAAGGAAGGAAGGAAGGAAGGAAGGAAGGAAGGGGAGGAGGAAGGAAGAGAGGGAGGGAGGGAGGGAGGGAGGAAGGGAAGAAAGGAGCGAGGAAGGGAGGAAGGAAGGAAAGAAAGAGGGAGGGAGGAAGGAAGGGGGAAGGAAGGAGCAAGGAAGGAAGGAAGAGAGGAAAGGAGGGAAGAAGGGAAGGAAGGAAGGGGGAAAGAAGGGGTGAGAGAGGGAGGAGGAGAAGGAGGGAAGGGGAAAAGGAAGGGAGGGGAAAGGAAGGAATGGGCAGGGAATGAAGAAAATAGTGAGGGAGGAAGAGAGGGAGGGAGAAAAGGAAGAGAGGGGAAGGAAGGGAGGAAAAGAAGGAAGGAGCAAGGGAGGAAAGGAAAGAAGGAAGGAAGGTAGGGGGAAAGGATTGAGAAGAAATGGAGGAAAGGAAGGAAGGAAAGAAGGAGCGAGGGAGAGAGGGAGGAAGGGAGGAAAGGGGAAGAAAGGAAGAAGGGGGAGAGAAGAAGGAGCAGGGGAATAAGGGGAAGAGAAAGGAAGGAAGGAGGAAGAAAGGGGGAGGGAAGGAAGGAAGAAAGGAAGGGGCAGAAACAGAAAGAAAGCAAAATATGGAATTTAACATGCTTGGAACTGTCAAAACAACTCAACTTGAGGGTTTACCACTCAGGAAACACAATCACTTATTCACTACCCCCTCTAATATCTTGGTATTGTCTGCTTTCCTATTCTGTATTGAAATGTTTTGCAAGTTTGCAAGCCCACTGGCGCTTGTTCACACCAGAGCACTCTTCTCCAATTGAGTTACAGACAAACGGGCTTCCAAACCACCAATCCCTTTGCTCAAACTTTGTTACTTTTGCTGCTCAAGCCGGATTCATAACAACTTACCTGAGTTGTTGAGTTGGGTTGGGTTGGGTTGGGTTGAGTTGGGTTGGACTGAAGTGTTTCCTCCAGCACCTGGTTTTCCAAGATGGCCACCCGCTCCTGAAAAGAGTCGACTTCCTGTTTCAGAGCATCATTCTGAGCTTGTCGAACAAAAGGAAAAGAATTAGGATAGTTTAAAAGCGTTTAAAAATCCAATCCAAAGTGTTGATTAGATTTGGCCAATCGGCAAACTCTTAATTGAAGATGCTGCATTCTTAGGACATTGTTGTTATTCTTACGTTTTATCAATTAGATTTTTATTTGTTGTGAGTCGCCTTGAGCGTTGTATAGAAAAAAGGTTGGTGTGTGTGTGTGTGGGTGTGTATACATGTGTACATGTCAGGGTAATGATGATTTAATAGCTGACCAGCTGCTGTAAGGCTGCTGTAAGGCTGTAAACCGAGATGATGACATGATCATCTCGGTTTACAACCAAGGGTTACTGCAATGGAGAACTATTTTATATTGTTATGTGTGTCTTGTTTTTTCTGTATTTGTTGTTGTTTTCTGTTTTTAAAGGTTAAAATGTTTAATAAAAGCTATTTAAAAAAAAAAGACCATCCCCTAAATAATAATAATAATAATAATAATAATAATAATAATAATAATAATAATAATAATAATAATAAAAATAATAATAATAATAATAATATTTAATGCTTCTAGACCGCCCCCTCTCCCGAAAGGGACTCGGGGCGGTGTACAGTTCATACAAAATATAACAAGATACAATAAAATTAAATATGTACAGTTGCCAGTTGACATGGAGGAGGTTAAAATGCAGTTAAAAGAACTGTACAAAGCAAATATAAAATAAATTCAAACCCCTAAAAACAAATACAGTAAATTAAAAACCCCTAAAATAACCAGATATAATACATTTGCCAGGAGGGACAGTTGGATTATGCCAGGCCTGCTAATCGGAACAGGTGGGTCTTCAGTTTTTGCCGGAAGGAGCGGAGGTCAGAAGTGGATAGACCAGCTTGCCCTGATAGATCAGTCTCACTGGAAAAACACTTAATCTCTCCCCTGGTATAGCTGACAAAATGAGGAGAGCCCGTGGCTTAGAGGTTAATATATCTACCTAATATATAAGTAGCCCAGATTCGAATCCCTGAAGGGTATGGCTAGCTGATAAAAACTAAATAGCTTGAATAGATCTATATAGTCTCTCTTTATTTCTTTGTTAGTAAAATATAAATTCAACACAAAAATAGATAGACCGGTCTCACCGGAAAAACACTTAAGACCGGGTCTTATATTAATTTTAGGGCTTATTTTCAGGTGAAGTCTTATTTTGGGGGGAATTACAGTACTAAATGCATTTGTCTGGCTGATGATCTTAACTAGAGCTTATTTTGGGGGTAGGGCTTATATTACGAGCATCCTGAAAAATCATGCTAGGGTTTATTTTTGGGGAAACATGGTATCTTACTCTGGACAAGTGCTTCTGGGTTGTAAGGATTAGCCGGTGACATCACCCTTGCCTTGGGGATGCCATGTATGTACATTTCAACGAAATCTAGAATCTCATATGACAATGTTTTTCAACCTTGGCTACTCTTTTTATTTATTTTTTTATTCACATAGTTGGTATTCTTCTTTACATTTATCGTTCTTATATATTTATTATTTCCTTTAATAAGTTATAATGTACAATTTGGGTTGCTTTATTTACTATCCCTTCCTCCTTTTGCAACATCTCCTTGTTTTCCCTTTCTTTTCTTCCTCCCTCCCTTCTCTCCTTTCTTCCTTCCTCCTCTCCTTCTCCCTTACCTTTCTCCTACTCCTGCTCTTCCCCTTCCCCTTCCTTCCCTCTCTCCTTCTCTTCCTCTCCTTTCCATCCTCCTTTCCTTACCTCTTTCTTCTTTCCCGTCTTCCTTTCTTTCTCTCCCCCTCTCTCCCTTTCTTTTTCTATTATTGTTGGTGAATATTTCAAAACTCAATTTATGTTTACTTGGGGTGGTATTTCCTTCAGCCCAAATATAATTTAGTATTATTTCTTATTCCCTTACCTTCACTAGTCTAACCTGGTTATGTTTTCCCCCCCTTTATGTCTCGTTCTTGAATATATACGTATATGTTTAATATTTTCTTTTCTGTTTTCCCCTTCTCCCCCCCCCGCCGTGGCTACTCTTAAGATGTGTGAAGTTCAACTCCCAGAATTCCCCAGTCAGCCACGACTGTCTGGAGAATTCTGGAAGTTGAAATCCATACCTCTTAAAGCTTGAGAAACAATGTCCTATGAGAAAACTGAACAATCGTAATCCTTACTAGGATATGAACCAGTGGTGGATTGCAGGCGGTACCCCCCGGTACAGGCATACCGGAGCCTGACTGGAGCACCAGATATCGTTCCGGTACGGTGCTCTGGAGGGCCCACCCACCCGCCCGAGCTTCTTACTGGTCTATTAAGTTTTTGGCGTTTCCGCGCACAGGCACAGCGCATACAGCGCCTGCGTGACGCTTCACTGTGTATCTGGACGCAGCTGGCCCGTTCCAACCGTACTGGTTGGAATGGGATCCGGAACCCACCACTGATGTGAACCCTGATTTTCCATCATCATTGCTTAGAATTTTCCTCTTGAAACAAAGTAGATATGTTTAGATACCCTTGATCAAAATTTGCATTTTACACAAAGACTCTGCAGTCGCTGCAAGCGTCTAGTGTCAACTGATCCCTTACCTTTCTCTTTTTTTAGTTGTTCCTCTAGAATCTCCTTGTCTGCCAAGGCTGAGTTGAGTTGATCTTCCAAAGAAGAAACGTTGTCCTTCTGGGGCACCTGGTCCAGATTTTGGGGTGGAGCATTGATGCAACTGTTGACATAAGGTTGATAGAAAATCAAGGAAAAGTAAGATAGAATAAGAGAACAACACCGTTGGAAGGGACCTTGGAGGTCTTGGTCTGCACTTTTAAGGTATCCCCAAACTCTTAGAGAAGAGCTCAATATGAAGGTGTAATGGACATTATTTCATGTTCCAAAAATCAATTTAATTACTGAATAGAGTAGAGTAGGGTAAGGTAGAGTAGAGCAGAATAGAATAGGAACAGTGTAAAATATAAATGGAATAGAATAGAGCAGAGCAGAATAGGACAGAGTGGAGTGGAGTGGAATGGAGAAGAGTAGGGTAGAGTAGAGTAGAGCAGAGCAGAATAGAAATAGAGTAAAATATAAATGGAATAGAATAGAGCAGAGCAGAATAGGGTAGAGTGGAGTGGAATGGAGTAGGGTAGGGCAGGGTAGGATAGGGCAGAGCAGAGCAGAGCAGAGCAGAATAGTAATAGAGTAAAATATAAATGGAATAGAATAGAGCAGAGCAGAGCAGAATAGGGTAGAGTGGAGTGGTGTGGAGTAGGGTAGGGTAGGGTAGAGCAGAGCAGAGCAGAACAGGGTAGAGTGGAGTGGTGTGGAGTAGGGTAGGGTAGGGTAGGGTAGAGCAGAGCAGAGCAGAACAGGGTAGAGTGGAGTGGTGTGGAGTAGGGTAGGGTAGGGTAGGGTAGGGTAGGGTAGAGCAGAGCAGAGCAGAGCAGAACAGGGTAGAGTGGAGTGGTGTGGAGTAGGGTAGGGTAGGGTAGAGCAGAGCAGAATAGGGTAGAGTGGAGTAGAGTAGAGTAGTGTAGTGTAGTGTAGTGTAGAGTAGGGTAGGGTAGGATAGGAATAGAGTAAAATATAAATGGAATAGAATAGAGCAGAGCAGAATAGGGTGGAGTGGAGTGGAGTGGAGTAGAGTAGAGTAGAGTAGGGTAGGGTAGGGTAGGATAGAGTAGGATAGGGTACGGTAGAGATAGCGGAGTAGAATAGGAATAGAGGAAAATATAATAGGAATAGAATAGAGCAGAGCAGAATAGGGTAGAGTGGAGTGGAGTAAGGTAGGGTAGGATAGGGTAAGAGAGAGTAGAGCAGAGTAGAATAGGAATAGAGTAAAATATAAATGGAATAGAATAGAGCAGAGTTGAGCAGAATAGGAATAGGGTAGTGTAGAGTAGGGTAGAGTAGAGTAGAGTATGGTAGGGTAGGATAAGGTAGAGTAGAGCAGAGTAGAATTAGAATAGAGTAAATATCATAGGAATAGAATAGAGCAGAGCAGAATAGGAATAGGGTAGAGTAGAGTAGGCTAGAGTAAAGTAGGGTAGAGTGGAGTGGAGTAGGGTAGGGTAGGATAGGGTAAGAGAGAGTAGAGCAGAGCAGAGTAGAATAGGAATAGAGTAAAATATAAATGGAATAGAATAGAGCAGAGTTGAGCAGAATAGGAATAGGGTAGTGTAGAGTAGTGTAGAGTAGAGTAGGGTAGAGTAGAGTATGGTAGGGTAGGGTAGGATAAGGTAGAGTAGAGCAGAGTAGAATAAGAATAGAGTAAATATCATAGGAATAGAATAGAGCAGAGCAGAATAGGAATAGGGTAGAGTAGAGTAGGCTAGAGTAAAGTAGGGTAGAGTGGAGTGGAGTAGGGTAGGGTAGGGTAGGGTAAGGTAGAGTAGAGCAGAGCAGAGTAGAATAGGAATAAAGTAAAATATAAATGGAATAGAATAGAGCAGAGCAGAATAGGAATAAGGTAGAGTAGAGTAGGGTAGGGTACAGTAGGGTAGGGTAGGGTAGGGTAGAGTAGAGTAGAGTAGAGTAGAGTAGGGTAGGGTAAGGTAGAGTAGAGCAGAGTAGAATAGGAAAAGACTAAAATATAATAGGAATAAAATAGAGCAGAGCAGAATAGGGTGGAGTGGAGTGGAGTATGGTAGAGTACGTTTAGAGTAGGCTAGGGTAGGGTAGGGTAGAGTAGGGTAGAATAGCGTAGGGTGATAGAATAATAGAAATATAGCAGAGCAGAATAGGAATAGAATAGAATAGAATAGGAATTCTTTATAAGACTTGGAAGGACCTTCGAGCTCTTCTAGTCCAACCCTCTGCTTGTTGTGGTGCGCTGGCGGCCTGTGGAGCTGGCAGCAGAGTCAGACAGTGAGGAGATTGGGGAGGAACATGGGCCAACCCTGGAGTCTGGGGAAATCTTGGACACGGGCTCTGCGTCAGAGCCAGAGAGGGGTCCAGGGCCATCTGGGAGTTATGTGCTGCCTCCAGAGTCGGACATCAGTGAGGCAGAGGAACAGGGGAAGCCTGTTCCCAGTGCATGCATGTGCAGAGCTGCCAGAAGGCAAGAACAGTTAAAACAGAAGGGACGACTCGGGAGTAAGGTTTGGAGGTGATTCCACCCC
Organism: Natrix natrix natrix; assembly: GCA_029891615.1. Lineage (NCBI taxonomy): Eukaryota > Metazoa > Chordata > Lepidosauria > Squamata > Natricidae > Natrix > Natrix natrix. The sequence goes on from JAKRSK010003420.1 coordinate 13,849,933, forward strand.
CTCCCCATAGGACATAAAGAAGGAGCAAAGGCACATGAGCCTTTGCAGGAAGCAACTTGGTTCATGCTGGTCAGTTTACCTTCTGAAAATACATTTGGACTCTTTGCTCCATGTGGCCTTGCTAAGCTAATTGCCAATTAAGTCTTCGGCAGCGTTTTCAAAGAAGATAAAGGTGGGTGCTTATCAGTTTTAACCCGAAAGACTTTGGCAGCCTACTGTAGGACTCTTTACAACTATTTAGGACTCATTATGGACTGTGAATGAATATCATTCAGAGCCTTTGAAATAAAAAGAGTTTTTGGACTTAATTGTGTGCGTATCAGGAAGCTGCTCAAGCAGGAAACCCTGAACCATTTCAGACAAATGGTTGTCCAATCTCTTCTTAAAAACCTCCAGTGTTGGCGTATTCTCAACTTCTGGTGGCAAGTTGTTCCGCTGATTGTGTGATACCTGTCCAACAGTCGGTCATAATCCACCTTCAAAGAATCTCGTTCTGCTTCCAGATCTTGGATTCTCTCCTGGAACTGAGAAAGCGATAGATGGGATTCTAAGTCTGCCTGGGACTTGAGATCCGATAGGAAGAGACCGATTAAAAGTACAAAAAGGCCCATTAATAGTAACCTCTGTTTACTGATGACTGGCCCAGATCGGAAACTTGTGGGCTGGGGAATTCTGCGAGTAGACATCCACACATCTTAATGTTACCGAATTTTAAAAAATGATGGGTTGGATCATAAGAAAGTAAGATACTTTACACTAGCTTAGGTCTCCTTTTACTTCAGGTGAAGTGAGGACACTTATGGTTTACTCCAGTGGTGGGATTCCATTTTTTTTACTACTGGTAAAAAAAAAATGTCTGTGGGCGTGGCATGGCTTAGTGAGTGTGGCATGGCATGGCTTGGTGGGTATGGCTTGATGGGCGTGGCTGGGGAAGGATACTGCAAAATCTCCATTTCCACCCCACTCCTGGGGGAAGTATAGTGTAAAATCCCCATTTCCCCCCCCCCCACTAACCTGCTTTCTGTGCAGGGCAACAAAAGAAGACCCGGCCGATCAGCGGGAACTCCGATCATCTGGGAGTCGGGAGGCAGTGAATAGATGGGGGCGGGGCCAGCCAGAGGTGGGATTTTCCAGTTCTCTGAACTACTCGAAATTTCCGCTACCGGTTCTCCAGAACCGGTCAGAACTGGCTGAATACCACCTCTGGTTTCCTCCATGGAGAACTGAATGGAGCAGAACAGATGTGGTGGAGAGAGATGATTCTATAGATACAGGTAGTCCGTGAGTCATGATGACAATTGAGCCCAAAATTTATGTCGCGAAGTGAAATGAGTTTCACGGGTTTGGCCCCATTCTCTTGTCACCGCTGTTCAGTAAATCCTTGCCTTGGTTCAGTTAGTAACATGGTCATTAAAGAGAGTCTGGCTTCCCCTTGGGCTTTGCTCATCGGAAGGGTCGCAAAAATGGATCACATGACACACACATGTGGGACCGTCACGAATATGAGCCGGTTGCCAAGGATCTGAATTCTGATCACGTGACCATGGGGATGCTGTCGATGGTCGTAAGTGTGGGGAAAATGGTCACAGGTTCTTTTTCACAGAGCCGTTGTCACTTGGAACAATCCCTCAATGAATGGCTGTAAGTCGGGGACTCTCTTGTAATGGGAGACAAGCAGTGACGTGCAGTCAGGGGAGGCAGGGGAGGCATAGCCTCACCACTGTCATCATGAAAAGAAAAAAAATGTAAAAGGAAAAAGCTGAGCTAGTTGCTGCCTCACCATGGATGACTCTGCTTAATTGTTTAAAAAAGCCTCTAAAAAGCGCCCTCTACTATGAGGCAGGAGAACTGCATGCCTCCTCTAGTCTGACTTTAGGCGTTTTATGATCACTTCGAGCAGAGTTAAGCCAGGGTTAAAAGCCTAAAAATTCCTGACGTAGGTGAGGCACGCAGTTCTCCTGCCTCATAGTAGAGGGCGCTCGTTTGGGTGGGGCTTCTTCAGAGGACCCGAGGCAAGAGCAGAGTTGAAATCCTCTCTGAAACAGCTGGAAAAGGTACGTGTGGGTTGGAGGGACGGGGAGGAATTCAAACTTCAAAGTGTAGTTTGATTGCAGGCAGAGCCACGTTGCCTTTCCAAACCTGTAATCAGTGAAGCTGGGCTGGATCCTTCTGGGGCTGGGGGAAAGTGTGTGTAGTCCAATCCAACTTCTGTGTGTGTGTGTGTGTGTGTGTGTGTGTGTGTGTGTGTGTGTTTGAGAGAGGGGGGAGGGAGGGAGATAGGGAGGAAGGAGGGGAAGGGAGAAGAAAAAGAAAGAAGGAAACTTCTTTCCCAAAGGAGAAAAACAAATGTTGTCGCTTTAAATCGGAACTGAGCATGCCTGGCTGTGGAATTCTGGGAGTTGAAGTCCACAAGTCTAAAAAAATTTGAAACCCACCACTGGGTCAGTGCCTTACCAGCCATAAACCTCACCGCACATCACTGGAGACAAGCCATGAAGACTTTTAAGGGGGAATAACCAGACTTTGAATTGGACCTCGGAGCAAAGCAGCAGTTGCTGCAGCAGTCATAAAATGTGCATTACATGGTTTCATCTAGCACAGGGGTATCAAACCCGCTGCCATCACATGACGTATTGTGATGTTTTTCCCCTTCGTGGAGCTGGGGTGGGCGTGGCCTGCCTGTGACGCATCTGGCCTGTAGTCCACCAGTTTGACACCCCTGATCTAGCAGAAAGACCCCAGCACTGTTGTGGCCTGTTAGCCACCGGTCCCTCCAGCAGCCGAATCAGAGGAGGAGGAGGGGTGGGAGTCAGAGTTGGTATTGGGGCAACCTAGGAGCTCAGAGGGAGAAGAGAAAATAGAGCTGGCAGAAAGAGAGAGAGAGAGAGAGAGAGAGAGAGAGAGAGAGAGGCAGGGGTGGGCTGCTAACGTTATGGCCGGTTCGGAGAACCTCCAAATCCCACCCCTGGCTGACCCCTCCTACCCTGCCCCTCCCACCCCTCATCTCTCAGGAGTCTCCATGCAGCCCATTTGGGCCTGCACGGAGGTTCATGGAGAGGGAAAAATGGACCTCCCGGAAAGCCTCCATAGCCCGGGGGAAGAAGTTTTCACCCTCCCAGAGGCTCGAGAAAAGCCTCCAGAGCCTGGGGAAGGCAAAAACGCCCCCACCCACCGTGGTGCAGGAGCCCAACTAGGTCACGCCCACCATGGGCACGTCCACCCAGCAACCGGGCAGAGAACCCGTGTGTCAACCCTCAGATGAAGAGTCAATAGCTCCCAGGTCTGGAGGTGGCTGATGAAGAAGAGGAGGATCAGCTGGGTCCAGTGCCTGACGCATGGATGCACAGAAGGCAGAGGAGAGGAGAGCAGTGGAAATCTATGGGCTGATCCTTGGGATGGAAGAGCCACCGCTGCTAGCGAAGCCCCACCCTAGCTCTGGGTATAAAAGGCAGGGGACGGAGATGAATAGGTGTGGCAGACAACTATTCATCTTCTGGATGGATGGGACTTGTTAGCCTGCAGTGAGAGAGAAACTTTTTTGCCAGGGCTGCTGGCGCTGCTAATAAAGGAATCTTGGGAGCTAACTTGGGGAGCTGGGTCACAACAAGCACTTCGAATCAACTGACGCTTCCCATGGATCTTTACAGGTAGCCCCCGGGGGACATGCGTGGCTGTAGTCAATCCGCAGCTCCTCACCTCGTCCAGCGTTCCTCGCAAGGGTGAAAGGATTTCCAGTCGGCTTTCCAGCACGGTCACCTTCTGGGTCTTCTCCTTGAGGTTGGCATTCAGATCATCCAGCTGAGCCAGCAAGGCTTCGCTGGCTGACCTCAAGGCATCTTGGTTCTGATGTAGACAAGAAGAGAAGAAAGGGTGGGGGGGGGCTTATAAGAGCTGGTCTCTAGGACAGCCTAGGAGCTCCTTTCTTAGACCTACCGCCCAAAAAATAATGATTGAGAAAGATCTTTGCTGGAGGTGAACCTCCTTCTAGAAGAGAGCAGGTTATAAGTTCAAGAGGACAAGAAGGACTGATTTTCTTCTGTACATTTAAAGGTAAAGGTAAAAGTTCCCCTTGCACATATGTACTAGTCGTTCCTGACTCTAGGGGGCGGTGCTCATCTCCGTTTCAAAGCTGAAGAGCCAGTGCTGTCCGAAGACATCTCCATGGTCATGTGGCCGGCATGACTAAACGTCGAAGGCGCACGGAACGCTGTTACCTACCCACCAAAGGTGGTCCCTATTTTTCTACTTGCATTTTTACATGCTTTCGAATTGCTAGGTTGGCAGAAGCTAGGACAAGTAATGGGAGCTCACTCAGTTATGAGTGAGGGATCCAAACCACTGAACTGCTGACCTTTCTGATCGACAAACTCAGCGTCTTAGCCACTGAGCCACTGCGTCTGTACATCTCCCAGTGTCAAATCCAGCATTTCTTACAAGAATCCTGTTGCTATGAAAGTGTGTGTGTGTGTGTGTGTGTGTGTGTGTGTGTCTGTCTGTCTGTCTGTCTGTCTCTCTCACTCTGTCTGTCTCTCTCTGCGTCTGTGTCTCTCTCTGTGTCTGTGTCTCTCTCTCGGTCTCTTTCTCTATCTCGTTCTCTGTCTCTGTCTCTCTCTGTATCTCTCTCTGTCTCTTTCTCTGTCTCTGTCTGTCTCTCTCTCTTTGTCTCTATCTTTTTCTGCCTCTTTCTCTGACTCTGTCTCTGTCTCTCTTTGTCTCTGCCTCTCTCTGTCTCTCTCCCTCCCCCCTCTTCTTCCCAATCATTCCCAGAAATACAGGTTGTTGAATATCCGTGTGATATTCAGCCAGGGTCAGATTTTCCTATAGGCTAACTAGGCTTCAGCCTAGGGCCTCAAGATCAAGAGGAGCCTTTTATTTTTATTTATTATCCGTGCCACATTTTTATAAAGGTTAGTACCAATCACAACATGTTTCATTTAAAATATTGATATATATCACAGTAATGATGTATTTTATTATCTCTCATGTAATTTACAAACTTAAAAATGGGAGGTGAAAGGGCCCCATAAGTGGAATAGCCTAGGGCCTCTTTTCATCTAAATCCGGCCCTGCCAACAGCACTTAACTTTCAAGCAGAGGTCCAAAAGGTGACCACTTGTTTTACAGAATGTAGAAACAGGAACATTCCTAACCCTGGAAAATGTGCAATAAAAAATGGGTGGATGGATTAAGAATTAACAAAAGGTGGACTTGTAGGAGCTCAGCACAAAGGACGGTGATCAGAATGTTTAAGAAAGGAGAAGAGACCTTGGAAGAAAAACTCTTTCAAGTTTAGCAGAGAACACGGTGAAGAAAGTCCACAAGAGACGCTGAAGAGCAGCTGCTTCACCCTTTCTAAACACATTTTCAGAGGTTCCACAGTTCTGTTCCAAAGTCCAATGGGTTAGGATGTATTCCATGAAAATACCAATAAGAAGAGAATATCGAAGCTCAGGGTTGATTTGTGGGGATCTCTGATGCTCTCTAAGGGTGTTTGTTTTCTTCCAAATGTTTCATTACTCAACTAGGTAATATCACCCGTGTTGATTGTCAGAATATTCATGAACTGGAATAGGACGTAGCAACAGGTCAGCCATTGGGGACTGGCTGGAATAGGACATGGTAACAAGGTCAGCCAATGTATAGGCATGGCAACTGGGTCAGCCAATGGGAACTACCGTATTTTTTTGGAGTATAAGACACACTGGAGTATAAGACATTCCAAGATTTTGAAGAGGCAAATTTTAAAAGAAAAGGTTTTGCACTGTGCAGAACTCCCAAAAAACGGCCCATTTTTCGCTGAAAACCACCCTATTTTTTAAAAAAAGAGGCATGAAAAGCCTTTAGGAGGCTTGTAGAGTGCTACTGAGGGGTGCCCCTCCCAAAAATGAGCAAAAAATGGCTCATTTTTTTTTTTTTTTTGCAAAAATGGGCCCGTTTTTTGTCAAAAAAAGAGCATGCATAGCCTTTAGGAGGCTTATAGAGTGCTCCTGGGGGCTGGGGCAAAACTGAGCAAAAAAACCAGCCCATTTTTTGCTCATTTCTGCCCTCCCCAGCCCCCAGGAACATTCTGAAAGCCTCCTAAAGGCAATGCAGGGCCATTTGGTGAAGAGGGTGGGGTTTCAGGGGGCAAAAAATGCTGTATTCAGTGTATAAAATGCACCCAGATTTTCAGCCTCTTTTTTGAGGGAAAAAGGTGCACCTTATACTCCGAAAAATACGGTATTTGGTGACTGAGAGTCATGCCAGACGGCTTGGAGCCTGGGCGTGGCTTACTTATGTAGCTCTGAGTCTGCGCAAGAGAGCTAATCTAGTCTGCTCTCTGAATTAAAACTTGAAACCAATCTCTCCTCTCTACCGTTGGAAGAATTTGCTGTTGGTATTATACATTTACTCGTGTGTTATTATGTATATTCATTTTCATTTATTAGCACTTATATACCGCCCCCTCTCCCGAAAGGGACTCGGGGCGGTGTACAGTCCGTATTAAAAAACACCAAATAAAATACATGTATGCATATATGCATAGGAGATATAAAGAAGTTAATGAATCCCTCTGAATCAGTTATCTGTGTATGTTTTCTGGATTTGATTTTTGCAACAAACTCTGATATTGATGTTCCCTATTGCCTACCTAATCTCATCACGGATGACGTTACCTAGTAGGGTAACGAAACGTCTGCCAGCTAACAACCAAGCTCAGAGAGAACCGAGGGCCCCACTCTGAGAAGGCACCAGGACTTACCTCATGCAAGACAGTAATCTGAGCTTTGGAGATCACCAGCTCTGAATTCTTCTCCCATAACAGCTTCTGCAGCCGAATCAGCTCCACGTTCTTCTGGATGGCAGCTCTGTTGAGCGAGAGGAACAAGCTGGTGTTGATCAGTGAGTTCTTCCCACCACGCAAACGCACAACCAGGCCCATCTGTACAAAATCAATACTGTATTTTTCGGAGTATAAGACGCACTCTCCCCCTAAAAGAGGGTGAAAATTTGGGCGCATCTTATACACTGAATGTTGCTGAAGCCCTGCGCACCTGTTGGCCCCCACCCTTCTGTTTTACACCTGTTCCAGGCTGCAGGGATCGCCACGGGACATCACCGCCAATTACCACCTCTGCGTGTCGCGTTTTCCGCCTCCGCATGTCACATTTTCAGCCTCTGCACACTCTGTTTTAGATCCGTTCCGCACTGCAAGGATTGCCACAGCCCATTGCCGCCGATCACTGCCTCGGTGTGTTACATTTTTGGCCTTGGTGTATCGCATTTTCGGCTTCCGCACACCTCATATTTGGCCTCCATGCGTCACATTTTTGGGTGGTTCCAGCCAGCAGGGATTGGTGGCGGCTATAATGTGCTGAAGCTGACCAGGCTGTTTGCTATTTGCTGCAAGGAAACTAGCCAGATAAATACTGATGGATGCTGGTAGGCAGAGGCAGAATTTTTTTTCTTAGGTTTTCTCCCCAAAAACTAATGTGCGTCTTATACTCCGAAGCGCCTTATACTCCGGAAAATATGGTAGCTTGAGAAAAGATTTCTTACTGACCGGGTATTAAAACTCTGAGATCAAATAGTCTCAAGGAATGTCCTGCTAACTTACACCGGCCTGAAGGAATTTGATATTATACAGGTAATCCTCAACCTGATCACAATTGAAAGTTTCTTTTGCTAAGTGAGACAGATGCTAAGTGAATTTTGCCCCGTTTTACGACCTTCCTTGCCACAGTTGTTAAGCGAATCACCGCAGTTGTTAAGTTAGTCACGTGGTTGTCAAGTCAATCTGGTTTCCCCGTTGACGTCGCTTGTCCGAAAGTCGCAAAAGGGGATTGCATGCCCCCGGGACACTGCAACGGTCATAAGCGTGAACCAGTTGCCAAGCGTCTGAATTTTGATGACGTGACCATGGGGATGCTGCAGAGGTCGTAACTGGGGGGAAATGGTCATGAGTCACTTTTTTCAATGCCGTTGTAACTTTGAACGGTCACTAAAGGAACTGTTACAAGTTGGACGCCTTTATTTCCTTGTCCCAATTTATATATATATATGTTTTGTATTTGTGCTGATAAGTAAATAAAGGGAGACTAGTATAGATCTATTTCAAGCTATTTAGCTCTCATCAGCTAGCCATACCCTTACTGGGATTAGAACCTGGGCTGTATTATATCTTAGGCAGAAGTCTTAGCCACTAAGCCACAGGCTCTCCTCCTTATCAGCTGAGCCAGGGAAATAGGTATGTATTTGTGTTACAACCCCTGGTATGCCCTAATATATAAATATATATAAAGCCCCCAATTTTAAAAAAGCTGCCTAGCCTTCACAGGTCAATTTCACTCCTCTAAAATCAAACACCAGAAACTACAACCGCACCCAGCTTCGAAATTCTGCTTCAGTTGCATTTATCAATGAAAGCAGAAGAAGAATCAAAAGCGCCCTAGAAAACAAGGTTTGGGAAGATAATATGCATGGAATATTAATCAGAATAATGGAATAATAGAATAGCAAATTAACCGAATATGAGTTATGAAGGGGCTTTGGAGGTCTTCTAGCCCAGGGGTCACCAAACTTTCGGACCTCAGGGACCACTAAATTCATAATTTTAAATCGCACGGACCACTATTATGATCTGCCTAATGACTGGCTAGGTGGGGGTGGCCAAGTCGATGTCACTCACGTCGAAGGGCGCTTCGCTGGCCTCTACTTGCCCCTCCCCTCCCAGCCACTCCTCACCTGCCCGCCCGGGCTCCTTGGGGCCCCAATCGGAAGCAGTTGCTGGAGCTAAGCAACCATTACGAGAAAGAGTTGGCAAAACAGCTCAGTTCAAGTTGGATCTGACCGAGGAGGAGGTTCAGCAGAAGCATCTCACTGAGGACTAGGAGCATAGGTTTTCCAAGCAGAGGGAAGACCTGTGGGGAGGGCAAGGCCAGGTGCCGGGCTCTGGTGGCTCAGTGGGCTGAGATGGTCAGCCAGTTCCAGGCCATGATGCAGTCCCACTGAAACAAGGCCCTCTGGCTCTTCGCCACCAGTGGCACTTCCCTCCAGCCTTCACCCAAAGCCCTGCACCAGGAGGCCAAAGCAGACCCCGAGTCGGAATTTCTACCCCCCCCCCTCCGACCAGTGGCGGGTTACAGCCGGTACGTCCCGGTACGGGCGTACCGGTGCCTGCTGGGAGCACCAGGTACTGTTATAGTACGCTGCTCCGGAGGGCCACCCACCTGCCCACTCTCCTTACCTGTATTTGACCTAACTGGGCCATTTGCTCATGCACACGGAGCGAACGGCGCCTGCGCAACGCTCCACCGAGCAGCTGGAGCATTGTGGGCGGTGGGTGCGCATGCGCGTGCTACGCCCATGGACTTGTGGACGCCCGGCCCCATTGCAGCGTACTGGTTGCAATGGGATCCGGAACCCACCACTGCTTCTGACCCACAGAAAAAGACCCCCAAGGGGGAGACTCTCTACAGCAACACAAACATTCATGGCACATATCCTTCCCAGGGGCCGTAGTTTGAGGACCCCTGATTTAGTGCAATGAAAAAAATGCAAATAAATTTTGTCATGGACCGCCAGTTGGTGACCTAGCTCGACCTTGCTGCTTAGGCAGGAAACCCTATACCATTCCACAACCTCTGGAGGCAAGTCGTTCCCTGATTAATTATTCTAAGTATTATAGGTGCAAACAATCCTAGATCAAATCCATTGAGGGAGATAAGAGAACCGAACTTTACCGATATTCCTGCAAATTTAGGTAGCTTTTCTGAGTGTGAATGTATTCCAGATCAATTTCTTTATCAGGTGTGAAACTCAGTAATTCATGTTCCTTGTCTAACTCAGCCAGCACAAGACTGTGGGTCCTGAAATAAGAATCAAGGCAGAAATAAAAAGAAAAATGTTTTTCACGTATTAATAGGAAGGAGAGAAGAAAACAAGAGAGGTTTCTAAAATGCAGGCTGCTGTTTTAAAGATTGATCTTTTTTTTTCTTGTGGGCTAACAATATCTTTTTAAAAAGAAAATTAATTATGAATTATTATTTTTATAACTCGAGGTAGAGAAGGTACCTAATATTCCTTCCTTTCTTATTTTCCCCAGAATAACAGTTCTATAAAGTGACCAGGGTTGAGAGAAAGTGATTGGCCCAAAGTCATCCAGGAGTCTTTCATACTTAAGATGTGACTAGAACCCACCATCTCCTGGTGATTGGTCCAAAGTTAACCACTCAACTTTCATGCCTAAAATGGACTAGAACTTACAGTCTCCTGATGATTGGCTCAGACATCCAGTTGACTTTCATGCCGAAGGCGGGACCAGAACTCACCATCTCCAGTGATTGGTCCAAAGTTAACCAGTCAACTTTCATGCCTAAGATGGGACTAGAATTTACAGTCTTCTGATGATTGGCTCAAAGACATCCAGTTGACTTTCATGCCGAAGGCGGGACTAGAACTAGCCATCTCCAGTGATTGGTCCAAAGTTAACCAGTCAACTTTCATGCCTAAAATGGGACTAGAACTTACAGTCTCCTAATGATTGGCTCAGACATCCAGTTGACTTTCATGCCGAAGGCGGGACCAGAACTCACCATCTCCAGTGATTGGTCCAAAGTTAACCACTCAACTTTCATGCCTAAAATGGGACTAGAACTTACAGTCTTCTGATGATTGGCTCAAAGACATCCAGTTGACTTTCATGCCGAAGGCGGGACTAGAACTAGCCATCTCCAGTGATTGGTCCAAAGTTAACCACTCAACTTTCATGCCTAAAATGGGACTAGAACTTACAGTCTCCTGATGATTGGCTCAAGACATCCAGTTGACTTTCATGCCGAAGGTGGGACCAGAACTCACCATCTTCTGGTGATTGGTCCAAAGTTAACCAGTCAACTTTCATGCCTAAAATGGGACTAGAACTTACAGTCTTCTGATGATTGGCTCAAAGACATCCATTGCTTCATGCTGAAGGCGGGACTAGAACTAGCCATTTCCAGTGATTGGTCCAAAGTTAACCACTCAACTTTCATGCCTAAAATGGGACTAGAACTTACAGTCTCCTGATGATTGGCTCAAAGACATCCAGTTGACTTTCATGCCGAAGGTGGGACTAGAACTAGCCATCTCCTGTGATTGGTCCAAAGTTAACCAGTCAACTTTCATGCCTAAAATGGGACTAGAACTTACAGTCTCCTAATGATTGGCTCAAAGACACCCAGTTGACTTTGATGCCGAAGGCGGGACCAGAACTCACTGTCATCTGATGATTGGATTAAAGTCACTTAGGCACCTTTTGTGCTTAAAACAAGACTAGAAATCACAGTCACCTGGTGATTGGCTCAAAATCGGCTTTCATACTTAAGGCGGGACTAGAACTCACAGTCTTTCGGTTTCTGCCTGGGATCTTTCCAGAACGTCATCATCAGCATATCGGGGAGAGACTGGCCTGACTGTCGTTCTTGATAGCTGCATCTCTGTCGCCCCCCAAAAAAGAAACAAAGAGAAAAGGATGGAATGACGGCCATGTTCTTGAATCTCTATAGACTTCCCATCATTCAACAAAGACATGGTGTTGGAAGAAATATCCATCTGGTTCAGTTCCAAGCAAGAAAGAAAGGCACTGGAGACAAAAAGGAAACTGGAGGCTAATTGGAAAGTGGGTCCATTTATTGATGAAGCAGAACCACCAACCACATGTGATTTTAGGGGCAGCTGACCACACGAGTTGAGAGTGGGGTGTATTTATATCTTCTCTTCGGTTTGCACTTGAGCTTCCTGTTCCTGTGCAAGGGCATGTGTTCTATTGGCTGTCGTCAGACTCCCAGGCAGGGATGGGATTCAGCCGGTTCGGACCGGTTCGGGTGAACCGGTAGCTCCAACGATCAGCTGGGAGCAAATGGTTTGCTCCGACGAGCAGGTTATCCCGCTCGCCTGCCCCGGCACTTTACTTACCTATATCTTCTCAGATGATTCGCGCAGCAGAGCTGATTGCCGCGCCTCAGCTGTGTTACTCCCCAGAAGTAACATGGAAGGTGAATTTTGGTAAAACTGCATTCCCCGCAAAACACACGATCACCAAATCGGTTGTTAAATCAGCAGGATCCCACCACTGCTCCTATGATACCATGTACAAATCCTAGGAGTTTGTCTGAGCTAAGTTTGTTTGAAATTTGGGCTAATGCAATGAAGGGGCTTGTTGGGCAATTCCTGTTGTGGCTGTGGGCTGTCCTACCTTGTTGGATCTTTGGTGAGGGTATTTGCTTATGAATAGAGCTATCTATCTATCAGGCCTGCAGCCATATTCCTCTTGAATCTTTGGTCTGCCCTACTTTCTATTATTCTACTATGCTTTTTCTATTGTGGGAAAATGGGAGGGGGGATTGTATGGAGTTAGATGCTATGTAGCCAAAACAAAATTCCTTCTAGAAAACCAAGGTCATCCTTTGTCTCTCGCACCTCTGCACTTGATCGGAACTGTATGGGTGGAACTGCCAGCATGGCAGTGGGAGATTGGACCATGGGATGGGCTTGTGGGCGTGGGGGCAAGATCTTGAACTTTCAAATGGGTGGGGAAAACCGGGAAGCTTTCAGATTCGGGTTTTCCCAGATGTGCCAACAAGGCTCTCTTAATAAATTGGAACTTTGAGCAATACTTTGCCTTGGACTCTGATTTACTTTTGGATGCTATTTGGAACCCTGACACTATCTTTTTATCTCTCACATCTGCTGTGGGCTATTAACGTGCTTTCCAAGAGCACGTTTCTCCATTTCTCATCCAGGGAAAATATAATATTTTGCCTTTTCTTAAAATAGTTCATTCTTCTAGGAGAGGGGTGGGTACTCACTTCCTACAATAGCATCCATAGAAAGTCCTCTTGACGACTTCCAAGGACCATCTGATGCTCTTATTCAACCTAGAACTTCCCAGCAATGGACACATCAAGCTCTCCAACCTTCTTACCTTTGTGTGTCTTCTTGGGCCCTTGTCTGGGAGAGGTATGCGGCCGTCGAACGCCCGTGTTGACCTTGGCTGTGATGTGGCCATAGGGACAGTGACGGCTGCAGCCCTGCAGTTGTAGCTGCTGCTTGTAGAAGAGCAGGTGACTCCTCAAACGCTGGTTGAGACGTTCCAGATCCCAAACCCGTTCCTGCATCTCTTCCAGGCCCTCTTCCAAGTCCAGGTTCCGCACCGGGTTTTGAATGAAACTTCCGGGTCTCCTGTCCCAGCTTTCCCGTTGTGATCGGTCATGACTCAGTTTTGAGAGTTTGGTGCCCATCCTGGAGGAGCAAGGAAAGAACATCCAGTCTTGACCTTCCCAGGGAGTGTGGTTGTTGTAGGAGGACTTTTACAGATCAACTTGGAAGCAGAGGTGGGTTGCTACCTGTTTGCACCGGTCTGGGTGAACCGGTAGTGGAAATTACAAATGGGACTTCAAACCAATAGGGACAGCAGGCTTGCCATGTCTCCAAACTGGTTCCCAGGACGCCGCGGCATTTTTAATGTTCTGCCCATATGCAGACCTATTTGCAGGCAACTGTGCATGCGCAGGGAGTGCGCATCGAACTGGCAGTAATGCTGGCAGAACCCACCTCGGGTTGGAAGGGACTTTGTACGTCATCAACTCCAACCCTCCTCCCGCCCAAGCAGGAGATTCTACACCATTTCTGACAAATGGCGATCCAATCTCTTCCTGAAAGCTTCCAGTGATGAAGCTTCCACAACTTCTGAAGGCAACTTCTGTTCCATTGGTCGATTGTTCTCACTGTCAGAAAGTTTCTCCTTATTTCTAGGTTGAATTTCTCCTTGTTCCCTTTCCATCCATTATTCCTTGTCTGGCCTTTGGGTGCTTTGTAAAATAGCTTGACCCCTTCCTCTCTTACAACAGTCTCTCAAATGTTGGAAGACTGCTATCATGTCTCCCTTGGTCCTTCTCTTCACTACACTACCCATGCCCAGTTCCTGCAACCGGTCATCATATGTTTCCCTTCAACTGTCTACCGTGGACCTCACCCCATTCCTAAGAGATCCGCAAAGGGGGCATGTATAAGCGCAAGTGCTTAATATCCCTGTCCTACTGTCCCCATCTATTTGCATTCATGTCTTTCGTTTATATCCATGTTTATATTTATACCTGCTATCTTGTACATGTTTGATAAACCAATAACAAATAAGATAAAATAAAATAATAAAATAAAATAATAAAATAAAATAACAGAATAGAATAGAATAAATAAAATAAAATAGAACAAGTATAATAAAATAAAATAATAAAATAATAACATGAAATGAAATAAAATAAAATAACACAGAATAGAATAGGAATAGATAGAATAAATAAAATAAAATAGAATAAATAGAATAAAAATAAAATGAAATAATAAAATAAAATAAAATAATAAAATAAAATAAAATAATAATGGGGGAGACAGGTCACGGATGCATTGCATTATGGGTGTGGGCACGAACATGCTTTCAGCACTCAACAACAAACAGGTTAGCCATCCCTGGTCTAAGTAGACAGACAGTAGACAGAAGTTGTTAAGTTCCTGATGTGTCAATGTTACATTGCAATTCTGGTGTCCCTTCCTAAGAGGTCGCTAGAGCTATAAGTGCAGTGGGGAATTGGCAGGGGGAATAGTAAGGAGTAGAATGTGTTGTTGTCAAAATAAAATTCCTTTCTAGAAACCAAGGTCATCTTTTGTTCTCGACACCTCTGAGCCTGACCGGAACTGGATGGGTGGAACTGCCAGTGTGGCAATGGAAGATTGGACCACGTGATGGGCTTGTGGGTGTGGGGGCAAGATCATGAACTTTCAACTGGGTGGGAAAACCCAGGAAGCTTTCAGATTCAGGTTTCCACAAATGTGCCAACATGTCTCTCTTAATAAATTGGAACTTTGAGGAATACATTGTCTTGGACTCTGATTTAATTTTGGATGATATTTGGAACGCTGACATCTTTATAGAAAAAAAACCAGAAAGTCCAGTTGCTTCCTGAAAAAAAACACCTTTGGGGCCACAAGCGAATTCATGACCATACCGTCAATGGTTGTAAGTCTATCAGAAAGATCCCCAGGGTTTTATCCAACGGATAAACACGTTTAATACATTTGCACGTTACCCCCAGTACCTTTTGATCTTGTTCTCTTGCTTCTGAGTGAGCTCTTTGAGCACCAAATGCTCATCCCGAAGCCGTAGAAAATTGTCGGCCAACTCTCCCCGGCTCACTCGGTTGATCTGGTGACGAGTCTTTGCTAACAAGCTCGACCCTGGACGAGGAAAGACGAGAAGGCAATCATTACATCTGGACTGGAAACCAAGGGGAAGAAATGTAAAATTAGGGAGTATCTGGCATTTCCTCCTTAGCTCACGCAGAAACAAATCGGATTGCTTCTTGATTTCTCCAAGTATAGAAATTCCTATTCTTGTTTCTCACGGGATTTCTCACGGAACTCTGGTTGCGTGAGATGCAGCCACCCAGGGAGTCTGCCAGTGGTTCAAGAATGTTGGCTTTTATTTAAGAACCCTTCGTTGCCCACCTTTCATTTGGATTTTCAGCCTTTCAGGTTTGGCAGGGATGAGAGCTGAAGAAGACACACCTAGGGAAAGAAGATGTGAAGAGAGAAACTTGAGTGGATAAGTGGATGAACTACTACCATATAAGGATATCTATCTATCTATCTATCTATCTATCTATCTATCTATCTATCTATCTATCTATCTATCTATCTATCATCTATCTATCATCTATCTATCTTGATCATTTATCTCTCATCTGTCTCTGTCTCTCTCTTTCTGTTTCTCTCTGTCTTTCTCTGTCTCTGTCTCTCTCTTTCTCTGTCTCTCTCTGTCTCTATCTTTCTCTCTGTGTGTGTCTTTCTCTGCCTTTCTCTCTCCCTCTCTTTCTCTCTGTCTTTCTCTCTCTGTGTCTCTCTCTCTGTGTGTCTCTCTCTTTCTCTCTCTCTTTCTCTCTCTCTCTCTTTCTCTGTCTCTCTCTGTCTCTGTCTTTCTCTCTGTGTGTGTCTTTCTCTGCCTTTCTCTCTCCCTCTCTTTCTCTCTGTCTTTCTCTCTCTGTCTCTCTCTCTGTGTGTCTCTCTCTCTCTTTCTCTCTCTGTCTCTCTCTCTCTCTGTCTTTCTCTCTGTGTGTCTTTCTCTGCCTTTCTCTCTCCCTCTCTTTCTCTTTGTCTCTCTGTCTTTCTCTCTCTGTCTCTCTCTGTGTGTGTCTCTCTCTCTTTCTCTCTCTCTTTCTCTCTTTCTCTCTCTCTCTCTTTGTCTCTGTCTTTCACTTTCTCTATTTCTGTCCCTCTACACACACACACACACACACACACACACACACCATCATTGATCTCTCATGTGCCTCTCTGTTGATCTCTATCTATCTCAGGGGTGGGTTGCTGCCGGCGTTGCTGCAGATTCATTTCGTGTGCGCATGCACAGTTGACAGTAAATTGTTCTGTGCATGTGCAGAACATGAAAAAATTACTAAAAAGCATACCGGCAATGGCAGCGGCGACCGGGGAACCGGTTCGGGGACGTGGCCAGCCTGGGTCGCTACCAGAATATTTTTTAATTATAATATCATCTGTTATTCCAGTATTGTGCATATGTAATCCTGGCTGCTGTTAGGATATGTAAAACCAAATATGTGTTACCCTTATTGTAGTTTCCTGGAAGCATGCCCAACCAAAATGTCTCAGGTTTCAAATCTATGTGTTGTTTTGTCGTAGTGTCCAGCCATGTGTGTATTTTCTTCCAGTATTTTTGTGCTTTGGGGCATGTCCACCACATATGGCGGTATGACCCTGGTGCCTGAGTGCATTTCCAATATTAAACAGATCTCTTTTCATTCATAGTCGCTAATCTTGCAAGGCTAACCTTGAAGGGCTGCTAGTATGGAGGGTTTCTGATCCATCTCTTGCACAGTCAGGTTTCCGGCAATTTCACCCAGCAAAACCGACATGGCTTGGGACAGGTGAGAAGCGGCTGCAGTAAAGACAAAACAGCAAAGAGGCTAAAGTACAAGCAAACATACATTAGCCCTACGGGAACATCTCCGTGAGAAATGGAATGAACTTGGAAATTTGTATTTACTCCCAGGGCTCCCTTTGGCGGATTGTTTATTTCATAGCACTTAGACTTATATACCGCTTTATGGTGCTTTACAGCCCTCTCTAAGCGGTTTACACAGTCAGCCTCTTGCCCTCAACTATCTGGCTCCTCATTTTACCCACCTCGGAAGGACGGAAGGCTGAGTCAACCTTGAGCCTGGTGGGATTTGAATTGCCAAATTGCAGGCAGCCGGCAGTCAGCAGAAGTAGCCTGCAGTACTGCACTCTAACCACTGCGCCACTGTGACTCCTAGTGTTCAATTGTCACAGGGCGTATCTATAGGGCATCTATAATGCCAAAACAACTAGACAGTTTTTGTCCCTCTTGCCATCATTGCGCTGAACATGGCGGGTGTAGCATGGGACACGTGTCAGAGGCATCTGTGGTGGCCAAGTGATAATGCAGGATTTCCCTGAGACCCCCTCTCATAATAACCTTCCTGCCTTCCTGTTCTTCTTTTTCCTTCCCTCTTCATTCTCCTTTCTTCTTCCTTCCCTTCTTTCCTTATTTTTTCCTTCCTTGCTCTCTTCCCATCTTCCCTTCTTTTTCTTGGTCTTTTCTCTTCCCCTTTCTCCTTACCTGTCCCTTCTTGGATGCTCAAATGCAAAAGGGGAAATATTCCTCCTTTTGTTTTGTTTTTAGTTTGTTTTGATGGCCCTCTGCCAGCAAAACGGAGCCCTCCCCCCTCCCCCGCCACCCTGTTTTCACTGGCAGAAGACTGCAGGAGGCTGTTGCGGCTGAAAACGGGGTGCGGAGGGGCCATACGCAGCCCTCCTGAGCTGTTTTTGCTGGCAGAGGCACCACAAACTGGTCCTTTGCTTCATTCCAGGCCGGCCCCACTGGCCAGATCTAAGCACCCAATGGGCTGGATCTGGCCTCCAGGCCTTGAGTTTGACGCTCCTGGTCAGGGGTGGGCTTCAAATATTTTAGCAAGGTTTTATTTATTTATTTATTTATTATTCACATTTATAGACCGCCCCCTCTCCCGGAAAGGACTCGGGGCGGTGTACAGTCACTAAAATACGTTATAAAATACATATACAAAACAGTTAAATAATTAAATACGTAGGTGAAGGAGGTTATGAGACTGTAATAGAATAATAAATATAATACATTAAAAGCTTATTAAAACCCCAAACCCAATTAAAATGAATAAATCCCCGGGAGGTGAAACTAAGAAAGTGCCAGGCCAGCTGATTGAAATAGGTGAGTCTTTAACTTTTGCCGGAAGGAACGGAGGTCGGTGGTAGTTCGAATGTCTGGGGGGAGGTCATTCCAGAGGGTTGGGCCCATCACAGAGAAGGATCTACTCCTAGGTGTCGCCCGCTGGCATTGCCTAGCAGACGGCACCAGGAGGAGCCCCTCCCTGTGTGAGCGGATAGGTCGCAGGGACGTGTGTGGTAGGATGCGATCCTGCAGATAACTAGGTCCTCTGCCATGGAGCGCTTTAAAGATGGTGATCAATACCTTGAAACGCACCCGAAAGGCCACAGGTAGCCAGTGCAGCTCGCGCAGGAGAGGTGTTACGTGGGAGTAACGTGTACTTCCCATAATAACCCGCGCGGCTGCGTTCTGAACTAGCTGCAGTCTCCGGATGCGTCCCAAGGGAAGCCCCATGTAGAGGGCATTGCAGTAGTCCAGGCGAGACGTCACCAGCGCATGAGTGACCGTGCGCAGGGCACTCCGGTCCAGTAGGGGGCGCAATTGGCGCACCAGGCGAACCTGGTGGAATGCCCCCCTTGCCACGGCTGCCACATGGTCCTCCATTGACAGCCGGGCATCAAGGAGGACACCCAAATTGCGCGCCCGCTCCACAGGGGACAATTGTTCGCCCCCTATGGCCAGCGATGGAGTCAGCTGGCTGAACCGAGGTGCCGGTAACCACAGCCACTCGGTCTTGGAGGGGTTGAGTTTGAGTCTGTTGTCCCCCATCCAGACCCCGACGGCTTCCAAACACCGGGACATCACTTCGACAGCCTCGTTGGGGTGGTTTGGGGTTGAAATATACAGCTGAGTATCATCAGCGTAGAGATGGTACTCAACCCCAAAACCACGGATGATCTCACCCAGCGGCTTCACATATGCGTTGAACAGGAGAGGCGAGAGGACCGACCCCTGTGGCACCCCACAAGTGAGTGGCCTCAGGGACGACCTCTGTCCCCCTGTCAACACACATTGCTTCCGGTCGGAGAGGTAGGAGCCGAACCACCGCAAAACGGTGCCTCCGACTCCCATCCCCTCCAACCGGCGCAATAGGATACCATGGTCGATGGTATCAAAAGCCGCCGAGAGATCTAATAGGACCAGGATAGAGGAGCAACCCCTATCTCTGGCCCTCCAGAGATCATCAACCAACGCGACCAAGGCTGTCTCAGTGCTGTGCCCGGGTCGGAAGCCGGACTGGCGTGGGTCTAGATAGTCGGATTCGTCTAGGTGTCGCGGGAACTGCTGCGCCACCACATTCTCGACAACCTTCGCCAAGAAGGGGAGGTTGGAGACTGGACGATAGTTAGCTAGCTCCATTGGGTCGAGCGAAGGCCTCTTGAGCAAGGGTCTCACCACCGCCTCTTTCAAGGCGGTTGGTAAGTATCCCTCACCCAGTGAGGCGCTCACCAGGCCCAGGAGCCAGCCTCGTGTCACCTCCCAGGCTGCCAGTACCAGCCAGGAGGGGCACGGGTCCGTTGAACAAGTGGTGGGTCGCAGCCGTCCACGCAACCTGTCCAAATCCTCGGGGGCAACAGAGTCAAACTCCTCCCAGAATGGTCTCTCAAGACTCGCTGTTGGCGGCTCGTCTGGTCCACTGACGGAGGTCCACCCGCTCCGGATCTGATCGATTTTGTCCTGAAGATATTCCCCAAACTCCTCTGCTCTACCCTGTAAGGGTGTCTCCCGCGCCCTCTGCGATAAAAGGGAGCGAGTCACCCTAAACAGGGCGGCAGGGCGGTTATCCGCGGACGCAATAAGAGCAGCACAATGTCTACGTTTGGCCGCTCTTATTGCCACTAGGTAAGTCCGCAAATAGGCTCTTACCTGTGTTCGGTCAGATTCGGAGCGTGAGGACCTCCACCTGCTCTCTAGACGTCTCCTGTGGCGCTTCATCACCCTAAGCTCCTCAGTAAACCAAGGAGCCCGGGTGGGTCGATGCCGCAGGAGAGGTCGCAAAGGCGCAACCCGGTCCAAGGCCCCAGTCGTCGCCCTATTCCAGGCAGTCACTAGGTCCTCGGAGCGGGAGCGGGACAAGGCTACAGGAATTGGCCCAAGCTCCGTCTGGAATCTATCAGATTCCATCAGGTGCCTGGGGCGGTACCAGTTTATAGAGTCTGGTTCCGCCTCCTCGCGGTGGGGGATAGCGCCAGGGAAGTCCAGCCGGAGGGATGAGTGGTCTGACCATGACAGGGGCGTAATGACTAAATCCCCTATTCCCAGATCACTCGTCCACTGTTCAGATACAAAAATGAGGTCCAGTGTGTGGCCCCCTTCGTGAGTGGGGCCCTGCACTAATTGGGTCAGGTCCATGGCCGTCATGGAAGCCATGAACTCCCGAGCCACCTCAGAGGCCGCTCCCATTGACGGCAAGTTGAAGTCCCCCATGACCAAAAGTCTGGGAGTCTCAACTGCCGTCGCTGAGATTAGCTCGAGGAGCTCGGGCAGGGCTGCTGATGCATAGCGAGGAGCCAAGTATACAATCAGCAAGCCCCACTGCCTCCCTGGGCCCCAGTTCACACCAAGGGACTCACACCCGGGTATCTGAGGAACAGTGAACTCCCTCGGCTCTAAACATTCCCGCATAACCACCGCCACCCCTCCACCCTTACCCAGGGCCCGAGGCTGATGGAATGCACGGAAACCCGGTGGGCACATTTCCACGAGGGGTAAACCACCCTCGTGGCCCAACCAGGTCTCCGTTATCCCTGCAAGGTCTAGCTCCCCCTCTGAGATCAACTCATTAATGAGGGGGGCCTTGTTGGTGACAGACCTTGCGTTGCAAAGCATCAGCCGCAGGCCCTGGCTCTGTAGGACCTGTCCACCTAGACTGCAGGGGTTGGTACAAGCGACCGGGCGTAACCAACAGCCACGGTCTCCCAACCGACCTTGGGATCTTATCCTGTCCTCGCATCCCCTCCTCCCCGCGACCGTTGCAATAGGACAACCCTCTGCTTTAGTGACCTTTATATTCCCCCCCTCCACCGCATCCCCGTCCTTCCTGGACTCACCTGTCTGTCCGGCTCTGGCCCTCCTCCCGGTCTGATTAACCCTCCCCCCCACCCTGGGACCCCCTAAAAAAGATAAAAAACATTTTACTAAAAATCCCCTTAGCTTCCGGTTCCTGCACCTCTCGGGGTCCACGAACCCGTCATCAAGGCGGGCCCTTGAAAGAGCCAAGGGCCATGCCTGCGAGAGAGGGGCCTCCCGCAGGCGGAGCAGGTCTAACCTCGAGTAGATTGTTAAAAACCCAGTGGGGTAAGGGTGCTGGTGATAAAAAGTTGGTAAACGGGGGTAGAGTCTCAATAGGAAGTGGGAGGCTTCAATGTCCAGATTAGTACTTGGATGAGGGGGGGGGGCGGGAAATGATCGAATATCCTCAAGTGATGAGAGATGGCAGAGATGACAGGAAGGTGGGAGACAATCCAAGGTGGTTCCAGATGGGGGGGCATTCTTGGCCTAGTTGTTCTTGGCCTAGATAACTGTTCAGGCCTATCCATGGCCTTGAAACAGGGCCTCCAGTGGCCTCCGGTGTTCCAGGCCACCCCCAACCGTTGTCTGTACCTTCGCCCTCACTCCTGGGTTGCTGGGTGGGCGTGGCTATAGTGGGCGTGGCCTAGTCAGGCTCCTGCAGCACAGCGGTGTGTGTGTGTGTGTGTGTGTGTGAGAGTTTTTGCTTTCCTCAGGTTCTGGAGCTTTTTTTTTTTGAGACTCACGGAGGGTGAAAACAGCTTCCCCAAGCTCCGGAAGCAATGCACTTACCTGCATCCTGAACTTCCGATAGGCCTGGTTTTTGCCCTCCCCGAGACTGCGTGCGCGCCCTGCGCTTGTTATAAAGTTTTTTTATTTTTTCATTTTCATAACATATAATCACATGTATGCTATTACGTAGCCAACATCATATCTAAGATATGGAAAAACGGAGAGGGAATGTGAAATACACCTACACTGGGAAACTATTGAGATTTAAGGACAGAATCACAAATTGGGGGCATGTAAGGATGTATAATTATATAAAGGAGGAGACAAATGATGAGAATAGCTGGGAATTGTAACCAGGGCTACATCTCAGCCAAAATTAGGCTGGGGCGGGGGAGGGTTTTAAAAGCACAATGACTATACAGGTGAAACTCGAAAAATTAGAATATCGTGCAAAAGTTCATTTATTTCAGTAATGCAACTTAAAAGGTGAAATTAATTACATGCAAAGCAAGATAGTTCAAGCCGTGATTTGTCATCATTGTGATGATTACGGCTTACAGGTCATGAAAACCCCAAATCCACAATCTCAGAAAATTAGAATATCGTGAAAAGGTGCAATATTCTTGGCTCAAAGTGTCCCACTCTAATCAGCTAATTGAGCCATAACACCTGCAAAGGGTTCCTGAGCCTTTAAAGGGTCTCTCAGTCTGGTTCAGTAGGAATCACAATCATGGGAAAGACTGCTGACCTGACAGTTGTGCAGAAAACCATCAATGACACCCTCCATAAGGAGGGAAAGCTTCAAAAGCTAGTTGCAAAAGAAGTTGGATGTTCCCAAAGTGCTATATCAAAGCACATTAATAGAAAGTTATGTGGAAGGGAAAAGTGTGGAAGAAAAAGGTGCACAAGCAGCAGGGATGACCGCAGCCTGGAGAGGATTGTCAGGAAAAGGCCATTCAAAAGTGTTGGGGACTTTCACAAGGAGTGGACTGAGGCTGGAGTCAGTGCATCAAGAGCCACCACACATAGACGGATCCTGGACATGGGCTTCAAATGTCGCATTCCTCTTGTCAAGCCGCTCCTGAACAACAAACAACATCAGAAACGTCTTACCTGGCCTAAAGAAAAACAGACCTGGTCTGTTGCTCAGTGGTCCAAAGTCCTCTTTTCTGATGAGAGCAACTTTCGCATCTCATTTGGAAACCAAGGACCCAGAGTATGGAGGAAGAATGGAGAGGCACACACTGCACGATGCTTGAAGTCCAGTGTGAAGTTTCCACAGTCTATATTGATTTGGGGAGCCATGTCATCTGCTGGTGTTGGTCCACTGTGCTTCATTAAGTCCAGTGTCAACGCAGCCGTCTACCAGGAGATTTTGGAGCACTTCATGCTTCCTTCTGCAGACGAGCTTTATGGGGATGCTGACTTCATTTTCCAGCAGGACTTGGCACCTGCCCACACTGCCAAAAGCACCAACACCTGGTTCAATGACTGTTGGATTATTGTGCTTGATTGGCCAGCAAACTCGCCTGACCTGAACCCCATAGAGAATCTATGGGGCATTGCCAAGAGAAAGATGAGAGACATAAGACCGAAAAATGCAGAAGAGCTGAAGGCCACTATTAAAGCTTCCTAGTCTTCCATAACACCTCAGCAATGCCACAGGCTGATAGCTTCCATGCAGTGACGTGCGGTGAGGTTTATGGCTGGTGAGGCACTGACACAGTGGTGGGTTTCAAATTTTTTTAGACTTGTGGACTTCAACTCCCAGAATTCCACAGCCAGGCATGCTTAGTTCCGATTTAAAGCGACAGCATTTGTTTTCCTCCTTTGGGAAAGAAGTTTCCTTCTTTCTTTTTCTTCTCCCTTCTCCTCCTTCCTCCCTCCCCCCTCTCTCAAACACACACACACACACACACACACACACAAGTTGGATTGGACTATCTCTCCTACCCCCTTCCCTCTCTCTCACTCCCTCTCTCTCAAATAAACACACACACACACACACACACACACACACACACACACGTTGGATTGGGAAGAGCACCAGCGAGGAGACCACAGGAGGAGGCAGGAAGCTAGTCAAAGAGCCATACTGGAGCACACACACTTTCCCCCAGCCCCGGAAGGATCCAGCCCAGCTTCACTGATTACAGGTTTGAAAAGGCAACGTGGCTCTGCCTGCAATCAATTTTGGGAGGGAGAGCACAAGCGAGCCAGAGTCCTTCCCTCCAGCCTTTGCCCAAAGCCCCTCACCAGGAGGATGAAGTTTGAATTCCTCCCCCTCCCTCCAATCCACACGTACCTTTTCCAGCTGTTTCAGAAAGGATTTCAACTCTGCTCTTGCCTCGGGTCCTCTGAAGAAGCTCCGCCCAAACGAGCACCCTCTGCTATGAGGCAGGAGAACTGCGTGCCTCACCTACGTCAGGAATTTTTAGGCTTTTAACCCTTGCTTAACTCTGCTCGAGTGATCATAAAACGCCTACAGTCAGACTAGATGAGGCATGCAGTTCTCCTGCCTCATAGTAGAGGGCGCTTTTTTAGAGGCTTTTTTAAACAGTTAAGCAGAGTCATCCACGGTGAGGCAGCAACTAGCTCAGCCTGACCTCAGCTCTCGACTTTTTTCTTTTACATTTTTTTTTCCTTTTCATGATGAGAGCGGTGAGGCTGTGCCTCCCCTGCCTCACCTGAATGCACGTCACTGCTTCCATGCCACGCTGCATTGAGGCAGTAATTGCTGCAGAAGGGGCCCAAATCAAGTACTGAGTACATATGCATGCTTATACTTTTTGGAGGTCCGATATTGTTCTATGTACAATCCTTGTTTTATTGATTGCACGTAATATTCTAATTTTCTTGAGATGGTGGATTTGGGGTTTTCATGAGCTGTAAGCCATAATCATCACAATTATGACAAATCACGGCTTGAACTATCTTCCTTTGCATGTAATGAGTCTTATCTCATATATTAGTTTCCCCTTTTAAGTTGCATTACTGAAATAAATGAACTTTTGCACGATATTCTAATTTTTTGTTTCACCTGTATCTGTATACTTTTTTGTTCCATTTTTTCTTTAAAAAAGAAGGAGAATACATGTTAAAATTAAATATGTATACTGGAAAGGAATTACAAATACCCTCAACATAAAATGGAGCTCGCTCAGAAGCTGAAATACACCACGTAAATGAGATGAAGAGTGTGAAGTAGAGGAGAGAGGTCAGGGGAGAAGAGAGGGTAGGAGAGAGGGCAAGGGGGGAGGGAAGAGGAGGAGACAAATGAGGAGTGGTAAGGGGAGGGAGGAGAAGGAGAGAGGAAGGGGAAGTAGAGAAGGGAAGGATGACAGAGGGAAGAAAGGAGGTAGGGAGCGGGAGGAGAGAGGGAGAAGAAAGTGATGGATAAGGTACAAATATGGTGTATGGAGAGCAGAAGAGCCAATAATTGTTTTGGGGAGTTGATGGTAAGATGAATTGGCGCGCGCTGCACTTACCTGCAGGCAAAACAGGCCTGTGTGGGGACCCCTAGGAGGGGAAAGGTGGGCGGGGCCAGCCAGGAGTGGGATTTGGGCACAGAATCTTAGCTAGAGGTTCTCCTGAACCCCTGCAAACCCCCAGGAGCCCATCCCTGCCCCTGGTCTAGTTTAGTCGTGAGTTGCTACTGATTTGGACCAGTTGGTAGCGATTTGGCGGCCTGGGTCGCGGAATCGGCAGTGACCCAGGCCTGCTACGCTCCCGAACCGGTTCTCCTACGGCAGGGCCATCTTGATTTTCGGTTCTGTGCGTGCGCACAACGATTTTCATTGCCCAACTTGAATTCATTTTCATTTGTTGATGTTTTGCGCGTGCAAAACATTAACGCAAGAGCAGCAACCCACCCCTGGTCTAGTTACTTGTAACTAATCAATTTCCCCGAAATTGGGCCTGCTGGTCTTTTGCTGAAGGGACAGCAGCAAAAAGTTAAACAAACAAACAAACCAACAAAGTCTTCGCCATGAAAACGAACACGAATTTGCACGGAGTGTCATTTGCAAATACAGGATCTTTACTGGTCAGGCAAATACTGTATAACGTCTTCCTAGAGAGACGTCCGTATTTGCATGATCAACGAAGACAGAACGTGACTGTCACATTTGTGGCATCCACTCCCCTTTTGAGGTTCTCTCTGCAGGAGTTAATTAAAGGAGAGTAATCATGTTAGCTGTTGATTTTCTCCTATTTCTGCTTCAACGTGCAAATTGAGGTCTCTTTTCTAACGCAAGAGAAGCCAAAAGAAGATCTGGCATTCCCACCCACCACAGATTCATGAGAGTCTCTGTGGATTTTCTTCACTGCTAATCAACTGCCATCTGTCCAAAGAGGTTACTCTAAGTCCATACTACTATTCAAGGACAGCAGAATAGAGTAGAGTAGAGTAGAGTAGTAGAGTAGAGTAGAGTAGAGTAGAGTAGAGTAGAGTAGAGAATAACAGATTGGTAAGGGACCTTGGAGGTCCTTCTAGTAAGTTCAACCCCCTGCTTAGGCAGGAAACCCGGCCTATACTATGTTGTGGCCCGCCAGTGGAGAGAGCTGGCCGCAGATTCGGATAGTAAGGAGGTTGGGGAGGAACATGGGCCAGTCCTGGAGCCTGGGGAAGGCTCTGATGAGGGCTCTGTTTTGGAAGCAGAGAGGGGGCCAGAGCCGTATGCTAGTTATCAGCTGTCTTCGGAGTCAGACATCAGTGAGGCAGATGAACAGCTGGAGCTTGTTCCCAGTATGCGCATGCGCAGAGTTGCCAGACAAAGGGAACAGCTCCTTCACATCCAGCAAAGTCTTTCAAGGGAGGATTTACAGTCACAGATCTTATCTGGCTTGGAGAGCTGGCTTTTGCAGGGTGATATCTGCAAAACTCGGCAGGGAGTCCCAGAGTGTAATGAACCAAAAAAATGAACTAATTGTCTCCTGCAAACTCCACTCCCCTTTCACTCCTCTTTTATTTCCTCTGGGAGGAGCCATTCATCGTCCACCTGTGGCCTTACTCCCAAGTCGACCCCTGTTCTTTAGCTGTTCCCTTCTTGTCTGGCAACTCTGCGCATGCGCACACTGGGAACAGGCTCCAGCTGTTCTTCTGCCTCACTGATGTCTGACTCCGAAGGCAGCTGATAACTGGCATACGGCTCTGGCCCCCTCTCTGCCTCCAAAACAGAGCCCGTCATCGGAGCCTTCCCCAGACTCCAGGACAGGCCCATGTTCCTCCCCAACCTCCTCACTGTCTGAATCTGCTGCCAGCTCCACTGGCTGTTGGCGAGCCACAACTCACTTAACAACTGTCTTCCTAGGAATAGAAATTTTGGGCTCGATTGTGGTGATAAGTCAACGATTACCATAATGGCTATTGATTTTCAACTCCCACAATCACATTATGGAAATTCAGCACAAAACCACGGAATAGCGGCAATGCAATGTTTTAATGTGAAATCTCCAGACAGCTGATGCGTCATCAGAGCGAAGGATGACGTCCCCTGTGAACGGAGCTTGACTTCCCCGTTTTATGGACCATCCTTCTGGTTTCCTTGGAAATAGGATGTCAATGGTTACTGTTGTGTTCTCAGAGACATATCTTGATTTTCCACCATGCGAGTGGTCTCCTGTCCAAGTTCTAATCAAGGTTGACCTGACCTTAGCCTGAGATCCACCAAAGCTGGCTAGCAGGGACATGCGGTCAGGGGAGGCAGGGGAGGCAGAGCCTCACTGCTCTCATCATGAAAATAAAAAAAAGGGAAAAGGCGCTGAGGAGCCTCCTGCACACGTGGTCCCATTCTCCTCTAGCCTCAGCCTCCCTCCTGCACACGTGGTCCCATTCCCCGCCTTCCTGAGTCAACATGAAGGGCGACCGCGGCTCGCGCTGATGACGTCACCAGCCTCACCAGCCATAAACCTCACCGCACGTCACTGCTGGCTAGAAGTTGCTTTTCCAATCTCTCTGATATGGGGTTTCTGGAAAGTCAGCACCTATCCCTCTCCTAGAAGAATGAAATATTTTGGGAAATACTTTTTTTTTAAAAAGGCAGACTATTTCCTCAAAGGGAGAAATGGAGAAACATTTTTTTAGAGGCAGAAAGCAACCCCCACTTTCCTTAATAGGCCACAGCAGATGTCAGCACTTAAGAGATAAAACAGCTTATTGAAAAAGGAAGACGAGTATCTAGATAGCTCTGTTCATAGACAAAGCAAATACTGCAAGCAGAAATCCATTCAAGACAGGATATTTTGAAACTCCCTGCAGCAAAGTCTGACCAAAGGCAGAATTACCATATTTTTCGGAGTATAAGACGCACCTTTTCCCCCTCTAAAAGAGGGTGAAAATTTGAGTGCGTCTTATACACTGAATGTAGCCCCGCCCACCCACCAGCTCCTAACCTTTGGCCTCTGACTCTTAGCAATTTACCTCCTTGCGGCAAACGGAATAGTGCCAAAAGTGGGGGGAGCACAGGGGGGGTCGTGTGCTGGTGTGCCACACCCATAATGCTACGTGTGCGACCCCACGGCGTGCATGCAGGCGTGTGATCAGTGAACACCCCCGCTTTTGCTGTGTTTTTTTCGCCTTCCACAGGCTCCATAGACTTTCTAGGAGCCTGGGCAGAGCGAAAAACAGCCTCCCCGTCCCCCTCCCGGACATCCTCCGGAGGCCTCGGGAGCATCCCTGAAGCCTCCGGAAGGCAAAAAATGGACCTACGGGGAACCCGGAAGTTCGGGAACGGTTTCAGGAACTGGGTATGTCTAGTTTAATGAAAAGAAGGACTAGGGGAGACATGAAAGCAGTGTTCCAATATCTCAAGGGCTGCCACAAAGAAGAGGGAGTCAAGCTATTCTCCAAAGCACCTGAGGGCAGGAGAAGAAGCAATGGGAGGCAACTAATCAAGAAGAGAAGCAACCTAAAACTAAGGAGAAATCTCCTGACAGTTAGAACAATTAACCAGTGGAGCAACTTGCCTCCAGAAGCTGTAAATACTCCAACACTGGAAGTCTTTAAGAAGAGATTGGATAACCATTTGTCTGAAGTGGTGTAGGGTTTCCTACCTAAGCAGAGGGTTGGACTAGAAGACCTCCAAGGTCCCTTCCAACTCTATTCCTATCCTATCCTATCCTATCCTATCCTATCCTATCCTATTCTATTCTATTCTATTCTATTGTCTTTACAGTATTCCAACATTTTGCTTGCTCTTCCCGCCAGATTTGGAAAATTTTTTTTATTAAAAAAAAAAGATCGCTTTTTTAAACAAGCAAGAACTGGATGTTTTTCATTTTTGCATCCCTTTCCATCAGGAAATGTGATGAAGACAATAGAACAGTTAACTAGCTGCTATATAAATGGTAAGTTAACTCAAACGATTTGCATTCGGGATGAAGAGTCCTAAAGAAATTTGCATCACGAATGAGCTTTTTGCATAACTAGCTGACTGACTCAGTTGTCTGTCTGTCCCTCCCAAGAACATTAAACTTTGTTATTGAAGCAGCTGAAATTCCACATCATTTGAGTTGGCAGGAATATCTATCAAGGGAGACATCCATAAACAAATAGTAGGCACCAAAAATATCTAGGGACGTGGTGGCCCAGTGGCTAAGACGCTGAGCTTGTCGATCAGAAAGTTCGGCGGTTCGAATCCCTAGCACTGCAAAACGGAGTGAGTTCCCATTACTTGTCCCAGCTTCTGCCAACCTAGCAGGTCAAAAGCATGTAAAAATGCAAGTAGAGAAATAGATAACGGCGTTCTGTGCATCTTTGGCGTTTAGTCCTGCTGGCCAAATGACCACGGAGACGTCTTCAGAGAGTGCTTGGCTCTTCAGCTTTGAAACGGAGATGAGCACCGCCCCCTAGAGTCGGGACCGACTGGCAGATATGTGCAAAGGGAACCTTTACCTTTACCTAAAAATACCTATTTGCTGAATGCAATGCTTTGGGGTATCTGGGAAGTAAATATGGAGAGCTACAATGGATCTTTGGTACTCAACTGCTTTGAAACGCATCGAATTTGGCCCTCAATGCATTTTGACACAAACATTTTGCCCCAGTACTCACCGTTTGTTTAGTACTTAATGCACAAGCTGGAAATTGCTTAGAGGAAAAAATTGTTTGGTACTCATCGTTTTTGGTACTCAACACGCCTCCTGACACCAATTAACCGTGGATACCGAGGTACCACTGTTGATGGAAACATGGCCTCATTCATTTTAAAGACATTTGCCACCTTTTAATGCCAAAATAATGTTATTGGAAAAGAGGTGCAGTGTGAAGTGAGAGAGAGAGAGAGAGAGAGAGACTGCTCTAGTTGTTCTTCCTCTATTTTTGTGACTCGTCAGTTAGACTGTAGCATTGTTGATGTAACATAGTTTGGTAATGAAACATCGGTAAGAAAACCACCGAGCTCAGAGACCACTAAGGACCCCTCAGTTCAATCCTGAGCTACAAATATTCTCCTGTGTCAGTAGTTGGGCTGTTTCTAAACATGGGTTTAGTCGTGGGTTTTTTTTAAAAGAATGCTAAATCCACATTTAAACACAGCCCCATGGACAGGTATGAAGATGAGCAGAGGGGAATGTGGTACAGGTAATCTTCACTTAATGATGATAATTGGACCAGGAACTCTATCACTAACCGATGCATAACGTCACATGACTGTGCTGGATTACAGTGGCAGTTTCTGTAGTATCAGTTACCATTCTTAGGCAAATTCCTCAGGGTTATGTTAGGTGTGATATCATGTGATGGCTATTTGCAACTTCATACTAGCTTCCCTATTGACTTCTGACCATCGCTTATCAGAAGTCGACAGTGAATGTCACAAATGATCATATCATGACTGCAAGATGTGGCAGTATGGTAGTGTATTTTATGGAGTATAAGACACACCTTCCCCCGCTCTAAAAGAGGGTGAAAATTCGGGTGCATCTTATACACTGAATGTAGCCCCATGCACCCACCGGCCTCCCACCCTTTGGCCTCTGCCTCCCAGCAATTTACTTCCTTGCAGCAAACGGGGAAAATGGGGCTTGCGGAGGCAGCAACAGGCTATGGCAATCCCTGCAGCCTGAAACAGCTGATGATCGGGAGGCCCAGGCTGAAATTGAAAGTGAAACTTGCTGTTTGCTGCATGAGGCAAATTGCTGGGAGGCAGAGGCAGATTTTTTTTTCTTGTGCTAATCAGGCTGTTTGCTGCAAGGAGGTAAGTCAATAACTATAAATGCCTATAGAATGTTCACATTATTAGACTTATTTTTTAAAGACTGCTTTATTATTGTTCTAGACAACTTAAGAAAATGAAGACGCTTTTTAAAATAAATGCTTGATCTGAAGAGGCCCTGTGCTATTGTATCTTCTTCTAAATAGCAGAGAATAACTATACTTCCAGAAAGCCACATCAATTTTAACAACATCTGTACAAGTCTAGTCTGAAATGTAACAACACAAACAGTGTATATCGTCTGTACTGTTTGCTGTTTGTTGCAAGGAGGCAAATTGCTGGGAGACAGAGGCAGATTTCCCCCCCCCCCCCCCACCTTGTTTTCCTCCCCAAAAGCTAGGTGCGTCTTATACTTCGGAGTGTCTTATACTCCGAAAAATATGGTAATTGTGAATCAGTTGCCAAATGCTCACATCAGGATCACTAGACTGTGAGGATGCCAGAACGATCCTAAGCCTCCTCATACCTATCATAATTTTGAACTCATTCACGGGACTGATGGTTGCTGAACGAGAACTACCTGCAGTTCTTTTTCCCACCACTAGGTGGGAAACACTCCGAGAGAAAAACAAAACCAGGGGAATCCACCAATCACCTTCCTTAACTCCTCCCACAATGGAACAATAAGGACGGCATTGTATCACGAGCAGCGGTGGCGCAGTGGGTTGAGTGCAGTACTGCAAGCTACTTCTGCTGACTGCCGGCTGCCTGCAATTTGGTAGTTTGATTCTCACCAGGTTCAAGGTGGACTCAGCCTTCCATCCTTCCGAGATTGGTAAAATGAGGATCCAGATGGGGGCGGGCAATAGACTTACTCTGTAAACCGCTTACAGAAGGCTGTAAAAGCACTGTGAAGTGGTATATAAGTCTAAGTGCTACTGCTATTCCTTGTCAGCCATATTGGCTATTAAGATTCTCTCACAAGGACAGCACAGATTGGCTGGCCCAGTTTTCTGCCTGCTGAAGGATCGTTGGGTTGCAATTTCACAGAGTCCGTAGAAATGCAACTGAAAATGAACTTATAACATTGCCCAAAACCGCCACTTCTGCTTTTTTCCACAGAGTTTTATGCTCCATTTTATGATCTGTCTTGCAACGGTTGTTAAGTGAATCCTGGTAGTTGTTATATTAGCAACACGATTGTGAAGCAATCGTGACTTCCCTATCGACTTTGCTTGTCAAAAGTGTAGACTATCCAGTTGGCGAATCCAGAAAAAAAAAAACTAGGTAAAGATCCCCCTCGCACATACGTGCTAGTCGTTCCCGACTCTAGGGGGCATTGCTCATCTCCGTTTCAAAGCCGAAGAGCCAGCGCTCTCCGAAGACGTCTCTGTGGTCATGTGGCCGGCATGAGTCAATGCCAAAGGCGCATGGAGCGTTGTTCCCTTCCCACCAAAGGTGGTTCCTATTTTTTCTACTTGCATTTTTACGTGCTTTCGAACTGCTAGGTTGACAGAAGCTGGGACAAGTCACGGGAGCTCACTCTGTAACATGGCACTAGGGATTCGAACCACCAAACTGTCGACCTTTTTGATCGACAAGCTCAGTGTCTTAACCACTGAGCCACTGTTCAGTGACCTCAGTGACCTCAGGGACTTCTGGGACCTTATATTACCAAGAGTATAAACTATACTGAATAAACCACATTGGCACAGAAGAAGCAAAACCAGCTCTGGATTTCCCACTCAAAAGCAAGCATAGTTAATTTCCCCCTTTCCCCACAGGCCACCCACAATACATTACATCCACCAATCACTTTTGTTCATTTTGTTATGGGAACTAGCAGCCCATGCAGGGACATCTGCTCGGGGTGTCCTTGACATGAGAGCAATATCTCACGGGAATCAATGC
The DNA here is from genome assembly GCA_029891615.1 of Natrix natrix natrix. NCBI lineage: Eukaryota > Metazoa > Chordata > Lepidosauria > Squamata > Natricidae > Natrix > Natrix natrix. Next base: position 13,882,999 of record JAKRSK010003420.1, read on the forward strand.
TTGGATGCCATTCCATACAGTTGTGGGTTCCACACCCTGTCGCAACCGATAGGCTGCACACAGGGCCGGGCGTTCTAGTCAGGCATGTGTCCTGCGCGCGTATGCACACACCACCGCCCTGCGACACCCCGCTGCTCAGCAGAGATCATGCAGGCACCGCACGCTGTGCGTGCATGCACAATTGGCCCAGTTACTTCAAAAAGAGCTATGGAATGCGGGTGGGCGGGCCAAACAAGCCACCATACTGGTACTGTGGCCGCTGCTCCCGGCTACTACTGGTATGGCCGTACCAGGCCGTACCACCCAGAACCCACCACTGATTTCACCCCACCCTCTCTTTGGTCAAGCTGCAAGGGAAGCAGGATATAGGTGAAAGTGTGAAACAAAAAGGCCGCAAAAAGTGATCCCATGACCCTGGGACATTGCGACCGTCATAGACACGAGTCAGTTGCCAAGCGTCTGGATTTTGATCACGTGACCATAGGGATGCTGCGACAGTTGTAAGTGTGAAAAATCGTCGTAAGTCACTTTTTTCGGTCCTGTGGTAATTTTCAACAGCCAGGAAATTAACTGTGGTAAGTCGAGGACTTCCTGTATTGGGCAGGGGCGAAGGTGTGGGATTGTATACCACTCTCCAGTTCATAAGAGCTTATTTGTACCTATGCAAAATAACACAACGTATTTCTACCTGTGACCCAAAGGTAAATTTAAAATAAGGAGGGGAACCCTGAAGGTAACAGATCAACATGTGCACATATTTGAATATGTTTTTTTTTCCAAAATGCAATCTATAACTTCGCCAATCACTAAAAAAATCCAAACAAAATTGTCACTCATGCTGATCTGGTCCAAAATATGGAAAAAATGGGATATTTCTTGTATATTGACAAGTTCGATATTTGAACTTTGAACTTTCTTTCCTTTTCTTGTGGGTTAGTTTATGCAGCTGCAGTGGGGCCGGTCGAAGTGTGTTAAAGGCTTATTTTTATATTAAAAGGGGAATTAATAGCCAATTGTGGAGCTTGTATTTCCACGTAACATTTATAATAGCATTTTATTCCTTTTCTGTCATCGAGAGGTAATCCTCAACTTACAACAGTTCGTTTAATGATGGTTCAAAGTTATAACAGGGCTGAAAATGTGACTTATGTCCATTTTTCACACTTATGACCGTATCGGCATCCCCGATGGGGGGTCACACGATCGAAATGCAGACGTTTGGCCATCGACTCATATTTATGACGGTTGTGGTGGCTTGGGGACAGGTGTCATCATTTGTGACCTTCCGACAAGCAAAGTCAATGGGGAAGCCAGATTCACTGAACAACCGCCTTGCAAACTTAACGACCGCCGTGGTTCGCTTAACAACTGCAGCCTGAAAGTTCGTAAAATGAGACAAAACCCACTTATCAAATGTTTCACAGCCACCAACATTTTGGGGTCCATTTAACGGTGGGTTCCTGCCAGTTCTCACCTCTTCTATAGAAGAGGTTCCACAAATCTACCGTGCCGTTTAGAGCCGGTTCCAGCTCCCTCCCCCCGCCCGTCCGCATATCATCAAGATGAAGAGCGAGAGGAGGAATTCTGGGAGTTGAAGTCCACAAGTCTTAAAGCTGTCAAGTTTGAACACCCCCGGGGTGTTTTTTTTCTAAAGGGTGCAAGGGTCTTATTACTTGACAGCTTTAAGACTTGCACACTTCAATACCAGAGTTCCTGAGCCAACATGACTGGAGGAGGAATTCTGGGAGTTGAAGTCCACAAATCTTAAAGCTGTCAAGTTTGAACACCCCCGGGGTGTTTTTTTTCTAAAGGATTAAGGGTACAAGGGTCTTGTAACTTGACAGCTTTAAGACTTGCACACTTCAATGCCAGAGTTCCTGAGCCAACATGACTGGAGGAGGAATTCTGGGAGTTGAAGTCCACAAGTCTTAAAGCTGTCAGGTTTGAACACCACCGGGGTGTTTTTTTTCTAAAGGGTTAGGGGGGCAAGGGTCTTGTAACTTGACAGCTTTAAGACTTGTGTCCTTCAAATGCCAGAGTTTCTGAGCCAACATTTTGATTGCTAAGCAAGAGCGTTGTTAAGTGAGTTTCACCACATTTTACAAGTTGGTCACGCCTACCCAGTCACATGGCCGGCAAGCCACTCCCACCCAGTCACATGGCCAGCAAGCCACTCCCACAAAGCAGGCCACACCTACAGAAGGGGTTCTAAAAAATTTCAAAACCCACCACTGGTTCTTACCACCGGTTCTGCCCACGTCACAGGTGCGCCCTTCCACACATGTGCCCGGCCTTTCACGCAAGCGCTTTGCTTGTGTGTGTGTGCCTTCCGTGCATGCGCCTGGCTTAAAAACCGTGCCTCAATAGAACGGCATAAAGCCAGGGTGGGTGGCGGGACTACCTGCGATTTCCGTTACTGGGTTCGGTTGAACCAGTCCGAACCTGCTGAATACCGCCTCTGCCTCCATTGCGGTTGTAGGTCAAGGATTAAGAGCCGGGGTGGCGCAGTGATTAGAATGCAGTATTGCAGGCTATTTCTGCTGACTGCCAGCTGCCAGCAGTTTGGCAGTTCAAATCTCACCAGGCTCAAGGTTGACTCAGCCTTCCATCCTTCCAAGGTTGGTAAAATGACCACCCAGGTTATTGGGAGCAATATGCTGACTCTGCAAACTGTTTAGAGATATCCGTAAAGCGCTATGAAGTGGTATATAAGTCTAAGCACTGTTGCTATGGTAACTACCTGTATGTATTATTACTTCTATCTCCTTGCCCATCCCATCTGCTGATAGATCTAAATTCAGAAAATCGGCACATCAAACGTACTGTACATATCCGATTACCGCATAGATAAATCAATGAAAATAAATCGATTTGAGCGAACGGGGCTCGCAATTGGGATTTATAGCGAGCCCGAGGCAAACTGTCACTCTATCCTCCGCTCTTAAACAAAAGACAGTTTTTTTTAGAAATAACTGAAATTTTTTTTTGGGGGGGAATGTTAGACTTCCACTATCGCAGTGGGTTCTTAACATTTTCTTCCCCTTTAAATCCTTTTTGTGGGCGTGGACCATGGCTACGGACCCCCAAGACTGAACCCAAGATTTAAATCACAGCATTTCTTCCAGACTTCGCAGACCTCCCGTGACGATGACAGGTTGTGAACCACTCCTCCATTGGCTCATCGGAAGCATTCATTCAATATATTGAAAGGACATATTCGTTGGCTCACCTCCCATTTCCACGCAGACAGAGAAGAGCAGGAGAGTTTTTTTGTTCCCGATCCAATCTCCCGGGAATGTCGGCTAATTCGCCTTCTTCTTTCTCCTCTTCCTCCTTTCCTTTTGCTGGGCCTTCACGAGCGTTTTGGCCTTTTTCCTTTCTCAAACTGGCTCCCGTTAGATACTTCCTGGAACGAAATGAGAAAATCCATTTGTAATCCAGCCTCCGTTAAGCTCCTTAAAGCATGAAGAAGGCCAGTTAACTTGGGGATGAAAGAACAGGTTGCCGGAGGACTCACATTGTAGACAGCGTGACATTGACAGATTGTAACCAAGACTGTTGTCTTCGGTTACAACAGACGTTCCTCCCTTTGAAGGAATACACACGAAGTATTAATAAAGGTCAACGGTAAAGGTCCACCTCGCACAGATGTGCTAGTCATTCCTGACTCTAGGGGGCAGTGCTCATCACTGTTTCAAAGCCAAAGAGCCAGCGCTGTGCGAAGACATCTCCGTGGTCATGTGGCCGGCATGACTCAACACTGAACGCACTGTTACCTTCCCACCAAAGGTGGTTCCTATTTTTCTACTTGCATTTTTACATGCTTTTGAATTGCTAGGTTGGCAGAAGCTGGGACAAGTAACAGGAACTGGGAGCTAGGGGTTCGAACCGCCGAACTGCAGACCTTTCTGATTGACAAGCTCGGCGTCTTAGCCACTGAGTCACTGCTTCCCTATAGGAAGCATTAATATTGCTTTATAAAGCCTCAGGAAGACCACGCTTAGGATATGGAATCCAGGTTTGGTCACCATATAAAAAAAGATGTAGAGACTCTGGAAAGAGTGCAGAGAAGAGCAACAAAGATGAGCAGGAGGCTAAAACATACAAAGAATCATTGCAGGAACTGGATTTGTCTAATCTAGAGAAAAGAAGGACATGGGGGGACATGATAGCTGTGTTCCAACATTTGAGGGGGCTGCTACAAAGAGGACGAGGTCCATCTATTCTCCAAAGCATCGGAAGGCAGGACTAGAAAATAATGGGTGGAAACTAATCGAGGAGAGACGCAACCTAGAACTAAGGAGAAATTTCCTGACAGTTAGAACAATTAATCAGTGGAACAACTTGCTTCCAGAAATTGTGAATGCCCCAACACTGGAAGTTTGTGAGAAGAGACTTGTCTGGAATGATATAGGGTCTCCACTTGAGCAGGGGGCTGGACTTGAAGACCTCCAAGGTCTCTTCCAACTCCTATTCCATTCTATTCTATTCTATCCTACCTTACCCTACCCTATCCCCCTTCTTATTCTATTCTATCCTGCCTTATCCTACCCTATCCTATCCCCATTCTTATTCTTATTCTATTATATCCTATCCTATCCTACCTTACCCTATCCCCCTTCTTATTCTATTCTATCTTATCCTATTCCCCTTCTTATTCTATTCTATTCTATCTTATCCTATCCCCCTTCTTATTCTATTCTATCTTATCCTATTCCCCTTCTTATTCTATTCTATCTTATCCTATTCCCCTTCTTATTCTATTCTATTCTATCCTGCCTTATCCTACCCTACCCTATCCCCATTCTTATTCTATTATATCCTATCCTATCCCTTCTTATTCTATTCTATCATCTTATCCCTTCTTATCCTTTCCTATCCTATCCCCTTTCTTATTCTATTCTATTCTATCTCTTCTTATCCTATCCTATTCTCTTATCCCCTTTCTTATTCTATTCTATCCTATCCCCTTTATTCTATCCTATCCCCTTTCTTATTCTATTCTATTCTATCCTATCCCCTTTCTTATCCTATCCCAGTGATGGCGAACCTATGGCACGCGTGCCACAAGTGGCACGCGGAGCCATTTGTCAGGGCACGTGAGGCGCTGCCCTGTCAGCTGGCCAGTGCGCATGCGTGCACTGGCCAGCTGAGTTCACCTTTTTAAAAGCTATTTTTCACCTTCCCCAGGCTCCAGAGGCTTTATAGGAGCCTGGGGAGGGCGAAAAGAGCCCCCCCCGCCCCCCCGGAGGCTTCAGGGACCGTCCCTGAAGCCTTCGGAATGCTTAAAACCACCCTCCGAGCAAACTGGAAGTGACTTCCGGGGTGCTCGGAGGGTCGTTTTAAGCGTTCCGAAGGCTTCAGGGACCGTCCGGAGGCTTCCCTGACGCCTTCGGAGCACTTAAAACGACCCTCCGAGCAACCCGGAAGTCACTTCCGGTTTGCTCGGAGGGGGTTTTTAAGCGCTCTGAAGGCTTCAAGGAAGCCTCCAGACGTCCCTGAAGCCTCTGGAGGGCCTCCGGGGGGTCGGGGGAGGCTCCTTTTGCCCTCCCCAGGCTCCTATAAAGCCCCTGGAGCCTTGGGAGGGCGAAAAAAGCATGTAAAAATGGGGGGGTCGCGCGTTGTGTGCGCATGCGCACTGGGGGTCACACATTGCATTATGGGTGCGGCACGCCCGCACCCGACCCCCCTGCGCTCCCCCCACTTGTGGCACACGAGCCAAAAAAGGTTCGCCATCACTGTCCTATCCTATCCCCTTTTTTATCCTATCCTATCCCTTCTTATTCTATCTATCCTTTCTTATCCTATCCTATCCCCTTTCTTATTCTATTCTATCCCTTCTTATCCTATCCTATTCTCTTATCTCCTTTCTTATTCTATTCTATCCTATCCCCTTTCTTATTCTATTCTATTCTATCCTATCCCCTTTCTTATCCTATCCTATCCCCTTTCTTATTCTATTCTATTCTATCCTATCCCCTTTCTTATCCTATCCCCTTTCTTATCCTATCCTATCCCCTTTCTTATTCTATTCTATTCTATTCTATTCTATCCTATCCACACATGATGTTGATTCAATCCCTCTGTTAATACAGCCAAGGACAGTGCTGGTTTTTTTTTTTTTTGACAGATGTAGCACACTGCTGGCTCATATTTAAGTGGTTGTCCACTAGGACTCCCAAGATCCCACTCACAATTACTATTATTGTGCCAGGTACCACCCAGAGTCCTAGGCTATATCTGTGCATTTGGTTTGCTTGTTTATTTTCCTAAGGAGGTGTTCTTTTCTGCTGTTGTTTTGGCCTTTGTGGTGAGCTCTGTAGGAGGTTCTCACAGATCTCCTGCAAATCATAATTGCCTTGGTGGTCTTTGAACAGCGGAAAATGCAACCACGCAGCCGGTTGAATGTCACTCCTACTTGATTCACAGGTGGAATGAATTCACCAGCCATGCAAAACCCATTGGTGACCAGTCACGTACACCAGGGTAAAACAGCCGGAGAAATTCCCTGACGAGGATTAGAAAGCACATGTGGTTTCCTTTCATGAAAAGAAAGAACCTTGAGCACTTCCATAAAACTGGGCTGTTCAATTACGAGGCAAGGAACTACTAGTCCTCTGCACGCCATCTGTAAGTTCACATCACAAATCATTTCAGCTGAAAAACCACAGAGCGAGGATGTGGCTCAGTATTCAGCAGAAACCAAGAGGACCTGAGTGAGCAGGTCGGAAATTATTTTTGGGGAGATAGACAGTTGGGTAAGTGTCTCATTTTTATTTATGGGCAAAAAATGAAAATAAATTCAGATTGAGGCTGCAGCCCATGTCTCTTTCTCGAATGGTGGAGTAAAACTCAACCCCGTTTCAGCGCCAACAGGGGAGGCCGCCAAGGGTCCTGGAATGACAATGCTAGGAAATACAGTATTAATAATTTGCTGTGATTGTTTCTCGAGCGGTAATATTTTTCTTTTGTGGCCTTAGAAAGAACAATAGAAAGGAATCCCTTCCTTTGTTAGGCTTTCACTGTAAGTCAGTCAGTCAGTCAGTCAGTCTGTCTGTCTATCTATCTATCTGTCTGTCTGTCTAATCATCTATCTATCTATCTATCTATCTATCTATCTATCTATCTATCTATCTATCTATCTATCTATCTATCATCATCATCTTATCTAATTTCCCTCACCCTCATTTTCTATCTCTATCCCTACCAGTGTTTCCCTGAAAATAAGACAGGGTCTTATTTTCTTTTGGCCCCTGAAATAAGCGCTTGGCCTTATTTTCGGGGAGGTCTTATTATTTTCAAGGTGCAGGAGGCAGCGAGCATGGTCACCTCATGGCTGTTGCTGTGTTGCAATATGTTTGGGAGGGCTTATTTTGGGGGGGAGGGCTTATTTTAGCGCATGCGCTCAAAAGCCCGATTGGGCTCATTATCTGGGGAGGTCTTATTTTGGGGGAAACAGGGTATCTTCCTACATCCCTCCCTCTCTATCGTGTATGATCTATCTAGCTATATGTATCTCCCTATCTCCCCATCCCCCTCTCTCTGTGTATCTTTATATCTCTATATCTATTTCTCCCCCCCCTCATTTATCTTTATCTCCATTTTGCTCTTTATCTCTATCTATCCTTATTTCCCTATCATCCTCCCACTGTCTCTCATCTTGCGATGTGCTGCCTCGAGTGGCTGCACTGGCAGAACGAGCCTCACAAAGACCCATTTCTGGAGGAGTTTGGGGGAAAGAAACAAGCAGGACACGGTGAAGTTTGTTGGGCCGTTGTGCGTGTGAGCGGCAGCACCGGCACTACGAGCCTGAGGTGAAACCTCCAAAAATTCCAGATGAAATAAATAAGGATGGCTGTATTGTTTGGAACGAAAATAAAGCTTCCATACTTGGAACACTGGGAAAGAGAGGCAGAGCGGCTAAAATGTGCCTGTTATTACAAGAATAAAAAATAAATAGATTACTGCTTTGCTTTCAATTTCCAGTTGAAAACCCTGGTCTGAAGCAGGGTTTTGTAGCTTTCAATAAGATAGCAAAAAAAAAGAAGCATACTGGTTTGGGTCCCAGCTTTGTATGAATGTATGTATGTATGTATGTATGTATGTACATAAGTGTGTATACATATATATATACATATATACGTATATACGTATACGTATACATATACATATATATACGGTATATGTTGTATTTTTGCTGATAAATAAAGTAAATAAATAAAAAATCAGCACAAATACAACACAAATGTAATAAAGGCAACATTAAAAATATGGTTTTTTGCCTGGATGGTCTCCTGGAGTGACCTGAAAGACAGAAAAGGGAAGCAGTGTGTTCCCTCCCATATTTGGGCATACCAGGGGTTGTGATACTATCTATCTATCTATCTATCTATCTATCTATCTGCTGGTTTTGTTGTATTCGGGTCTTTTCCCGTGTAGGATTGAGATTGTCTTGGCAACGTTTCGGCAAGATCTCACTTGCCATCTTCAGGCTTGGGCTTAAAATGCGATCGGAGCTCCGATCGCATTTTAAGCCCAAGCCTGAAGATGGCAAGTGAGATCTTGCCGAAACGTTGCCAAGACAATCTCAATCCTACACGGGAAAAAACCCGAATAGAACAAAACCAGCATACCTACACCCATGAAAATCTACGAAAACAAATATATATATATATATTATATCTCCCTTTATTTATTTATCAGTACAAATATAACACACACACACACACACACACATATATATAATCAGAATTGGGTACACAGTGACAAAAAAGGAAGTCATAAAATAACCTGTTTAATCCCTAGGAAGGGAAGAAAAAAGAAATAAAAAAAATCGATGCATAGATCTAACGAGGCTTGTTCTGGGCAACTGTGCTGCACAAATGTGCATAATATAAGTCAGAATTGCACCTGGGTGGATGGATGGGTGGGAGGATCGATGAATTGATAGATTACACACACACACACACACACACATATATATATGGATAGATAGATAGATAGATAGATAGATAGATAGATAGATAGATAGATAGATAGATAGATAGATAGATAGATAAATGAGAAAGCGACAGGGAAAGAGACAGAAGACCGAGAGAGATGGATGGAAGAGTGGTCAGTGGCTTGGCGGATCGATAGATGACAGATAGATAGATACTGTAGATAGATAGATAGATAGATAGATAGATAGATAGATAGATAGATAGATAGATAGATGATAGATACTGTAGATGTATGTATGTATGTATGCATGCATGCATGCATGCATGTATGTATGTATGTATGTATGTATGTATGTATGTATAGATAAATAGATAGATATAGATAGACAGACAAGATAATTGATAGATGATAGATAGATGAGAAATAGATAGAGAGGGAGAAGACGGAGAGAGATGGATGGATGGATGGAGAGGTGTGGGAGAGAGAGAGAGACAGACAGACAGACAGACAGACAGAAAGACTGAGGGACAGAGGGAGACAGAGAGGCGTCACTCTGCCCTAAGGCTGCTTCATTTGACGATCTTTATTTGCCAGTTCTATGAAAATATTGGAATTCCTTTCCTATTTTTCCTCTTTCCTGGTTTCTTTCTGATAATTAAAAGGCGGCTTGGATTAGAAGAGCGAGCGTCTTCACTGACACACGTCAAAGGGAAGTATTAAGGGCACAACCAATCCAAGCCTTCTGCAGACCCATCTGAAGTTTGATGACATCCAACCCAACCGTCTCCATTGGCACCATGAATAACAGCAGCACCAACGAGTGCCCTCAGATGCCCCTGGATGCTATCAAGATCTTTAAAATTCCCATATATTCCATCATCCTGGTATTTGGCCTGCCTCTGAATCTCTTGGCATTTTGGTCATTGATCTACCAACTGAAGAAATCCGTGGTCCTTTCTGTTTATATTATGAACCTGGTGATGGCCCACTTCTTGCAGATTTTAACCCTGCCTTTCTGGATGTATTATAGCCACAACAATCACCAATGGAGCTTGGGGAAAACTGCCTGTCTGTTCGTTGGTGTGGCTTTCCGTACGAATTTCTACGCCAAAAACAGCTTCCTGTGCCTCATTGCCATGGAGAGGTATCTTGGCCTGGCGCACCCACTCCAGTTTCACCGGGCGCAGAGTGTGCCAGGCGCTGTGAAGATAAGCATCCTGGTTTGGATTCTGGTCTTGACTCTCTCCGCCATTGGCGTTGGCTTGCAGATCCGTACGGAAGAATCAGGGAGGAAGACCTGCGTGGACAGCTCCTTGCTGAATCCTCCTTATGCCAAGTTTCGGGTCAGCACCATGGCTTTCTCCTTCATCATCCCGCTCCTCCTCATGGCTTTCTTCCACGTCAGTGTCCTCTTCAAGGTCAGGCAGGTGGTCTCCCTGGAGAAGAGAGTCAAAACGCAAATCTCCGGGTTCATCTCCCTCCTCATTATGGTCTTCCTTCTCCTCTTCACGCCGTACCAGGTTGTTTCATATTATAGGTACCTGGTGGAAGTCAGAGCGCCTTCCGCGACGGTCTGCGACTCTCTGAGGGCCATCTTCATCTACGAGCACGCAACACTGTGCCTTTCCCTTTTGGACAACATCTTGGATCCCCTTTTCTATAACCTCCTCCTCAAAGATATTCAGACAGATGTCAGATGGTGCCACTTCTCCAGGGCCGGCAGGAAAGACCTCTTGTCGGAAGCAAGAATCTCTTCTACGTTTAGGCAATATGAAAACACCAGGCATCTTCCAGATCCTTAATCTTACCGCTTGGGAAAATCTAATCACTGAGCCTATTTGTACAGTGGGGGGGGGGGGGGAGAAAATTGGAATGCTACTTTGATTTCTGATCCTCTGTGAAATGGATGGGATGGGATGAATTGGAATTAGAATGGAATGGAAAGAAATGGAATGGAATAGAATAAAATAAAATAGAAGACGGCAACAGAAATGTAATGTAATGTAATGGGAATGGAATAGAATAGAATAGAATAGAATAGAATAGAATAGGACAACAGAGAAGGGAATGGAATGGAATAGAACAGAATAGAATACTGTGACAGAACTTTATGCCCTTCGGGAACTCCCCCTTTCCCCGGAATGGCCTTCTTGCCTATCAAGACCCTTCCTTAGTGACGGATCTTGGGATCCCGAGAGGTGGCATGCGAAGAAGAGATTTCTTAGGGGTTTTTTACAGGGGTTTTTAAATCAAATTTTAAGGGGAGGTGGGGGGGTTGATTCAGATGGCTGAGAACAGGCTTGGGGGGGGAGTCTGCCAGGGCACAGGCCAGAGCTAACTAATGGGCACAAGTTGGAAGTGCTGGGAAGGGTTGGGATTCCGGGGGAGACATTAAGCCATTCCATTGGGGGGGTTCACCATCTCTACTGTTTGTGGGAGAGGCAGATATGGTGGGGGCTGAGGGCCAAATTATGTTCGGGAGACGCGGGTTTGCTGTTTAAGAGCGATCGCATGTTCCGACCCTCATCGTCCTTCTCGCACCCCCGGGTGCTCGGGATTACAGGACCCTGGTCTCTGGCTGGTGTCACTTAACGCCAGGTCCGTGGTACATAAGGCTCCCCTCATTTACGACCTCATACAAGAGGGTAGAGTGGACCTGGCGTGCATTATGCAGACCTGGTTGGGCCATGAGGGGGGTGTTCCCCTTAGTGAACTATGCCCACCAGGCTTCCGGGCATTTCACCAGGCGAGAGCCCAGGGCAGGGGTGGGGAGGTGGCGGTGATTATTAGGGAAAATCTCAGACCTCAGGAGGTCACTGTGCCTCAGATAGGCGGGTATGAGTCCCTTTTTGTGAAATGGAGCCTTGGAGTTCAGGTGGGCCTTTTTGTTATGTACCTGTCTCCCTGCTACGTTTCATCGCCCCTGCCGGAACTGCTGGATATGTTAGCTGGATTGGCAGTTGATTTTCCCAGGCTTATGATCCTGGGGGATTTCAATCTGCCTTCCATTGGCAAGACATCCGAGTCAGCTCGGGAGTTCATGGCTTCCATGACGGCTATGGACCTAACTCAGTTAATTCAAGACCCCACCCATAAAAGGGGACACACGCTCGACCTGATTTTTGTCTCTGGGCGGTGGATGAATGATCTAGATTAAGGGGATATTTCTATTCAACCCTTGTCATGGTCTGATCATTTCCTCAACAGGCTTGACTTCCATACTGCTACCCCGCGCCGCAGGGAGACGGAACTGACTAGATGGTTTCGCTCCAGGCTCCTGATGGATCCTGAAAGGTTCCTGATGGAGCTTGGGATTTTTCCTGAATCCCTTGCTCACAACTCGACCGAAGCCCTAGTGGAAGCCTGGGATAGGGCGGCCAGTGGGGCCTTGGATTGCGTTCTTCCTTTGCGGCCTCTGACCCAGTGTCGATACCGGGTGGCTTCCTGGTTTACCGAGGAGCTCCGGGGGATGAAACACCGGAAAAGATGCCTAGAGAGTGGCTGGAGGACCAGCCGGTCCGAATCTGATCAAACACTAGTAAGAATTCATATTAAATCCTACTTAGTGGTGATAAAAGCGGCAAAACGGCAACATTTTCCCACTCTTATCACATCCGCAGATAACTGCCCAGCCACCCTGTTTAGGGTGACCCGCTCCTTACTTAACCAAGGAACTGGGAAAGACCCCTTGAATGGTAGGGCTGAAGAATTTGTTCAGTATTTGCAGGATAAAATTGCTCAGATCCGGACAGGCTTGGACTCTGACTGGGTAGATTAGGGCGAGTCGAAGGGGATGAATCTTGTGGAGACAATCTGGGATGAGTTTGACCCTGTGACCCATGAGGGCATGGACAGGATTATGGGGAGACTCAGTGCTGCCACTTGTGTGCTGGACCCGTGTCCCTCTTGGTTAGTTTCAGCTTCCCGGGAGGTGACACGAGGCTAGCTCCAGGCGATTACCAACGCTTCATTGAGAGAGGGGTTCTTTCCCACCGCCTTGAAGGAGGCGGTGGTGAGGCCCTTCCTTAAGAAGCCTTCCCTGGACCCAGCTTCTTTAGCCAACTATTGTCCGGTCTCCAACTTTCGCTTTGTAGCAAAGGTTGTTGAGAGTGTGGTAGCACGTCAGCTTCCCCAGTACCTGGAAAAAAGTTGGCTTTTCCAGCAAGCCGGCCTGGCCTGTTAATTTTATCTAATTTTTAAAATGTTATTGTTATATTAATTGGGTTTGGTTTTTTTGGATACTTATCTAATTTCCTTTTTAACTTTTGTGATATGTGTTTTTTAATGTTGTACGCCGCCCTGAGTCCTTTGGGAGAAAATCCAATAAATCCAATCCTATCCAACAGAGAATGGAATGGAATGGGATAGGACAGGACAGGACAGGACAACAGAGAATGGAAATGGAATGGAATGGAGATGGGATGGAATAGAATATGGAATGGAATAGAATAGAATAGGACAGGAGAATGGAATGGAATAGAATAGAATAAGACCTTGGAGGTCTTCCAGTCCAACCTCCCTCTCAAGCAGGAAACTCTATACCATTTCAGACAAAAGTTTGTCCAATCTCATGTTAAAAAGAAATTCAGACATTTCTGTTCCCACATTTCATAGGAATCCGAGCTGGGAATCCAGCAACAAAACACAGTAGATGATCAGAGGTCAAAGCAAAGAAAAGATATTTATTCACAGTAATATTGGATCACAGCTGTGATGGACTGCTCCTCTGATTCCCTTCTAATAGATTTTTTTTAATTTAAAGTTTATCTAGCCCAGTGTTAGTCAACCATTTTCTACCTACCACCCACTAATGGATCTTTCTTGATGGAAAAATTTCCTTACCGCCCACCAATTTTTGCGCAAGTGCGGAATATTTTTTAGAAAGGAGGGTGTTTTTTTAAAAAAAGAAATGTACATACATTTATCTTTTTATTTCTACTTTATGCATGTTTATAATGTTTTTAACTTTATAAAGTTTAATTAAAAAACAATAAAATAAATTGAAATTAGCTTTACTAGTGATTAATGAGATCTTTGAGGCTGATGCTGTGAGACTAAATATTTGATATCCGGTTCGATTTTCGTAAGGAACAAACGAAGGTCTCCTCTTTCGGTGATATTCAGACGGTTTCTCTGTTTGCTCATAATATGATTAACAGCACTAAAGCCTGATTCTACAAGATATGTGGTAGGGAAAGGTATCAATAAATTGAACATCATTTTCCACATATTTGGATATAACGCAGGCATTTTTTTATTTTGCCAGAGTTTTGATATCCACCACTGCCAAAATTACATTTACTCTCTTCGTCATATTTAAGTTCTAATAGTTCTTCTTGGCAAGTTATAACAACTTCAGCAACATTTACTGTAAAAGGATTTATCATCCAGTCATGCACCTTTAAGTTCAAAATATCCTGAAATCGTTTTTCCATATCCAATTTGAGTTCGTTGAGGTGGCTACTGAACCTTTCAATATCCCCTGGAGTTACATCATTGTTTGTAGAGGACAATTCAGGAAACTGATGAAATTCTCTCTTGAGAATATTATGACGGAGAAGATCAAGCTTTTCGATAAATAATGACACAATATTTTTGCAACTTATGAGTTATGTTGGTTCCTTGAAGCTGCAAATTAATTTCATTAAATCTCTTGAAAATGTCTGCCAAATAAAAGGCATCAGTCTTTACAGTTTTTAACTGTTCATAGAGACCAGCCTCATTATCACTTTCAAAAAACTGTATGACACTATCAAATAATGCAACAAAATGAGACAAGCATTACCTTTTGAGAGCCATCGAACTTTTGTGTGTAAAAGTAACCTAATAAACTGCTTGTTATTGTCCTGGCACAGCTGTCAAAACATTCTATCACACTTGGCATTAGATTTGATCTTATTTACAGCTTTAATTATTATACTTAATGATGAATGGAGACTTGTACTTAAATGTTTTCCTACAATATGTTGTCTGTGCACAACACAATGAATACACAAAACGTTTGGCACTTCTTCCTTCAGGTAAGCAACAAACCCGCGATAGCGGCCTACCATTGATGGTGCTCCATCAGTAGCACATGCAACAATATTGTTCAAGGGTATATTATTTTTTGCAAAATATGATTTCACAGCATTAAATATTGATAATCCTTTTGTATCTGTAATCAGATTGATAGTGAAGAGCATTTCTTCTTGCAATGTATTGTTTCCATCAAGGTACCGTACATATGTCATCAGTAGAGCATTATTATCTGCAATGACAGACTCATCCAATTGTATGGAAAATGAAGAATTTTGGAGAATACCTATAAGTTTATTTTCAACATTAGCCGCCATTTCGTCAATGCGTCTCTTTGCTGTGTTATCGCTAAGGGGCAATGTTTTTAAAACTTCAGGTATATCCTGATGCATTACTGTTGAGATAAATTCTTTGATAGAGGGTATTATCAAAGTTTCTCCAATATTATGACTTTTGCCACTTTTTGCAATTAAGTGTGATATACGATAAGCTGCAGTTAATCCATCCTCATTTTTTGCATGTTGTTTTTGAAATGATGCAGCTATTGTTGAACGATTTTGAAATCTTTTATAGATTTCTTGAAAATATTCAACGGGCTTATCTTTATCTTGTGAATGCTTTGTAGCAAGATGTTCTCGCAATCGACTTGGCTTCATTGCTTCATTAGATAATGTCTTGTGGCACAGTAAACACATTGGAAGCTGTTTATTTGTAACAGATTCAATGAAACCCATCTTCAGATACTCTGGTAAATAGCCACGAGCATATTTCTTTTTTTCTGACATGGGTTCTAAATTTGTTTCACAATTTAACAACTTCTTTTACTCTCACGTTTTGATCCTCACTCCACACAGTGCTTTTCCTTTTTATCTCCTTTTTTTTAAATCTTCCTTAGGGCTATGTACAAAAGTAAAGCAGAGCTAGTTAGCCCACTTATTATTATTAGCCAACAACAATTCTCTCCTGCCTTTTCTTTCTCCTATTTTGCAACTGCTCTGCTCCGCTTCTGCCTGTCCCTGCTATCAGTTTCTACTCCTCCCCTTCCTCTTCCCACGTGTTTGCTTGTGCACGCGCTTGCGCTCGCCTGCCCACTCGCACAAAAGGTTTTAGCCTCTGAAATCCCAAACGCACGCATTCTCGCACGTTAGTTCAAAAGGAGGTTTTAACCTCCGAAATCCATAACGTGCATTCTCCTGCGCGTTAGTTCAAAAGGAGGTTTTAACCTCCAAAATCCCTAACACATGCATTCTCGCATGCATTAGTTCAAAAGGTTTTAACCTCCGAAATCCTCACCACCCACCTGGAATCCCAAAACGCCCACTAGTGGGCGGTAGGGAACAGGTTGACGACCCATGATCTAGCCAATGAATAGAATAGTATATGTTGGTTTATTACCAAAGTTATGAATATGTATCTTTTTCTCTTCTGTAGTATTTGCTTCCTTTCCTATTCTGTTAAAACAGATGTTTTGTCATCTATCACCTAACCACAATGCCTGTATTACCGAGCATTTGACCTTTCTTATATATATATATGTTTTCCTTTACACTAGCTATATGTCTTCCTTTACATTGGTTCTGTTACACGAAATGCTCATTTATTGGTAACAGTAGAAGCCAGCCTTTTCCTCTTATAAAATATCATTATTGCTTCTTATACAATCTTTTGTCACTCCTTCATTTAAATGTATTGAAAAAAATATAAGGAAATTATTCCAACAGTGCTCTATAATCGTAAAGATACAAGCCACAAGGTTATGGTCATAAATGGGAGGATAGGTACCGTGTTTCCCCCAAAATAAGATAGGGTCTTATTTTCTTTTGACCCCTGAAATAAGCGCTTGGCCATATTTTCAAGGAGGTCTTATTATTTTGGAGGTGCAGGAGATGGCGAGCATGGTCACCTCATGTCTGCTGCAGCGCTGCAATATTTTTGGGGAGGGCTTATTTTAGCACATGGGCTCAAAAGCCCGATTGGGCTTATTATCCAGGGAGGTCTTATTTTCAGGGAAACAGAGTAATAGGATGAGGAAGGATGAGAAGAATAATAGTAATTTCAGTCTTAGTAAATAGTTTGACAGTGTGGTGGGAATTAGTTGTTTACAGAGTGATAGCATGTGTGTGTGTGAGGGGGAAACTGTGTCTAGTTGTTATGATGTGCAATACTCTATAACATCATTTTGAGGGTAGAAGTTGAAACAATTGATGTCCAGGATGTGAGGGGTCTGTAGATATTTTCACAGCCCTCTTTTTGACTCGTGCAGTATACAGGTCCTCAATGGAAGGCAGGTTGGTAGCAATTGTTTTTTCTGTAGTTCTAATTATCCCTTGAAATCTGTGTCTTGTCTTGTTTGGTTGCATAGCCAAACTAGACAGTTATAGAGGTGCAGATGACAGACTCAATAATTCCTCTGTAGAAGCTCCCAGTGATGTAAAAGGAATTAAAAGCTTCCAGTGATAAAGCTCCTGCAACCTCTGAAGGCAAAAGCTGTTCCACTGGTTGAATGTTAAATGACCGGACAGCTGATATTTACAGCTGATTCTGTGTGAAACCTGAAACAGGGATGTGCAAAATATTTGGACCTCCTGACTTCAAAAGTGCCATTTTGAGTTTCTCAAACATGCAACACAAGCCACGTGCTTTGAGAATTTTCTTCTGAGGTCAGAAGAAAACTTAGTTCTAAAGACTGAAACCAAAGTTAGCAGTTTCATATCTTCTGTCTGCTCCGAGTCCTGATGTCGGGTTGCGTTTATGTGGGTAGGTATGGAAAATTGCTGTTTGTGTCACCACAGTTGAATGCTTTTGTGTCTTGAGGCAATGTTAAAGGTCATGCTTGCAATGAAGAAGCAGCAGGAGTCTTTCGCCACAAGCTCACTGCAAGTTACAGAAAACCTCTATTTCATTTGTCAGGGCTTGCAAGGAAAAAAAATAACATTGTTGTTTTTTTACTGCGAGCATACCGAACCTACATTAAAAATCAAATTCCGTTGCCTTGCTCTCATAACACATATATACATATGATACATGCATACATAAATATAGCTATATACATACATAAATATAAATATAACATACATAAATTACACTTAGGCAAAAAAAAACCACCTATAGACTGAGTGAAACCAGGCTTAATAGCAGTAATTGTGAGAGGGGTGTTGGCGTCTTGGTGGACAACCAATTAAATATAAGCCAAATATAAGCCATCAATGATTTGGATGAGTGAATAAATGGGGAACTCATCAAATTTGCAGATGACACCAAGCTGGCAGGAATAGCCAACACTCCAGAAGATAGGCTTAAGATACAGAAGGGTCTTGACAAACTTGAACATTGGGCACTATCTAATAAAATGAAATTCAATGGTGAAAAGAATAAGGTTCTACATTTAGGCAACAAAAACGAAATGCACAGGTACAGTATAGGTGGTACCTTGCTCAACAGTAGTAACTGTGAGAGGGATCTTGGAGTCCTTAGTGGGCAACCATTTAAATATGAGCCAGCAGTGTGCAGCAGCTGCCAAAAAAGTCAACACAGTTCTAGGCTACATAAACAGAGGGATAGAATCAAGATCACCTGAAGTGTTAATACCACTTTATAATGCCTTGGTAAGGCCACACTTGGAATACTGCATTCGGTTTTGGTCACCACGATGTAGAAAAGATGTGGAGACTCTAGAAAGAGTGCAGAGAAGAGCAACAAAGAGGATTAGGGGACTGGAGACTAAAACATATGAGGAATGGTTGCAGGAACTGGGTATGTCTAGTTTAATAGAAAGAAGGACTAGGGGAGACATGATAGCAGTGTTCCAATATCTCAGGGGTTGCCACAAAGAAGAGGGAGTCAAACTATTCTCCAAGGCACCTGAGGGTAGAACAAGAAGCAATGGGTGGAAACTAATCAAGGAGAGAAGCAACTTAGAACTGAGGAGAAACTTCCTGACAGTTAGAACAATGAATCAGTGGAACAGAAGTTGCCTCCAGAAGTTGTGAATGCCCCAACACTGGAAGTCTTTAAGAAGATGTTGGATAGCCATTTGTCTGAAACGGTATAGGGTTTCCTGCCTAGGCAGGGGGTTGGACTAGAAGACCTCCAAGGTCTCTTCCAACTCTGGTATTGTATTATTATTGTAAAAAAGCCAATGCAATCCAAAGTTGCATAAATAGAGGGGTACAATCAAGATCAAGGGAGGTACTAATACCACTCTATAAAGCCTTAGTCAGACCACACCTGGAATACTGCATCCAGTTATGGTCACCACACTATAAAAAGATGTTGAGACTCTATAAAGAATGGTTACCGGAACTGGGCATGGCTATTCTAGTGAAGAGAAGGATCAAGGGAGACATGATAGCAGAGTTCCAATATTTGAGAAGCTGCCACAGAGAGGAGGGGGGTCAAGCTATTTTCCAAAGCACCTGAAGGCTGGACAAGGAATAATGGATGGAAAGTGAACAAGGAGAGATTCAACCTGGAAATAAGGAGAAATTTTCTGACAGTGAGAACAATCAACCAATGGAACAGAAGTTGCCTTCAGAAGTTGTGGAAGCTTCATCACTGCACAATTTAAATATATATTAAGGAAGACACATAGAGGAAATTTATGGTTTGAAAAAATGCTAAAGAGTTTACCGGTATACTTGCTTTTTTGGCTCGGCAATCTGTTGGCTAAGTGACCCAAAGGGATTGCATACTGTATATATTTAAGGAAGTTGGGAAGAGCTTTTAAGTCCCTAGTTTGGGATAATAGATATAGCTCAATATTGCCCCCTAATGCCCTGATCAATGAGCTCCATACGAAGAGGTCTGAATAAAAGGAAAATCAGTTTTTATATTCCCCTCAAGTCTTTCCTATAAGGATGTATGGGTGTGAGAGTTGGGACACTAAGAACGGCTGATCGAAGAAGAATTGACGCCTTTGAACTGTGATGCTGGCATAAATTATTGCATATATCATGGACAGCCAAAATAAGTAAAAGAGATTTTGGGCTCAATTGCGGCCGTAAGTGAAGGACTACCTGTATTATTATTCATAAGTCAGGCACCCTTGTCTGGTCTACCTTGAAGAGATGACAACTGACCTCGTTGAGCAGTTAAAAACAAAACCCCATAATTATTCCAGCTTTAACATTGCTAAACCTTGATTGGCTATTAGTGTCCAATGTTGTGGATCTCCAACTGAATGGTATGATGCACTAAATCATGATTTAATCTATGTAGTAGTGGAATGTGATGGCTCACAAAATTAGTAAAGCCAGGCTGACGATCAACAGGCTCACGCTCAAGACTCCCTGCCCATGCTCCAGCTCCTGTTGACCCAACAATTCAAAAGTGAGCGATCATGAATAGATAAGTGGGACACTTCACGGGGGCACAAAGGGAGCCCCCCCCAATTGAGTACCCCCCCCAAGCAATGGAGATGTCACTGGCAAATTCTATCTATGTAGTCAGTATTTGCACTTTTATTTATCCTGTTTGTGCAACTCATCATTAGCGTTTTAACCATTGTCTATTCACTGCAGGATGAGGGCTTCCTCTGCCTGTTTTCAACCAATATGATGCTGAGTTTTCTTTTTAAAAAACCACAATTTTTATTTGTTTTTAAACAAAGACAAACAAACATAAAAAAAAAACACATCTTCCATTACAAATTGTAGAAAGTGTGTCAGTTGGTTACAGTATTTCCATGCATCTCTTCCATAGTCACCACCTGCTTTTCATATCAAATTGCATATTTTAAATTCACCTATATTCATGTATATCACAATTATTATATCTCAACCTTAATTTGACTATAATTGTTTTTTACATCCTTTTATATATAATATTCAAAATCTAGAATAGGATTATATGATAACATTCCATTAAATCATCCTAAAATCATCCAATCACAATACATCTTTATAACATATTCTAGATAAAACTTTTAAACCTCCTCTCATAATCTCCATGTGTTGTTTATATAAAATTTCATATTATCAAACTAATATATCTATATGTATTGTTATCATTATTAATCATTATTTAATTATAGCTATTGTCGCTTCATTTTATACACACTGCTAGTAAATTAAATTTAGCTTAATTTTTTATTATACATTTTCATTGCATCAATCTGTATCTTTCCAGTAATAGTATGGTCTTATATCTCCTGCCATTTGTAACATTAATGTTCTAGTTACTTTCTTAATAAATCTTGTATAAACTTCTCTTGGCAACATGTTATTCCTTTCGTATCTCATAAAAGCTTGAAACCCAACATCTGTTCTTTCCATCAGCTTATCTTTGGTTATCACTAGTGCTTCTGTCAAGATTTCTCTCCTTATCTCCGTCAATTTTTCTCTCTTTTCTTCTTCTGTGCTTTGAAGTCTGGGGTAGAGTTCCAATCCATCTATCTCCCCTTTCTATAGTCCGCTCTTGCCATTACCAACCACGCTCACTTTGTTGTCAGTATCCACAGTTTTCTTATCTCTTTGCTCACTTTTTTCTTTCATCTTTTGAACTCTGTCCTCCACTTTCTTCATTTGGTAAACATCCTCAGTTTCTCCATCAGATTTTTCTGTTTTGTATTCCATATTCTCCAATCTCTTTTCAGTTCTCTCTGTCACAATTAAAGATTTTGAATTTCAAACATAATCATTTGCAATATTACAGTTTCTTTTTCCTGCTGGGGCATTCTTTCAATTTTGCAGATACTGCCACTATGGGGCTCAAGGCTATTTTAATAAACTTCAAACAGGTTCATTTATTATCTTTCAAGTCAAAACGTTGTCCTCTCTCCAAAAGCTAGTGATAGAACTTCCAAAAGGCACCTGTATAAACAAGTTGTGCTCTTCCTATTATCTGTCAGTAAACAAACTGAAAGGACCTTGAATCTCAAGTGATCAAAGAGAAAGAAGAAAAAACAATGTATCCAGCCTCCAGCCTCTAAGTGGCAGTGTAACTGCTTTTCCTCCTGTTGTTACAACCCTCTTTATAATCCTTCTTATCATCTTTTTTATATTCCAAGCTTAAGAAAGAAAAAAAAACCTCAAATGGAGATCAAAAACAATCAAATCAAGCATTATTTTAAAAAAGGAGAATTTTAATCCATAGGTATAAGCAAAAGTGAAAAAAGAAGAAGAAAGAATTAATCCATTCAGTTTAAAAAATAGGGAGTCCCTGCAAAAGTTCCATCTGTGAAAAGAAAATTAGAAACTGGATAACACACTAAGTTCAATGCAGATCAATCGCGCTGCCTACAGTCTTCTGTCTTCAATCTTAATTTACATTTTTTCTTGAGTAGTCTCTTCCTCTAATAATAAAATTTCCTCACCAATTCGACACTTTCTCTTTCTGCTTTCTTCCCGTTCCAGAGCTGTCCCAACTTCAGCAGCTTCATTAGCTGTGTTTCTGTCGCTGGAAAAAAGGGGCTATTCCTGCATCTTTCAGGGACTTTGCGGTGTCCCTGAGATCAGCAGGAGGTGCCCTTCTCAATCACCGTCTCTGCGGGATGGTTTGGGTCCAAATGGACCGTCCAGCGGCAGAAATTCGACTGCGATCTTGGAGCACCAAGATCGCACGTTTTGCTGTTGCGATGTCAGCTCTCCTTTTTCATGATTCTGAGTTTTCTTTTGCCAATTGTGCCCGCAATACTTTCTGATCTCATCGATCCATCTCGCGTTAGGTCTCTTTCATGGATGCTTTTTATCAAGTGGGATACATTCTATGACCTGCTATCAGTTCTTCTTGCTATGTGACCAGTCCATTTCTATTTCAATTCATTTACTCTCTTGATGATATCATATACTTTCCATTGTTCTCTAATCCAGGTGCAGGTCTTTCTATCTTGTCTTGTAATATCGAGCATGAATCTTTCCTGTTCTGACCTAGGCTTCAGAAAATCACGAGGCAAACTCCTTGTCCAGACAAAAACCCCTTTTTATTAAACTAATGTGAATTCCTCTCATTCACATCCAGCAAAGTCCTGGCAAACAGTCTGTCAGGCCTGTAGTTATATTCTTTTTAGGATCTTTGGCCTGCCACACTTTCTTATAATTTCCTGTGCTGTTTCATTAGTGTAGTAGTTGGGAGGGGGGAATAGAAAGGAGTAGATTTGTGGAATGTATTGTTGTCATTCTTTTATAGAACATCAAGGTCATCTTTTGTCTCCGCACCTCGACACCTGACCGGAAGCAGAGGGGTGTAGATGCCAGCGTGGAAGATGATGATTGGAACATGTGATGGATTATGGGGTGTGGGGATAGATCATGAACTTTCAACTGGGTGGAATTCCAGGAAGAACATTAGAGTTGGAATTCCATAGATGTGCTAGCTTGCCTGTATGAATAAATTGGACCTTTAAGGATAACTTTGCCTTGGACAATGAATTAATATCCAATATCTTCCAAACACAATGCTGTACAAAAAAATACTTGGCAAGGAGTCTCTGAGATTCATGAACAGATCTTCACACTAATTAATTGAATCAATTGTCTCCTGCAAACTCCACTCCCCTTTCACTCCTCTTTATTCCCTATGAGAGTGGCCATTCACTGTCCACCTGTGCATTTACTCCTGAGTCGGCCCTTGTTCCTTAACTGTTCCCTTTTTCTGGCAGCTCTGCGCATGTGCATATTGGGAACAGGCTCTAGTTGTTCATCTGCTCCACTGATCTCCAACTCTGAAGGCAACTGATAACTGTCAAACGGCCCTGGCCCTATCTCTGCCTCCAACGCAGAGCGCACATCAGAGCCTTCCCCAGACTCCAGGACTGGCCCATATTCCTCCCCCAACTTCCTCACTGTCTGAGTCTGCCACTAGTTCCGCTGGCTGCTGGCGGGCCACAACATTTCATTGGCTTTCTGTGCCACTCGTATCTTTTCTATCGATTGTGAGGTTCGTGTCCATGTTTCACCGGCCTGTTAGAGGAAGTAGCATACCTTGATCGCAAACTTTTCTCTTCAGGCATAGCGAAAATGGAAAATTACCGTTTGGCTTGCCGAATGCCTGCCAACCACATTTAACACGCCGTTCAACTTCCTGTCTGTGCCACTATTTGCTATGATGTTCTTCCATCTGTTTTGTTTACACTGTTTTCATTTCTTCCTTTTTACTGTTGGAAACGGCCTAGCATAACCCTACAGTAAGATAGGCAGCAAATAAATTGAACAAATAAAAATAAAAAAAGATATATTTTTTAAAGCAGAGATTAGTGCAATTTTTTTAAAAAGCAGAGATCAATGCAATTTTTCAGGCTAAGTAGCTTGTCTGCTCTACTACTCCTGGTCATTTAGTCTACATAAAAGGTGTATTTTGTCTCCTGCAATACAGGTAGTTCTCCACCTACAATAGTTCATTTCGTGACCATTCAAAGGCACTGAAAAAAGTGACGTGTGACCATTTTTCACACTTACCACCATTGCATCATCCCTATACTTCATATGATCAAAATTCAGACGCTCAGCTACTGACTCATATTTATGACAGTTGTAGTGTCCCAGGGTCACGTGATCCCTTTTGTGACCTTCTGACAAGCAAAGTCAATGAAGAAGCCAGATACACTTAGCAACTGTGTGACTCACCTAACAACCGCAGCCATTCACCTCACAACTGTGACAAGAAAGGTGGTAAAATGGGGCCAAAGGCACGTATGTCTCACTTAGCAACATCAATTTAGGGCTCAACTGTGGTGGTAAGTCGAGGACTGCCTGTACAATAGCAGGGAGAACACTGAGGCAGAAATAAAAGAATGTTATTTTTTTCAAACCCACCAATTAAAAGGCGGGTTGTGAGCATTGATTAGCGGAAGGCGGGACACCGCATCCCGCGTTTTTTTAATCGACGTCAATTGGATGCTACGAGCGACGCAGCGCTGAGGTTCGGCCAATGGGCTTGGAGAATTCGTTTACGTCAGTCGCCCAAATCTACGTCAATTCATCCCCTCTTTACTGTAGAGACCCCTTTGATATTATTGGTAGTTCGATAGCAGCCTATGACAATGTAGTTTCAAATGATTGAAGGGAGTTCTAGCCATAAACAGAGCTAGCCTTGGATATGGGTGGGACCTAAATGAAATGCCGACGAGAGCAAAAGACTGCAGCTAAGGGAAACAGTTGATATGATAGTCCCGTGGTGTAATCTCACCGCGAACAATAGCCACGCCATACTGAGTGACAGCACATGTAGCCTATCCTGTTTTGGAACCTCGCCTCTTTCCTTTGCCCTCCCCTCGGTCTTATCGAACCAGCTTGCTTCGTTTTCCTCCCACCTCCAGCCCATCCTCGCCGTGCCCTGATTGGCTTCGCGCTTGATCGGTGTCCAATGAGCGCGGTCGGGGGTAAGAAGAGTTACCTCAGAGAGCGGACGAGCCGTGAAAAAAAGAGTGGGCGGAGCTTTCCCAGACCCGGCTGCGCGGCGCAGAGGGCAGCTGTGGCGCCATTTTGTGAGGCGTTTGGAGCACGGATGAGGCGAGCGTAGCTGTGAAAAAGAGAGGGCGAAGCGGTGTGCGGTTACAAAAATTAGTCATTTAGATAAGCAAAGCGGCGGCGTGCTGGATCTGGGGCCTCCCGGTGAGTTCGTTGCCTGAAGAAAAAACGACTGAGGGAAAAAGAGTGGCGACGGTTCTTCCCCCCCCCCGCTTGTGAGTGTGTGTGTGTTTTGTTTGTGGAGGGGGAGGGGAGTTTGGATAATGGTATTGCCCACACGCCCCTCAGTTTTGGTCTCCGCGGCGGTCTTTTTGGACTCGCACCTCCTTTCCTCCCCCCTCCATTCACTGTATTGGTGTAATCCAAGCCGAGGGCTTATTTGGGAGAGACCATTATGCTGGGCACAAAGGGGGGAGAAGGAAGACTGCTTTCATGATTCTTCCGTTCTGCGAAAGAGAGGAAAATGTAGTGTGTGTGTGTGTGTTTGTGGTACGTTATGCGTGAATGAGGTTGTAAGAAGCACTCAACGTACGGGAAGCGATAATGGAGTGCGCCTCCCCGCCTGAATGTATAAGAAGCGTGTGGAGGGTGCGCGCGCAGGTCCCATTCGCAGGTATGGCTGCCGCCTTAAGACACATGCTTGGATGGGGCCTGACCTTTATTGGCCGTTCAGGGTCGGATCTAATTCGCCTAATCTGGCTTTGACAGGCCAGGAAGACAAGATGCCAAAGGCCTCAGCAAGGTGGCACGCAGCCAACCGGATCCAGGGAGGCTAAGCACAAATCCAAGGGGGGGGTTGCTTGGATGGGAGACCACCAGGAGATCCCAGGGCTGTTAAACCGACCTTTAAAAAAAAAAACCTTAGGAGGAAAGTAACAGTCTCCTTATTTGTTAAAAAAAAATCTAGATATTTCTTCGTTAAGGAGCAATATGAAGATTTTACCAGGATTTTTTTTTTGGAAAAAAAAACCACTCTTCATAGGCCAGCGAGGCTGAATTGCAGGTGGTAAAATGCCTAAAAGACCCTGAGCTTGTCGATTAGAAAGTTTGGCGCTTCGAATCCTTAGTGTAGATCTCCATGAGCAGGGGGTTGGACTAGATGACCTCCAAGGTCCCTTCCAACTCTGTTACTATTTACTGCATCAGAATTTGCACACTTTATTGTACAGTTACCACAATCAGATTATAATGTAAGTCAGATTTTTTAAAAAAACGCAGGCACTCTTCATAGGCTAAATCACAGATGGTAAAATGCCTAAAAGCATCAGAACTGGCACACTTAACACAATCAGGTTGTGATTTTGGGGGGCAGTTTTTTTTTAAAAAAATGCGCATTCTTCATAGGCTACGGAGGCTAATTCGATGGTAAAACGCCTAAAAGCAGCAGAATTGGCACACTACATATAGGTTGGGACCGTTATCTGACCTACATTTATGTTGGAGCAATAAAAATAGGTGCAATTTCATGAATTACTACAATAGATATTTTAAGGATTGTGCACTTTGGGGGTGCATGTTCATTTTGAAACAAGTACATAGCATTTTTAGGAATAGAACTGTATTCCTTAAGTGTAAACAAAGGAAGTTGCATTCAGTATGTTTGCTCCCACAAAAGATTTGACACGTGCTGATTTCTTGTAAGTGACACAAACTTCCAAAGGACCTGTTTTATATTTCTAGCATAAAGGCAAGTTTCTGAATTAGCTTGGCTATTTATTTGATAGAAAGGAACCATGCTGTATTTGCCAACAAAAATGATGCAACTCCTAATGCATTTCTTTGTTGAACTTGTGTTTAATTTTTTTTTAACTTGCGCGAGCCAGTTCGCACCAGGCCTCAGATTTTGGAGGAAATCTGTAATTTTTTGAAAACCAGTTGGCAGGGTGGGATATTTTGTATCTCGTTCTGTCTCTCCGTGTTGCTTGCAGTCCCTGGTATGAAAAATGAAAGTTTGAAAAGCAGTTTGTATTGTAGGCTGATAGATTAGTCTCACGTTGAAAGCCACAACGGTTTTTTTTTTTTTTTGGCAAGAAAGCCATGCCAATCTTGACACTTTTCAAACAGTGCGGTTGCAGATTGGCCTGACGCAAGAATTCTGCATGTGTGTTAACAGAGCCCCAGGTTACCTTGCTACCAATCCAGTTATTGAAGTTGTAACGTAGGAGGTGGAACTGCAATGCAAATAACCTAAGAACACTCTGGATACGCAGGACAGATAATCCTCGGCTGAAAGCCATTTGAGGTTGCAAGAGCACTGAAAATGTCTTCACGATCATTTTTCACACGACCCTTGCAGCATTTTCAATGGTTACAAATTTGGACACTTGACAACCAGCATGTATTTATGATGCATGCAGTGTCCAATCGTGTGATCCCCTTTTGTGAACTTCTGACAAAGTAAAGTCAACCCACTTAAACTGGGTTTAAAGTTAACTTGACAGCTGCAGTGATTCACTTAACAACTGCAAGAAAAACCGTAAAATGGGCTAAAATTCACTTAACTGTCTTGCTTAGCCGTGGGCTCATCTGTGGTCATAAATTTGAGTACCACTTATAGTTCAAAATTTGTTCCTGAATCTCATCATAGCACCTCCTCGGCATGTAATCCTCAGCATGAAAAAGACACAGATTTACCATTCATAAGTTGCACGTTACACACACACAGGTCAATGATGAAGTTTTCCGATATTCTTATTGTACTGCAGTGGATGAGATAATGGTAAAGATTTGCTCTAGGCCAGGATTTAAATCCACAACTAGGCAATCCTAAATGAATTATCTGGTCTTTGACCATCCACCAATACGGGTACAACCACAGTTTAAGCCCAAAATTGAATGTTACTAAGTGAGACATTGGTTAAGTAAGTTTTGGCCCATTTTGCAACCTTTCTTGTCCAATTTGTTAAGCGAATCATTGCAGTTAAGTTAGTCATATGTTGTTAAGTGAATCTGACTTCCTCATTGATTTTTCTTGTCAGAAGGTCTCAAATTGGGATCACATGTCCCCAGGACACTGACCATCATAAATATGAACCAGTTGCCAAGCATCTGGATTTTAGTCACATGATCTTGGAGATACTGAAATGATTGTACCGTGTTTCCCCGAAAATAGGACAGGGTCTTATTTTCTTTTGACTTCCAAAATAAGCACTTGGCCTTCTTTTCGGGGAGATAATATTATTTTTGAGGTGCAGGAGGCGGCGAGTGTGGTCACCTCAGGGCTGCTGCTGTGTTGTAATATTGTCAGGGAGGGCTTATTTTAGCGCATGCGCTCAAAAGCCCAATTGGGCTTATTATCCGGGAAGGTCTTATTTTCGGGGGGAAATAGGGTATGTATGAAAATTAGTTCTGTAAGTCACATTTTTCAGTGATGTAACTTCAAACCAACTTGTAAGCCAAGGACTACCTATACACTCTTCCCATTTTTAAACTTAATTCTTTTCCTAGCTTTCTGTTACCAAAACCTACCTGCCCCAACCGTCAGGAAAGCTTCCACGGCCACACGCAACTTGAATTGCTCAACAACTTGTGTAAGCTGATCTGGAAAAGCTTTTTCTGAGTAGAGAGTTAGGTTTTACTTACACGTTACTCTGATAAATTCCAAAATGGCTTGTTCATAAAGCTTGCCCCTTGCTGCATCTGGGATCAGACTGATCATTTGAAAGGCAGGCTGTTTCTCCTCCAGACAAAACAGCACTGAGGTGTCAGGGGAAAGTGAAATTAATACCCTGGAGTTATGACAGTTCACTTAGTGACTTCAAAGTTACGCAGTAACCCCCCGCCCCAAGTGTTTACAACGCAGCCCCAAAATTACCAATGTTGCAGCACCCACAGCACAGCAGTTTCACCCTTATGAACGACTATAGAGGCACCACAACTGCCTATCTGTGCCCCCCCCCCAGGTCTCCACAATTTTCTCCCTCCCATCCTGCTGCACCGGACTCGGCTTGCAAAGATCTGTCTCCTCTCTGCCACGGTTTCTTTTGAGAGGAGGACGATTTCACTTCCAGCATCCGATCGACTTGCAAACGTTTTGCGCGGAGGCTGGAAGCTTCGGGGGGGGGGGGTTTCCGTGATATCACGGGACTTCAGGCTGCGAGATTAGGGCCCCCCTCCTCCCCCCGAAGCTTTGCTTCTCCACGCAAAACGTTTGCAAGCTTCCAAGATTTGCTTTGAGGGAGTGAAATCGTTTTGCGTGGAGACTGGAAGCTTCCGCCATGATCTTGCACAGCAGACAGGCTGGAGAGAAGACCCGCTTGCTTGATCTTCATAAGGTAAGTGACCCGGCGTGGCAGGATGGTGGGTGGGGAAACCTGTGGGGATGATGAGGTATGTCAGTGGGGGAGGCCTTAAGCAGATGGCCTGTTCCATCACCAGGCTCCCCACGGCCTTCCCCACCTTGAGAGACCTCATGTGTACTTAACGACCGGTGCATTCAATTAGCGAATGCGTGGGCGAAAGTAAGGAATGCTCACATATGCAATTCACTCCAACAAATCCTCGGGTTATGAATGTAATTGGCGGGCTCCATTATATTCTTAACCCAAGGACTACCTGTAATTTAAAATAGGCAAGGGTGAAAACATAGGTGCGTGACTTCTCTGCCCCAATTACCTGGCATTTGAGTGCTTGGTGAGCGGAATGGTAGATAAGTGGTGATATCTGAATTCTAGCAATCTCTATTGCTGGGACTTTTACCTAGCAGAACAACTGCGCATGCCCTTTTTGCATATACCTTGTTTCTTTTCCCTTGATCAGTGTGTGTGTGTGTGTGTGTAGTGTGCACCTACTCAGTTTTCTTCCTCTTTGCTTTAGAGATCTGTATGAGCTACCTATCACAAGCTTGCAGGTGACTTTGAAGTCGACCTGTTGGCAACAGGCAGGCCTGGCAAGACCTTAATCACGCTTGACCTGGGAGTAGCCACATGGGACCGGAAGCTGGGGTTCTCTGGGGCGGGGGAGGAAACTGGGAGATGTGGGCAAAGTTTTCTGGGGTACCCTTGACTCATCCTGTCCCTTCTCCTTTCACAGGGCAGCAAGGAGAAAACCCCCAACCCTTCCTTCACTGGAGCTCAGCTTGTTCTTATTTTATTTTTTTTAAAAAAACCCTACCCACCTCACTACACGCACCTCCTCTCCCACTGTCTCAGTACAAGTTTGTTTTAATAAAACGGTGCCTTTGCGGCCCAGTGTTGCCTTGCAGTCAAGCAAAAAAAAAAAATGGATTGAAAAATGTAATTTTGGGGGGGGGGAAATCACCTTTTTTTTTTCCCCCTGCAGCAGCTGGGTTAGAGGAAGAATCTTTTAGTCTCGTATCAGCTGGCCTTTCTTAGGCCATTTTTAGAATGAAATGGTGTTCAAAAAGGGCTTGGATTATTTTCTGCCAGGAACTCTCTGTCCTCTGCCAGGTTTTGCCGTAACCGTGGCTGGAATGAGAGCTTGAAAGGGGGGGAAAAAGGACAGAAAAAGAAAAAAAAAAGCATTATTGACTGACCTTTTTACACCTCCCGTTTTTCTAATCTGGGCTATTTTTATTTTTGTTTTTTTACAGCGAGATTTTTTTGATCTTCAGCTACAGTAAGTTATTCCATTTTTTTCCATTTTTTTTCCTGCCTTTCCACTGATTTCCTTTTTATCGTTGTTGCTAGTTACTTTATTGATATTATTGCTGCAATAATGGTGGTGACTGTGACTATGATGATGTGTTTTGCTGATGGTGATGATTTAAAAAAAAAAATTGACTGCTGATTTTTAACCAGATGAAAATGGAGTTTTTCTGAATGATCCTAACTGACTCTCTGGGCTTTTATATAACCCCTTGGGGAGGAAAAACATACATACCAGGTTTTTAAAACACGTGTTTTTTTTTTTTTTTTTAAAGAAAGTGGATTGATCGCATTTAACTCTTTTTTTCCCCCTCCCTCACTGATCGCCTGGCTGCCAAGAACAGAACCTGATAATCTCTCTAGAACTTACTTGAACAACTCAGGAAGTTTCTACGCTTTTTTATTTTTATTTTTCATTTTTAATATTTTATTTCTATTCGATTTTTCAATTGTCGCTGCACTGTTGCCTGTGGGGCTGATCACTCTCTAGCAGTGACAGCCTCGCTCCCCCCCCCCCCCCCCCCCCAGTCAGAGGCCCCACTCCGCCCCTTCATGCCCTCTCAGTTCCCATCTTGGTCTTTCCCTCTGCACCGTTTCCCCCCCCCCCCACAAGCGCCGTCATGGATGCCCAGTCTGGAGTAACAGAGGCAGCTACCAGCGGAGCCTTGCATGGAGCAGGGGCATACCCATCTTGGCTGATGGTAAGGGGCTGCGTTGGCTTCATTCCAGGCCATCCCCTCTTAAAGATCTTGCTTAAAGTGTATGCACCTGTACGGCGTTACCTGAGGGCACTGTTCGAACCCTGGCCTCAAAATAAATAAGCACAATGTCCTTTTCGGGAGCGTTAATGGAACTGCATACAGGTAGACTTGAAATTGCAAGTATTTGTTTCGTGGCCGTTCAACTTTTAACGACGGCCCCGGGGAAAAAAAAAGTGGCTTAAGACCGTTTTTCACCCTTACAACCGTTGCAGCATGCCCATGGTCACATGATCAAAATTCAGGCCCTTGGCAACTGGCATGTATTTGTGATGGTTGTAGTGTCCTGGATGATCCCCATTTGCGACCTGCCCAACCAACTGATACGCAAAGTCAGTGGGGGAATACCAGCTTCACTTCATGATTGCAGAATTCACTTAATCTTAGCAACTGTGGCACAGAGGTCATAAAAGGGGGCAGAACTCAACCACTGCCTTGCTTAAGCAACAGAAATGAACGGGCTCAATTGTGGCTGTAAGTCAAGGACTACCTGTAATGTGTAGATCCAGCTGCTCACAGAGATGATTGATCTTGGGGAAATGGCAAAATACATTGAAAGCTAGTGGAGCTACAATAGACTCCAATACTGGGTTAAACGATCTCCCGTTTTTTGTTTTTTGTTTAAAAAGAGTCTTCCAAATTCAGAATTGTGTAGGACACATGTAATAAAAGTTGCTTTCTTGGAATTTCAGAGTACATAGCTATAAAATAATGGCCACTGCAGTCCCCCGAGGTTTCCTCAAATGCTTTGCAAATATCGCAAAATGCAGTAATAGTCCGCTGAAATATGCATAAAGCTAAATAAAGGGAAGGAAACACAGAAGACAACCAGGCACTGTTTGGGAAGTTGTGTCATAAACAACAAGTGTAACGTTAACCAATATACTGTGGGAAACGTGATAGACTTGCTACTCTAGAAGTTTCAGAATGCAGGAAGTCTATAATGTAGTACGGGGGTCTCCAAACTTAGCAACATGAAATCCTTGTGGACGTCAACTTCCAGATTTCTGCCAGCCATGCTGGTTAGTGAACTCTGGGAATTGAAGTCCACAAGTCTTTAACATTGCTAAGTTTGGAGAACCCTGATGTAGAAGAACAAAATTTTGTAGGAACTCCATGGGAGGCTCTTGAATGGTCACAAAAAGTGGGTCAGTTTGTCCCTTCTCGGGGAAAGACATCTTCAAATGTTATGATCTAACAATAGAACCTGGGAGTGAAGATTATTTCTAAATAGCCCTGTATCTTTCTCCATCTTCACTGACCAGGGGTAGAGGCTTTTTTTAACACAATGGGTAAATTTGTTAAACAAATTGTGTGATACCTCTGCAAAAGATTCAGCTTCCAATACAGTTTTCATGGATTCAAATTTTACAACAGTTGAGGGCTTATTACCTTCTTGGGCAAATGGAGTTCTAGTGACCAGCAACAATTTTGCTTCATGGCCAAACTCATTTCCTTTGTGTCTTGTGAAGAGGCTGCAGGAAATGGGGTTATTTAGTTTTGAGAAGATTTAACCCACGGGAAGTTAAAACAGAAGGCCTATATCAGCCCAGAATGTAGGATTTAAATTAAAGTATGTAAACTACAGGAAGGCAGATTCTGACTGAAAGTATTAACAAATAGGCATGTTTAGTATTATCATATATGGGAAAAGAAATTACCTGTTATTTCCCATTCAAGATGTTTGGCTCGTTGAGCAGAATTTCTTGTGTATAGAGCAGTGGTTCTCAACCTGTGGGTTGGGACCCCTTTGGGGGTCGAACTATCCTTTCACAGGGGTTGCCTGAGACCATTGGAAAGCACATATTTTCAAAAAAATACAGAAAACAAAATAATTTTATGGTTGGGGGTTGCCACAACATGAGAAACTGTATTAAAGGGTCACTGCATTAGGAAGATTGAGATCCCCTGGTATGGAGAGTCCACATCAGCCATTGGACATCTATGTAGTAGTCACTCTCCCTAAGTCTGATCTACTTTACAATTTTCAGCAAAACCTGGAGATGGAGCTACCACCTTGAAGTCCCTAGAGAAAAAACAAGAGGTGTAGGCCACACAGATAAATTGATATTGTAAAAGACTTTCCAGTAAAGAAACCGTTCCTGGCACTTGAGGCTGCTTAGGGCTTTAATTCATTTTACAGATTTTTTATTTTTTTTGCCGGGCTGATTTAGCTAAAATAAACTCCACCTGGCTTCTGCCGAAACTGAAGTTATTTTTAACAGAAGAAGGGAGGAGCAATGAAGCAGACAACCCGTTTCAAACAAAAAAGCTTTTGCTGTGCTCTTCGTTAGAGGCATGAGCGTTTGGTTTCTTTGAAGCAGGAGACATGGAGTGGAAGGAAAGAAGGCTTAAGTGGATTTGTTTAATTCTGTCTACATCTAGGTCAAATCAAAGCTGTGATTTCAGGATTTAGGGACAAGTCAGTTATCAGGCAGCAAAGAGAAAAGAACCTTAGTCAACTGGACTACTAGCCACAGGGTTCAGTTCAATACTGGCAGTGAAAGTCATTCCTACTTTTAATCTCGTTTCACTCGTCCTCCTTGGGGCCCTTTGCTCTTAGTTCACGTGTGCACATGCGCATTAAACGTGCACCTGTCCTAGATAGCTGGGTGCTCATTAGCTGGGACTGAAGGGTTAGGATTGGCGGAGACAAAACATGCAGCCTTCTGGGAACTTGGTTGCAAGAAAAAGTTTGGAGCCTTCGACAACCAAAGCCAATCTTCCGTCATTCACTTTGTCTCCTCCCCTTCAAAGTTTAGATTGTTGGCAAACAGAAGCGGCCTTTCCATTTTAATAACATTGTTGATATAACCCGGTGTTGCCCGGGTATTTATTTATAGGGAGAAAATGTCCGGACCACCAAACATAACTTCAAATGTTGTTCCCCTTACCAGAGGGAGCCCCCTTGTGGAGTACTGTGAAGTCGTTAGCATGGCACAGTCGAAGTACAGTGGAAGCCATTTGAAGGCACAACAGGCTGTATCTTAACAGAACACCTGTCCTTAGGGGTGCCTTGCCTCCCACAGTATTTGTTCCCAGAGAGAAAGTCATCTGTGTACCAAGTTGGGTTGAAATTGCTGGAGGCATTCCAGGGTGATGCTTGAACATAGACAATACATACATACATACATACATACATACATCAGAGAGAGAGAGAGAGATTGATTTCTGTCCTGTAAGCAGCCTGAGGGGAAAGTGAGTACAGTATATGGGTAAAGAAAACACTACTCCAGGCCCTTAACAAAATTAGACTGTAACCAAATATGCCTCCCTTGAGAATTTGCACAGGAGTGAAGTTCCAGCTGGTGATAAGCTATTTGTTTGTTTGGGGGGAGCGGCTTCCTCAAATCACAAAACAATGCATAAAATGGACGTTCAGGTATTTGAATCCAAAACAGGACGGTCTGCTTTGGATCTCTGCACAGTCTGTTAGCAACAACTTATTAGAGGCTGCTCCCTTTTTCTGACCTTCACGGCCCCTGCATGTAACCAGGAAAAGTCAAAGCTTTCAGAGAGCTACTAGAAAGCACAGCGCGCATGGCCATGTACAGAGCACCAGTGCGGCACCCTTCTAACACACAGCCTAAATCTGTGGGCCAGAGACTTGTGGTAAAATTAGTTCCTTCATGTAAATCTCCTAATTTGGGTTTGGATTGCCCTCTTAACTCTTAACTTTCTGGCGCTTAAGGTGAAGGGTTGAATATGCAGAAACCCGAAAACGTTAGGTGCCCTTTATTTATAGGTTCATCTCCATTTTAAAGAAGAAATCAGGGAAGATTGCCCCTTGATAATTTTATTAATAGCCTCTGCATTGAAGTTTGCTGGGCTTCTTGCATTTGTCTTCTCCATGCCGCTGCTTGTATTGACCAAAGCATGTATTGAAATGGTAGATTTGGGTTTTCCCTTGAATGCTGCTTGGAGCAGGACTAAGGTAGGAGTCGAGTTGACATTGTTCAGAAGATGCTTGATGCTGGGGGAAAAAAGGAAGCAGTTTGAGTTGACATGCGCTGAAGGCCATTGCATCTCTTAGGCAAAATTATTTTCATATATCCAATCCTTGTACAGCTTTTTTTTTCCCCTTGAGATAGCGGACTATGGTAGGCTAATGGTTAAACATACCTCTCTTTTCTCTTAATTTTTACTTTTCAGGAAAGAGTTTTTTTTCCTAGTGTTGACTTTTTTTTGGGGGGGTGCCAAAACTACTGTATCTTATCCCTAGACAGGATGCACCTGAGATTTCCCAGCGTGCCTCACTCTGGTAGCTTTTCCTTCTGAGAAAGTGCTACCTGGCAGCTGACGCGCCCCCCCCCCCCGAAATGTGTGCGTTTTGTGTCTTTTGTGCAGTTGGGTTATATTGTGTAAAAAGCTATGACATCTGACCGTTTTCCTTTCGCTGACCCATCTTTTTCTCCCTTTCCCTGGCCTCGGCAGCAGGTTAGCCTTTCTGCTGCGTTGGGTGAGCTATGGCCAGCAACGTCACCAACAAGACAGATCCCCGTTCTCTCAATTCCCGCGTCTTCATCGGAAACCTCAATACCCTCGTGGTCAAGAAGTCTGACGTCGAAGCCATCTTCTCCAAGTACGGCAAGATTGTGGGTTGCTCCGTGCACAAGGGCTTTGCGTTTGTGCAGTATGTGAACGAGCGCAACGCCCGCTCTGCAGTAGCGGGAGAGGATGGCAGGATGATAGCAGGCCAGGTCCTTGGTAAGTAAGGCGACTTCCAGGGTTGGCCCTTCTGGTTTTTCCGTCCTCCCAATGAATTTGCCGGCGGCGGTTCTTCTAGCGGAGAAGAACTTCGGCTTGTTTCCCTTTTTGCCTTGTTCAACCATGGGTCTGCTAACAGTTCCCTGTGCAAACAAGATACACTGTTGCAGCCTTTGTGTGTGTGTGTGTGTGTGTGTGTGTTAAGAGGTTTCTGGTATTGTAGGAATATAAAACGGAGAGTGAAAGGAAGGTAGAGGCAGTTAATAGTGGACTACAGAAGGAATAGACATCCAGCTCTGGCTTATCAATGGAGAACAAGTGGCCAGTTTTAAGATTCTGGGTGTTATCATTAAAAGAGGACCTGACCTTGGGCCGCTCACATTGCAGCACCGGTCAAAAGGGCCCAGCAGAGATTGTACTACCTGAGACTTCTCAGGAAACAACAACTGAACGAAAAACTGCTGGTGACCTTCTACCACTGCACTAAAGAGAGTATTTTAACTTACTGCACTTGTGTGTGGTTTACCAGTTGCACAGTGGCAGATAGGACAGCACTCCAGAGGGTCGACGTCATGGCCCAGAGGATCATGGGTTGCCTTCTCCCCTCTTTGGAAGAGCTTTACAGCTCCCGCTGCCTTAAGAAAGTTCAAAACATCCTTAAAGATCCATCCTTATCCTGGGCACCCTTTTTTTAAAAACTATTACCATCTGGCAGACGGTACAGGACAATAAGAACAAGGACCAATAGGCTGAAAAACAGCTTCTCTCCCAGGGCAGTAACTCTATTGAACTCTACTGTATAGTGCAATATGAATGCAATATCAGGTGTTTTCAATTCAATTGTATGGAACATGAAAGTTTTATGTTTTCGTTTTATTTTTATAGTTTTCTTATCTATGATGTACACTAAAGATGACATTTAATTTCGTTGTACGAGGTGCAATGAACAATAAACCAAACTAAACTAAACTAATTAAATATATTGGGGAGGGAAGAAGTTTCAACCTTCCTACAGAGTAGATTTCTAATCTGATCCACCTGATTGGGCTGACAAGCAGTCACGGAATGAAGATTTTATGATGGAGAACTCTTACCTAAATGGAAATATTCTTCTTGGCCTGTCTTGATCTAGGACAGCGATGGCGAACCTTTTTTGGCTCGCGTGCCATAAATGGGGGGAGCGCAGGGAGGTCCTAGGCGTGCGTGCTGCACCTATAATGCAATGCGCGACCCCCACAGTGCGCATGTGCGCACTACAGGCGCGAAACACCCCCCCCCTTATTTTTACATGCTTTTTTCGCTCTCCCCAGGCTCCAGAGGCTCCCTCGCCCCACGGACGCCCTCCGGAGGCGTCAGGGAAGCCTCCGGACGGTCCCTGAAGCCTTTGGAGCGCTCAAAACGACCCTCCGAGCAAACAGGAAGTCACTTCTGGTTTGCTCGGAGGGTCGTTTTGAGCGCTCCGAAGGCGTCAGGGAAGCTCATGAAGCCTCCGGAGGGCCTCCGGGAGGGGCGGGGGAGGCTCGTTTCGCCCTCCCCAGGCTCCTATAAAGCCTCTGGAGCCTGGGGAGGGCGAAAAATGGCTTTAAAAAAGGGTGAACTTAGCTGGCCAGCGCGCACATGTGCACTGGCCAGCTGACAGGGCAGCGCCTCTCATGCCCTGACAAATGGCTCTGCGTGCCACCTGTGGTACGCGTGCTACAGGTTCACCATCACTGATCTAGGAGCTTTCTGCAACCTGGAACCAGACTAGAGAAAAGCAAGTGTCTTTTTTTTAAAGGGTATATAAAGGCACAGGGATGCTGTGGCTCAGTGGCTAAGATGCTGAGCTTGTCGATCAGAAAGGTCGGCTGTTCGGTGATTCGAATGCCTAGCGCCGCATAACAGAATGAGCGCCTGTTACTTGTCCCAGCTTCTGCCAACCTAGCGGTTCGAAAGCATGTAAAAATGGGAGTAGAAAAAATAGGAACCACCTTTGGTGGGAAGGTAACCACGTTCTGTGTGCCTTTGGCGTTTAGTCACGCCGGCCACATGACCACGGAGACGTCTTCAGACAGCACTGGCTCTTTGGCTTTG
Source organism: Natrix natrix natrix (assembly GCA_029891615.1). NCBI lineage: Eukaryota > Metazoa > Chordata > Lepidosauria > Squamata > Natricidae > Natrix > Natrix natrix. The sequence continues at coordinate 13,921,507 of JAKRSK010003420.1, forward strand.
AAACAGAGATGAGCACACACACCCCTTAGAGTCGGGAACGATTAGCACACATGTGCAAGGGGAACCGTTACCTTTACCTTAAACCTTGTTGTCTTCACTGAGCGCTGGACTTTGTCTGAAACCAAACTACTGAAATCTCATCACCACCAGAACGCAGATTCCTTCCTCTCCTGCCTATTTACAGCTCTGAAAATAAATGTCGGAAGAATGAGTAGCTCGGGAGTGTTTTCAGATCACCTGGGCTGTCATGCTTGACATACTAATAATAGTTTTTTTAAAAAACTTGGAAGCCAAGAAGAAATTCAAGGTTTCCCCCTTCAAGAAAAGCTGCCTTCCCCCTTCTCCACAGTTGTTGGGACCTGCCTGTTAATGTCAGGTACAAAAAAACCCCTGCTTTGGTTCAGACACGCTCAAGCCTTGCCGGAGAGAATTTTTCCTTTCTTTTCCGAAGGCAACATTTTTCCCCCTCTGCCAGTAGAAGACAAAATTGCTGATATTTTTCCCACTCAATATCCCCAAACCCCCCTCTAATTTTTTTTTTCTTTTAGCTTATTCTCTCGCTTCCTGCTTAGCCGGTTGTTTATGAAAGGTGATATTAGGTTTTCTTTGGCAACAAAAGCGAAGAAGGGAGTTTTGTGGGTAACCTGAGCGTCTGAAATGTTGTATTTTACTAGCACGCGACGCAGTTTGGATCCTCCTGCTGCTAAGGAGGCAGCTCTTTTCGCCCCAGACTGCCCTGGCTTTTTATAATGGCGGGCCACTGTTTGCGGGGAAGTATAGCTAGTCCTCGACCTCAAGGCCACGAGGGAGCCGAAAACCTCCCATTGTTAAGTGAGACCTTTGTTAAGTGAGTTTTGCCCCCTTCATTTTACGAGATTTCTTTCTTGCCAGCTGTTTTTTAAGAGTTGAGTTGTTCAGTGAAAGCGCTGCAGCTGTTAAATTAGTAACACCGTGAAAGGAATCCGGCTTCCTGGTTGACTTTTGCTTGTCAGAAGGTCGCAACCACATGACCCCCCCCCAACCCCGAGACACCGCAAGTGTCACAAATAGGAGTCGGTGGCCAAGCACCTGAATTTTGATCATGTGACCCCGGGGGGGGGGGTGCTGCTGCAATGGTTGTAAGTGTGACAAATGGTCATAAGTCACTTTTCCCCCCCAGTGCCGTGGCAACCTTTGAACGGTTGTAAGTTGGAGGGCTTCCATCTATGCGTTTCTGCTTTCCATGGCTGCTTTTGGAGGGCAGCCCTGTATAACGTCAGGTGGTCCACCTCTGAGATAGGGGCCTTCTCTTTCTCCCTCGCCGCTCCCATTTTACGCAGTGTGCCAAGGATATTAACCGGGTGTTGTGCACCAACACGTAAGGAAATGTTTGCAGGCATGCTGCTGTGTTTACCCAGGAAAGATGTTAGGCACACTCTTTCTTCGCTGGCTGCTCCCAAAAAAGAAAAGCCCGACCATTCTATGCCAGACTAGATGAGCTGTGATAGTACAGTGGTTGGAAGGCAGTATTGTAGGCTAGCTCACTGTCAGTAGTTCGATTCTGACCGTCTCAAGGTTGACTCGGCCTTCCATCCTTCCGAGGGCAAAAAAATGACCCAAAATGTTGGGAGCGGGGGAGCCAACAGGTTGACTCTAAACTGCTTAAGAAAGGGCTGTAAAGCGTTGTGAAGTGGTATATAAGTCTTAAGTCATCGTCTTTTAACGAGCCCATAATCCCTTGGGGTGAAGTCTGGGCAACTGAATGGAGCTAGCTGTTGTGGTCCGCCGGCGGCCTGCAGAAATGACACAGAAGGTTGGGGAGGAACATGGGCCAGTCCTGGAGTCTGGGGAAGGCTCGGACGAGGGCTCTGTGTCGAAGGCAGATAGGGGGCCAAGGCCATCTGGGAGTTATGTGTTGCCTCCAAAGTCGGACATCAGCGAGGCAGAGGAACAGGCTCCCCCTGTTCCTAGTGCGCGCAAGCGTAGAGCTGCCAGAGGGCAAGAACAGTTAAGACAGAAGGGACGACTAGGGAGTAAGGCTTGGAGGTGATTAGCCCCTCCCATAGGACATAAAGAAGGAGCAAAGGCACGTTAGCCTTTGCAGGAAACAACTTGGTTCATGCTGGTCAGTTTACCTTCTGAAGCTCCGTTTTGACTCTTTGCTCCGTGTGGCCTTGCCAAGCTAATTGCCAATCAAGGAAGGTAAATGTGGGTGCTTTTCAGTCTTATCCCGAAAGACTTTGGCAGCCTACTGTAGGACTCTTTACAACTATTTGGGACTCATTACTGGCTGTGAATGAACATAACTTACAGCCTTTGAAATAAAAAGAGGGTTTGGGGGACAAAGCATGTGCTTTTTACGGTATCATGAAGCGTAGGTCAGAACACTAGCGGAGTGTTTTAATGGCCAGATGCCCTTACCGTTGCCAATGCGGAGTTTTGTTCAGCAGATGTATTTTCATTGCGCCCAGAGAGAGAAATAACTGCCTCTACCTAGGATCGAACGCACAGCCGCCTCTTGTAAAGGCGAGAGCTTCACCTCTAGGCCACTGCACGACTCCTGTATAAGTCTAACTGCTCTTGCTATTTTAATTTGGATTAGACTCTATGGCCTCCAAGGCTTTCCCAGTTCTTATGATTTTATCAATGCTTAGTTAACAGTATAACATAGTTGGAAGGGGCCTTGGAGGGACCCTTTGCTCAAGCAGGAAACCCTACATCATTTCAGACAAAACGTCGTCCTATCTCTTCTTAAAAACCTCCAGTGTCCACAACTTCTGGAGGCGAGGGGTCCCACTGATTGATTGCTGTAATTGTCAAGAAATTTCTCCTTAGTTTTTGCTTGGATCTCTCCTTGTTTATTTTCCATTCATTGCTTCTTGTCGTGCATTCACATAAAGCAACGCTTTATCTAATTTACCAATGATACAAGGCTGAGAGTAATGTGATTAGGTTCAGAAAGGGACACGCCTGAACATAGGCATTGAAACCCTAAAATCAAATTTTCATGTTGATTTGGGAAGAGCGGTTCGTTGTATGTAGGTTTCAGAAATCCATCACGCAGTTTGTGTCCAAAACATCTGTCTGCCTCTCGCAGAGTTTATTTGGCTTTTATAAAGTTTTTACAAGCAAAGCACAGAGCAACAACACATTGCAAGAACAGGTTCACTCCCCCAAATCTTCCCTAGAGAATCAAGAATACTATTCAGGCCAAGGATACCTCATGCCTTTGCTCTGGTGAATTAATGAGCTAAAGATAACGGCTGTGCATCACCTTTCCTTTATTCCTGCATTTGGTTCTGCTAATTAGGTGAGCTTGTAGGTTTCCAAGATAGCCAGCTACTGAGGTCATGGTAGTTTCTACGCATGCCCTTACGTAAGCCTTACCTCTCATTCCTACAGTTGTATACCTGGAAAAAAAGTGCTAGGCATCTATTGGGTAAAACCTGGGGTAGTAAGGGGGTTGCTTAAAAATTAACACAAATAGGTTGCCTCAGGAAAAGATTACTCTCCAGTTCATGAATAGTGTAATTCTGTTCTGTTCAGTGCCAGGCAAAGTATATTTGGAGTTTTGCCTTCGGATCAAGGCTCCACAGTTTAAGAAGAATGTTCACTTACATAAGGGCAAATGTTTTCAACGGCTGGGATTGCTTTGCTGGGATTACAAAGGTAAACTTCCAATATTTGAAAGGTGGTCAGGCAGAAGACAGAGCCCAGTTATTCTTAGCACAAGAAGAGTTGAAATGGAAGGCAGATTTGAGCTAAACCTTTAAAAGTATACAACAGCACTGTTTAAAAGTGGAGCAGAGACCCTCAGAAGTGGGTGGACTTTTTGCAGGGTGGATTCGATTTCAATTTTGATTTAAATCACGTTTTGAGCTAAACCTTGAAGTATATAACAGCATTGTTTAAAAGTGGAGCAGAGACCCTTAGAAGTGGGTGGACCTTTGCAGGGTGGATTTGATTTCAATCAAGTCGATTTAAATCACGTTTTAAATCGTGATTTAAATCACGTTTTAATCGTGATTTAAATAACCTTGATTTAAATCACGATTTAAATCTTGATTTAAATCACGATTTAAATCACGTTTTAAATGATGATTTAAATCACTAGTAAAAAGGCTTGATTTAAATCATAATTTTTAAAAAGCAACTGTCATCTCTGCCCCACAACGGCTCCTCTATCTTCCCTGCTGTTGACTCACCGACAGTCCCAATATTGCAGAGTATACAGCCTCACGCTACATAACTAAGCTCTATTTCATGTTGAATAAACTAAATTATTAATGTATCTGAAATAGAAAACTATCTTTAGATGTTTACTCCAAAAGCATTTTATTAAAATAAATTTGATTAAAAAAAATTTTAAAAATCCAATTTATTTTTATTTTTTTAAAAAAATCATTGATTTTTATCCACCCTGCTACCAGATGTGCAAATTAAGGCAAGAGCAGCCGCCAGCGTTGTGAATCGACGAAGTAGGCAGGGCCTGTGGGAGATAAAGGTGGGAGGGTGTCTTGAAGCCCACCCCCTCTTTTGGATTCAGAGCATCCGTCCTTCTAAGTTAGTGCCTGGCAGCCTATAGTTAACAAGCACGTAAGTGTTGACGAACGTGTGGGTGAGCGCGAGAAGGAACAAGTGCACAGTGTAACCGATGAAATTTTGCGGTTAACTTGAAATTCCCCTTGGGGTTGGGGGTGGGGAGAATGAATGTATTCCTTGTATTCCAAAGAAGCAGTTTTCCTTTGGTTGAAAGGGGTTGGAATGTCTCTCTAATTAATTTCCCAGCCATTGACCATGGCTGTGTATTGTCTGCTCTTCGCCTTGCCTATCTGGAAAACCCAGGTAGGAAGCGAGGGGTTGGGGGGGGGGGGGGCTTACAAGATCTGTATGCCTTGACAGGCTGTGTGAATGGGTGACCACAAACTGAACCCCAGAACGTGTGGAACGCTTTTCTTTTCCAGATATTATAAGTAAAGACAGCTGGTAGATAACAATATTTTCAGCCGGTCGTCTTTCTGGTGTTCTCGAATTGTTATAACCCTAAAGCTCCCAGAAATTAGCTAGGAACGACTTCTTTTTTTAAAAAAATTATGCATTTTCCTTTAACATATGTATTTAATAGTGTATTGTCTGGGTCATTCTACATATACATAATAATAGTAATAATATTCTTTGCTTGTATATATAATAATATCCTTTCAGCTTCTAATTTCTACCTTTATTATCCTGTTTCCCCGAAAATAAGACATCCCCAGGTAATAAGCCCAATCGGGCTTTTGAGCGCATGCGCTAAAATCGGCCCTCTTCTCTCCTCCCTGAAAATAAGCCCTCCCAGAAAATATTGCAACGCAGCAGCAGCCATGAGGTGACCACGCTCGCCACCTCCTGCACCTCAAAAATAATAAGACCTCCCCGAAAATAAGGCCAAGCGCTTATTTTTTTGGGGGGGGGTGTCAAAAGAAAATAAGACCCTGTCTTGTTTTCAAGGAAACAATGTAGCTAACCATTGATAAAACAAATGCCAAGTTAAAAAAAATGTTCTTTGTCTTCTTTATCCTTTATCTTTAGCGTTAACCTATCCATGTCTGCACAATCTAATGGGGTTTTTTAAAATTATATTTTCATCTGAGGGAGTTTCTTCATTTTTCCAGGGTTGTACAAATACAATTCTCGCTGCTGTCAAAATGTGTCGTATCAAACATGCCTGCCCTTTTTGATATTTTTTTATGGCAAAATAAGTCACAAGAATATTTCTGGTTTTAAATCTTATGTTGTTGCTTTATCCTTTTCTCTAACTCTGTACGTATTTTCGTCCCCAAAATTATTATTATTTTTTGGGGCCTTTGGGCAAGTCCACCAACTATGGTAGTAGGAGCCCGGGCGTTTGATTGCATTTTCAACATTTGGCGGACATGTTTTTAAACCTCTCGGCAATTAGAAATGAGAAAAATGTATTCTCCTCGGGTGAGAAAAGCCGCATTTACCCGCCTGGCAGCAGAATTGTGATTTCTCCCGAGGGCCCGTGGAGATCCTAGGTTTCAAACTCGAGCTTCTGTGTCTCGTTCAGATATTAATCTGGCTGCCGAGCCGAAGTTGAACCGGGGTAAAGCTGGGGTGAAGAGATCGGCCACAGAGATGTACGGGTCAGTAGCCGCACCACCTTCTCCGTCCCCTCTAGTCAGGTCGGGATCCTTACGTTTACATTATTTTTAACTTCTCTCTCTCTCTCGCTCTCTCTCTCTTTCTCTCTTTTTTTTTTAAAAAAATGTCCTAATTTAATTTTGGAATGGGCTCTGGAATGAGAAGTGCCTCTGGCTTGCCGTACTGTCCAGCTTGGGTGCAAGATGCAATGTCCGATTGGGATGGGTGCGTGCATGCGCCTGTGAGTCTGTGCATGCGCTTGGAGCGATCCAGCTGACTTTCAGAAACCGCAGAGTGGCTTTGATGTATTTGGAGTGGATGAGATGGGGGGGGGGGGAATCACAGTGCCGAGAGGCAGATGGCTTTTTTTTTTTTTTGAAGCAAAATGGGGTGGGGGGAGAAATGCAGGGAGGGGGAATTGGGTGAGACCCTGCTTGCTTTCACTGTTGCATTGTATCTAAACCGTTTCACTTTTTTGCTAAATTGGGCTCTTCGTGTTGAAAGTTTAAAGGATTGTCTTGTGATCCCCAGCCCTTTAGAAGGGGGGGCTGGGGTCCCCATCCCCCCCTACCCGAGACCTGACTGTGTTCCACCCTTCGTCTTTCAGGTCTTCGTTTGACCTCGATTATGACTTCCAGCGTGACTATTATGACAGGTAAGTGGGGTCAAATTACTCTCCTCCGCTTTTACTTTACTTTACTTTACTTTACTTTACTTTACTTTATGAACCGCACCCTCTCCCCGAAGGGACTCGGGGCGGTGTACAGTCATAATAAAAACATAATATGAATACATATAGATACATATAGATAGAGGAGGCGACATACAAACTGTACAATAATAATTAAAATTAAAAGCAACATTAAAATCTACCCCTAAAGAACTACCCCAGAATTAAAATGATTGCCAGGAGGATAAGAATGGGACTATAAATGGGGCTAGGCCAGCTAATTGGAACAGGTAGGTCTTGAGTTTCTTATGGAAGGAGCGGAGGTCAGTAGTGGTTCTGATATCGGGGGGGAGGTCATTCCAGAGGGTTGGGCCCATCAGAGAGAAGGCCCTACTCCTGGACGCCGCCCATTGGCATTGCTTGGTGGACGGCACCCGGAGGAGTCCCTCCCTGTGAGAGCGAATTGGTCGCAGGGATGTATGGGGTAGGATGTATGGGGTGATGTATGGGGTGTTTTGAATCCTGGTGGGGAAAAGCAGCTTTGAACTGAAAACCCCAGTCCTAGAAAACAAAAAAAATCTTAGTGCTCCGTTCGCCTCCTCCCCAAAGCCTTCAGTGTGGACCCCACAAAACTCACCAAAGTTGTTGCCCAATTGCACGGGCTCAGTTGTGCATGTGTTTGAGAGAGAGAGAAAGAGAGATGTTTATCAAAAACATGACTGGATAATACAAATACTTGCGTTCCGTTTGAATTAAAACTTAATTAGGTTGTTAGCTTAGCTTAGCTCCACAAAATAGCTTTTGTATTCATGCCTTCAGGGCACACAACTCAAAAGGCTAGACGGCAATTCTTCGCCAAAAAAGTTATTGCTCTTGTGGCTGGCAATCATGCCCTCTTTTCAGCAGTTCTACTAAAAGGCAGCACGATGTTCTCTCTCTTTCTGGAGGTCGTTTGTATTGTCTGGCTCATTCTCAGAAATGCAATGTTCGCGCATTGAGCAAGAGCCCGGGTTTTGGCAGTCTTGTAGCCACTGCCAAAGCTGCTGGGGGGGAGGGGGGAAGAGGAAGAAGATGGAGGCAGTGCTTCACCAAAGGGGATGGGTGCTTTGGGTTCGTGAAATGCTCCTGGAGGGTTCCCATAGTAAAGATGCCGTCAAGGCTGAATTTCCTGCAGATAACAGCCAAAGGGAAGAGGCTGAGAAGCTCTGAGGCAGGCTATAAATTAGCGGTGAAATTCATTCTCCGCTTGGCGGTTAGCGCTGACATCTTCAGATAGGCTTGAACCACCTTAAGCAGGGGTGTCAAAACGAAAGGCCCGCGGGGTGCTTAGATCTGGCCTGCAGAGCTGCCCTGCAAACCACGAAGGACCGGCCTACGGTGCCTCTGCCAGAGAAAACGGAGCTCGGGATGGCCAAATGCAGACAGACACACACCGTTTTTGGCTGCGACGGCCTCCTGCAACCACCTGCCAGCGAAAACGGAGCTCACGAAGGCTGCACCGCGGTCCTCCCCATCTCCCATTTTCGCTAGCACAAGCGTTCAGGCTACCACAGATGCTCCCGACACGAGTGACGTCGAGCTGGCCATCCTCCTCCCACCCTCCCTTCTCGGTTCCCCCAAGGTCAAACACAACCCTGCTGTGGCCCTCAATGAAATCGAGTTTGACACCCCTGAGATTTGTTAGGATCATTCTGAGTCGGTAGACGGTCTCAGTTGGCACACGTCTGTTTTGTAATATGATAAACAATTCTCTGGGGGGTGTGGTGGTTTGAGACAGAAGCATCCTGGAGCATTACACACACACACACACACACACCCTCCAGTAAAGTGTTGCTGTAGAACAAAAGTACAGAACTAAGGTCCCTGATGGTCTGCATGGAGGCTCCCAAACATCTTAGGCTCAAACTCCAGATCCAGTGAATCAGATTCGAAATTATAAAACAACGCGGGGGAAATTGTTGGAACCTGAGCATATTCATTCCATTTAATTCATGGGAGGGTGAGCTTAACGCTCTCATCCCCTTGTGTGCCCTTCTCCGACTTCGCAGAGGATATCTGGGCACGCTCCTTTACCTCCCAAATGTTGAGATGAATGGGAATCAAAACTCTTTGAGATCCCTTGTCCTCCAAAGTTAGGAAGAAAATGGGTTGCCCTTGACTGTACTAACAACATTTAAGAGGGAGATTTTGATCAAATGTTTTCGGAGAGAGGGGAAAGGAGCAGAGTTGAAAGTATAAGAGCTCCATCACTGGAGGTTTTTGAAGAGAAGACTGGGCAGCCACCTATCTGAAACGGTATAGGGGAGTGATGGCAAACTTTTTCGGCGCCGAGTGCCCAAACCGGAATGCGTGCGCAGGTGCCAGAGTGCCAGAAACCCGAAGACCAGCTGGCTGGTGCAAACGTGCCTGGGTTTTTTTGGCCATTTTTGGGGCCGTAGTTTGGGCCTGAAAACGACGAAAAATGGCCCACAAACAGCCTGAAAATCAGCCTGGGTTTTGGCTCTTTTTCAGGTCTTTTTGGGGTCGTTTTTGAGACCATTTTCAAGTACTTTAGCGCCCGCGAAGACCAGCTGGTCTACACCGGAAATAGAAGACCAGCTGGCGATGGCGCAAGTGTCCACAGGGCCCTGCGTGTCACCTCTGCAACGCATGCCATAGGTTTGCCATCACGGGTATAGGGTCTCCTCCTTGAGCAGGGGGTTGGTCTAGAAGACCTCCAAGATCTCTTCCAGCTCTATTCTGATTCTAAAATAGTTCTGGACCGTATTTTTTAGCCAGGGGATATATTTTGGGTGTAACAGAAAGCACCGAGCTGTTTTCAAAGGAGTACATAATGCCCGCAATTAGCTTATCTTAATTAGAAGAAAGGTATTTTGGGAAACCTCAAGAAGAGATTTACAGTGCGATACCGCAAAGCGGTTTTGAAGCTAAGGTATGTGTGTGTATATATATATATATTTTCCCGCCTTTTCGGATTCTCCTTAGGATGTACAGCTACCAAGCACGAGTGCCCCCTCCGCCCCCCATTGCCAGGGCCGTGGTCCCTTCCAAACGCCAGCGGGTTTCTGGCAATACCTCTCGCAGAGGGAAGAGCGGATTCAACTCCAAGAGCGGGCAGCGGGGATCGTCCTCCAAATCTGGGAAATGTAGGTGTCGGAACGTTGAGCGGGGTCTACAGCAAGTGGGGGGGGGGGTTTGCACAGATTTTGTGTATTATTTAAATTGGGTTCTTCCAAAGTCTGCCCTCCTCCCTGTTTTTCAACCTGGCTGCAATGCCTCTTTGAAGAGAGAGGAGGGCTTTTAGAAGATAAAGTGGAAAAAAACAAATTTGTAGGCGTTTCCTGGAGTATTTGATGCTTATTGAATACGCTCCTGTGCTGAAACGTCCCGTGAATTGAGCGTCCCTCTCTTCTGTGTTGCAGTGAAAGGAGATGACTTGCAAGCCATTAAGAAGGAACTGACCCAGATTAAGCAGAAAGTGGATTCTCTTCTGGAAAGCCTTGAGAAGATAGAGAAGGATCAAAGTAAGTAGTGGGAGGGGAGAGGGGAGAGAGAAACTGCCTGGGGATCCGTGTGGGATGCATGCGTGGCTTGAAACATTTGTTTAGGGGTTCAGTCTCCAGGGGAGAAGGAGCGCCACGAGATTCATGTTTGAATGTGGACAAAGCTTATGTCGGGAATGGCTAGTTTTTTGTGCCATAGGTGGAATTTGGGACACCTTGTAGGTACAGAGGGGGCTTCTCTAGTTACAGTGTGGCTTTTTATGCTGTAACCTTTAAAATCCTTCCTGCGAACCTCTGCCGGTCCCCCAAGATATTCTTACCCCATTGTAGGAGCACATGCCTCACTCAAATCTTCCATCCTCCTTTTTTAAAGACCCCATAATCCTTTGCGGGGTGGAGTCTGGGCAGCTGCATGGAGCTGAGGGTTTACTGGCCGGATGCTCTTTCTGTCCCCAGTGCGGAGTCCCGTCCCCCCCCTGGCAGATATATTCTCATTGTGCCCAGAGAGAGCGAGAGAAATATTTGCCTCTACCTAGGATCAAACTCACAGCCTCCAGATTGTGAGGCAAGAGCTCCCCCTCTAGGCCACCACACCACTCGCAGCCCTAGAATCTTCCATGCAAGGAGGAAAAGCTTTCTACAGCAGCTTATCCAGCAGGATACGGACTTCAGAAGTTGCTGTTTCCCAAAAATAATGGGATGGTTGAAGGGGGTGGGAAGTTTGGATCATCTTTCTTAAGGGTTAACCCTCCCCCCCTTTGTAGTTTCACTGCTAGCCAGTAGGCAGGAGGCCCAAATGTCCATGAACCCCTAAGCCGTCCAGTGTTTCTAATTCCCTGCCTGCCTTTCCTCCCTTCCCAGAACTGAAGAACGACAAGTCGGAAGAAGAGCAAAGCAGCAGCTCGACCAAGAAAGAAGAGAGCAATGTGAAGATGGAGTCCGAGGCCGGGGCAGATGACTCGGCCGAGGAAGGGGACCTGCTGGATGACGATGACAACGAAGACCGGGGAGACGACCAGGTACGAAGCTGGAGAAGGCAGAGAGCCTCGAGTGAGGATGGCGGCTCTCCCCGTTTGCTAACTCAGCTCTTCTGCCTGTCCCCTTCTCTCTCCCAGTTGGAGTCCATCAAGGGCGACGACAAGGAACCGGAAGAAGGGGAAGACGACAGAGACAGTGCCAATGGCGAAGATGATTCCTAAGACCCTAACATACCTCTCTTCCCCCTCTACTCCTTGGCCCACATGGCGTTCTTCTGATTGAGCCTCTCTCGCATCTCACTGTCTCTTCTTCTTCCCCTCCCCCCGCCCCCATTTGCTGGCTGCTTCCTCACTGCCCTCCTCCCCCTCTCGCAGCCCCGTGTGTTTTACAATGTTCGTGTCTTCTGTTGGCATCGGCCCTTCGTCGTCGTCCCACCTCCATTTCCCTTCATCCGCTCCTTCTAGTTCAGTTCCATCCCTTGTAATTTTTTTCCTCTTTTAATTTTGATACCTCTTTATTGACTTAACAATAAAAAAAGACGTATTGTTTTTAGACGGCTGGCTTGATGTGTTTTTGGTGCGAGCGGCGTTCTGGGCTGGATTGGGGGACGGGGGGTGGAGAAGTTGTACCCGAAGTAGCATTTTGGCAAATGTGTGTATTTATTTATTTACTATCTGATAAGTCGGCGTTGCCCGGGTATTTATTTATCCTAATCCTGTATTAGACAGGAAAAGCCCTGATGATGTTGAAAATGTCCAGACCAAACATAATTTCTTGTTCTGACCCCCCCTCTCCACGCCTGTGAATAAACCAGAACACAGTCTTGGCTGTTTGCCACTGTTTAATTACTGAGATAACAAATCCTTTGGCTGAGGGCCCAGACAACTCACGTTCAATAGAGTAGCTCTGCAGCAACCCAGATAATTCAAATGAAGCAACGCAGATAGTCCAAACGAACAGACACGGCTAGAATACATGGATTTTCTTAACTACTAATTCAAACGGTTGTTTCCTGCAAATGTCCCCTCCCAACGCCTCACCTATAATCTCTCTTGGGAGGGGCCAATCCACAACCACCTGTGCTTAATCATCTGTGAGTCTGCCTACGGAGTTGCTGCTTCTGTTTCTCAGCTCTTCTCAATCTAGCATCAGGGACAAACTGCCTTTGATCCTCCCCACTGCTCCATGCCTCAGGCGCCTCCTGGTGGCCAACCAGCCTCTCTGGTCCCTGCTCTGAGTCTGAACCCTGCACAGGGTCCTCCACATCATCCAGGGCAGACTCATATGGTTCCTCGCTATCCGAGTCCATCAGCAGCTCAACCGGATCCTGCTGGGCCACAACAATTTCTAATGTTGGATTTTCCCCCTTACCGGAGAGAGCTCCCTTGTGGAGTACTGTTTAGTTTACTTTATTGTCATTGCACCTTGTACAACAAAATTAAACCCGATCTTCAGTGTACAACAATAGTTCAGGTTATGGTTGTTAAGGAATCGTGCAGTCATTAAGCACAACATCAGGTAGTGGCTGGCTTCCTCGTTGACTTGACTTAGTGGAAGCTGGCAGTGAAAATCACAAGTGGTGATGAATGTGACTGAGGGAAGCTGTGACCATTGTGTGCTGGTTGCCAAGTGCCCCAATCCTGAGCCTATGACTGTGAGGACACTGCGACAGCCACAACTTCAAGGACCGGCCATGAGTCTTCTTGAGCACTGTTATAACTTGGAATGGTTGCTGAACAAGAAGTCACTAAGTGAGGACTACCTGTATAGTCAAAAGCCCTTCCCTGTCTTTCATAGTGGACAAAGCATACCCCTGACGACAATTGGACCAACCACTTGGTGAGCTCCGTAGTACCCTGGGGTCGCTGGCCAGCTGGCAAAACCATGTCTTCATGCTTTTTGAAAAAATGGTGGGGCGGGTGGGGGGACAACCTTATTTCTGCAAGGATGGGGATATCTTCAATTCCTCTCAGCTTAAAAAGTCGAGCAAAGTCAACGAGGAAGCTGAGATTCCCCTTAACAACCGCGTTACTAACTTAAAAAGAATGGATAACATCCTCTCTTTCTCTTCTTTCATCCTTTCTTCTGTTCTACTGTGAAGTTGTTAACATGGCAACACTGCCGCTGTACAGTAGAAGCCATTTTATGGCAGTACAGTAGAAGCCATTTTACGGCAGTACAGTAGAAGACATTTGAAGGCACAACAGGCTGTATCTTAACAGAACACCCACCCTTAGGGGTGTCTTACCCCCCACTATTTGTTTCCAGAGACTAAGTCATCTGTGTACCAAGTTTGGTTGAAATTGCTTGAGGCGTTCCAGAGTTATGCTGGAACATACATACATACATATTAAATAAATGAAATTAAATTAAATACATAGCTGCTCACCTTATAACTAACTCTGGACGGGTGTGTGTCCCAATCGAAACTCGTAAAGCAGCATAAAAATCATTAAAACTATAAAAAAGCAACGTTGAAAATAATAAAAACCTGGTGCTAAGTCAGACTTCTGATGTGTAACAACCTCACGTTATTCCAAGCTGGGTCTGCAAAGCTTTACGTAAAGACAGGAAGGTAAGAGGCCTGCCAAATTTTGGGGAGAGGGGGCGGAGGTATTCCATAGGGCAGGGGCTGCTGCCAAAGAGGCAGGCTTCCTAGCTCCCATCAGATGACAATATTTGGGAGAAAGGACTCGGAGTATGCCCTCCACCCTCTTTTGACCCTACCAGGATGGGTCCTTAGAGAAAGTTGATTCCACCGATCGCCCTGACTCCAATGTTAGCTACGTTTGGGCTAGTGTTGGCTTAACCAGCAGCAAATGAGCTTGTAAGGAAAGTTGATAGACCAAGGATCGGGGGTGGGTTCCGAATCCCGTCGCAACCGGTACGCTGCGACGGGGCTGGGTGTTCACCACCGGCACACCACCTGCAACACTCCAGCTGCTTGGTGGCGGTCGCGCAGGCGCCGTACGCAGCGTACCGGTTGCGACGGGATTCGGAACCCACCACTGATCCTTGGTCTATCAACTTTCCTTACAAGTTGCACAAATGGCAACTATCTCAAATAGAGGTAAGGAACGAGGGCGGGCGGGCAGGCTCTTCAAAGCACAGTTCCGGTACAGTGGCCGCTGCTCCCAGCTGCCACCAGTACGCCCGTACCAGGGCGTACTGGCCGGAATCCATCACTGCCGAGGATAGATCCATGGTGAGGTGGAAGAGATGCTGTTTCCAAGAGTACCCACAGAAAAGAGACAACTACAAGTTTTCTACCTGTTTACACCTCGCAAAAGTTCTCCTGGAGCAGGGGTGAGCAAACTGCGGCTCTGGAGCCGCATGTGGCTCTTTCATCCCTCTGCTGCGGCTCCCTGTCGTTCAAAATAGGCGTCACAACTGCCAATGTGCGACACCCCCCAGGACGTGATTTATTGAGCTCTTTGACCCCGGAAGGCCAACCATGGATAAATCCAAGAAAAGGAAAGTTTTAGAAGAAAACAGAACGTTTAATTCAACTACATATGCTAATTTTGTGGCTGCTCAGGAAATAGGCGTGGGAACAATTTTGTGGCTCCCTGTGTTTTCTTTTCTGTGGGAAACGGGTCCAAATGACTCTTTGAGTGTTTAAGATTGCCGACCCCTGTCCTGGGGCATCTGAATTGGGCAGGGAAAGAGTCCCTGTAAATATCCAGATATTCGGCCATGTATGGGGTTATTAACACTCCAAAGAAGCACTTTGAATTGCACTGCTAATGGGGAAGCCAGCACAGAATCCCCCCAAAACCCTGTTGTACGGGTAAAGTCCTCGATTTACAACAGGTTTTGTTTTAGTGACCATTTGAAGTTGTACGACATCACTGAGAAAAGTGACTTGCGACCATTTTTCACACAACCATTGCAGCATTCCTGTGGTCACGTCATCAAAATTGAGAGGCTTGGCCACTTGACACGGACTTGTGACGGTTGCAATGTCCCGGAGTCGAGCAAAGTCAATGAGGAAGCCGAGATTCCCCTTAACAACCGCGTTACTGACTGAAATCACTGCCGTGATTCACTTCACTGTGGTGGGAAAGGTCATCCAACGGGGCAAAACTCAAAACACGTTTTAGGCTCAATTGTGGTCGTAAGTCAAGGACCCCCTGTAATGTGTGAAATGTATCTTCCAACATCCAGCCAGCCGTCTTCTGGACCAATTAAAAGCTTCTACGATAGTCTTCCAAGGCAGCTCTGCCTCCATTGCAGGAGTTTGACTTGAGTGTTCTGGGGTCCCAAGAGCCTGAAGCAAACTCCTGGTCCCGACAAAAATCCCTTTTATTAATTGACTGTGAATTCTGCTCATTCACTTCCAGCAAAGTCTTTGAAGGGAGGATTTACAGTCACAGACCTTAGCTGGCTTGGAGAGCTGCCAGGCCAATATCTGTGAAACGTGGCAAGGAGTCTCGGAGAGTCACAAATCAATGAACTAATTATCTCCGGCAAACTCCACTCCCCTTTCGCTCCTCTTTTCTTTCCTCTGCGAGGCGCCATTGACCGTCCACCTGTGGCCTTACTCCCAAGTCGACCCCTGTTCTTTAGCTGTTGTCTTCATCTGGCAACTCTGCATGCGCACACTGGGAAGAGGCTCCAGCTGTTCCTCTGCCTCACTGATGTCTGACTCTGAAAGCACCTGATAACTGTCAGACGGCCCTGGCACCATCTCTGCCTCAGATACTAGAAAAGGAGATTGGTCACAGGAAGGATAAGAAGCCAGATTCACTTAACAATGTTGTTACTAATTGAATAACCGTTGGCGATCCACTTAACAAATATCTCGCTTAACAAGGTGTGCCTCAATTGTGGTCATACATCAAGGACTACGGGACCTATACATTGAGACGTCCATGTGGCTTAGGTTAACTGTTGCACACCACCATCTTGGTGATAACGTATGCTTAAAATGAAAGGTGCATTTTATGAAAATGGTAAAAAGCAAGGGAGATAGCACCAAGTCTTTGTGACACCCTACAAGCCATCAATTCTGGCTGATCCTCTCATCAGCACTCTTGATCACCTGCTAAGGAAGGAGCACAAGAACCACCAATCTTGTATCCATAATTGTTGTGGCCTGTCGGCCGCTGGACCCTCCAGCAGCCAAATCAAAGGAGGAGGAAGAGGCGTGAGAATCAGGGTCAGCATTTAGGCAACCTGAGGGCTCCAAGGGCGAAGAGGGAATGGAGCTGGCAGAGAGGGGGGGGGAGAGGGAGAGTCATAGGTGGAGCCTGGGGCATCTGTCAGGCCTCAGATGGAGAGTCAACAGCCCCAAGGTCTAGATGTGGCTGATGAGGAAGAGGAGGAACAGCTGGGTCCAGTGCCTGAATGCGCAGAAGGCAGAGGAGAGGAGAGCAGTGGAAATCTACGGGCCGATCCTTGGGAAGAAAGAGCCATGTTGCTATCAAAGCCCCACCTTAGCTCTGGGGATAAAAGGCAGGGGGCAGAAATGAATAAGTGTGGCAGACACTCCCTGCCAGATGTGAAGTTCCCGGAAGACGGCCTAATTAATTTACGGGCCTCCAGACATAGCTCAAAGGAAATCCAATCATTTATTAGGATCGACATTCTGTCGAGGACTCCGGTGGACCCAAAACTGCTTCCGCTTAATTGCGTTTGAACTTTACCCCTGTAATCCCCTCCCTTCTGTCCTACGTCATAATTCATATTCTCCAACTAGGCTGTAGACATGAGATCCGACTCCAGCCGAAGGCATACATAGAATTCCCCCCCCCTTCCCCATGCCAGCCTGATAATAGTCACGGCAACGCTTTAGAAGTTGATATCCGGCTCCCCTCACTTCCTGAAAGCGATCTGTGTGACACAAAGACAATTTGAGTACAGGTATATAACTTAAGGATGTGTCCCTCCCCCAGGCTTGCTTGGATTTTCTGCATGGAATTTGGCTATGAGGCGATCAGCCTGGATATTTCTGCTTTTCACCCAAGATATGCCTCCGATAATGGGTAGCCCTTCCACTTGATTAAGTATTGGAGTTGTCTCCTGTGTCCACCTTGAATCGAGGATATGGTTGAACTTCATAATGGGTTTGGCCCCCTATGACCATAGGGCCCGGGGGCTCCCGGGATAGCGGTCTCAAAGTGGATCCGATCCCAGGTTTTAAGAGGCTACTATGAAACGCTGGGTGTATCTTCCCCAACAATCGAGGTAGTTTCAATTGCACCGTGACTGGATTGTTGATCTTTACTATGGGGAATGGTCCCATAAACTTTGGCCCCAGTTTCTTGCTAGGCAGACTTGTTAGCCTGCTATGAGAGAGAAATTTTTTGCTGGGGCTGCCGGGACTCCTAATAAAAGAATCATTGATTTAACGAAGAGGGTTTGGGGGCGTGACAAACATCTCAGAAATTAAGGGACCCTTATTAAGGGTTAATGGGAGAGAAATCGCCTTTGAGACTTGCAAGAAACCGTGAATGAAAACATGCAATGAAAGAGGCGTAGCTCATCGGTGTATGCCCCCTCTCTGTGGAACTACAGGTAGTCCTCGACTTACAGCAGTTGATTTAGTGACCGTTTGAAGTTACGATGGCGCTGAAAAAAAAAGGACGTACAAGCGTTTTTCATAACTTGCAACCATTGTAACATCCCCGCGGTTAAGTGGTCAAAATCAGACACTTGGAAACCGATTCACATTTATGACCGTTGTAGTGTCCCAGGAGTCGTCTGATCACTTTTTTGGGTGGGGGGAGTGACCTCCTGACAAGCAAAATCAAATCAGGAAACCGTGGCAAGTGATGGGAGATGACATTCAGCATAATGACTCCTAGGAGTGGCTTGCTGGGACAAAACTCAGAAGTGACAGCTCCAGAGGTGGGTGGCTCCCGGTTTGGATCGGATCGGGTGAACTGGTAGTAGCGGTGGCGGGAGGTTCTGCCCACCTGCCTGAATGCTTCTGCACATCAGCAGAAGTGTTGCGCATGCATATAAATGGTAGTAGTAGAAACTGGTAGTAGAAAAATTGGCAACCCACCTCTGGACCAGCTCCCAGTACATGTAGCCAAGTGTGGGATTCAGCCGGTTCAGACCGGTTCGAGTGAACCAGTAGCTCCGACGATCAGCTGGGGAGCGAACTGGTTCACTCCGACAATCAGTTGGGCCCACCCACCCGCCCGCCCCTGTACTTCACTTACCTAGATCTTACCTAGCATGGTAGAGCGTATTGCCGCGAGTCAGCTGTGTTACTCCCGAGAAGTAACAGCGAAGGTAAGTTTTGTGAAAGCTGCTGGTGCATGCAGAGTCCGCGATCAAGCGCAGGTGCATACGAAGCACACAATCACTGGACTGGTTGGTTGTTAAACAGGCAGGATTCCACCACTGCAGGTAGCCCTCGACGTATGACCACAATTGAGCCCAATGTTTTTGCTAAGCGAGCACATTGTGAGTTTTGCTCCGTTTTATGATCTTCGGTTGTACACTGCTGTTAAATGAACTGCGGCAGTTGTTAAGTTAGCAAAGGCAAGTTGTTCAGGGAATCTGGCTTCCCGTAGACTTTGCTCGTCAGAGGATCACATGACCCAGTGGTGGGTTCTGGATCCCGTCGCAACCAGTACACTGTGAGGGGGCCGGGCGCCCACCATGTGCAAGCGAGCTGAGTATACATGTGCACCACCGCTCTGCAACGCCCCAGCTGCTCGGCGGAGCATCGCGCAGGTGTTGTATGCTGCGTGCACAAGTGGCTCAGTAGAGTCAAATACAGGTAAGGAGAGCAGGCGGGAGGGTGGGCCCTCCGCAGCACTATACCGGAATGGTACCTGCTGCTCCCAGCAGGCACCAGTACGCCTGTATTGGGGCGTACGGGGCGTAACCCACCACTGACGTGACCCTGGGACATTGCAACCGTCATAAATACGAGCCAGTTGGCAAGCGGCTGAATTTTGATTACAATGATCACAGGGATGCTACAATGGTTATGTGAAAAGCAGTCAGAAGTCACTTTTGCCAGTGCCGTTGTAACTTCGAACGGTCACTAAACAAATCGTTCTAAGTCAAAAACGACCAATTCTCCTGAATCGCAGAGTGATAATTCTTGCGTTTATCTAATTGATAGAGTGTGGGAAGAAACAGCCCTCTGGTTCACTTCCAAGCCCGGGGAAAAACACATGGAACCATGGGAGGCTATTTGGAAAGATTTATTTATTTATTTATTTTATTTTTCAGGATTTATAGACGGATTCATGATGAAGCAGAACCACATGGGTGGTTCCTGGTGTAGCTGAGCGAGGGGTTTTTATACCTTCTCTTGGGCTTTGCACTTGAGCTTCCTGTTCCTGTGCAAGAGCATGATGTCTATTGGCTGTTGTAGGGGTTATGTAGAGGTCATAGCCGGCTCTATAGGTTGTCTGAGCTAAATTTAGTGGACGTTTTTTTTTGGGGGGGGGGGAGTGATGCAATGTCCTTAGGAGACAGTGCAATGTAGTGCAAAATGGTAGTGGGTTAATCCTATTAAATCCTGAAGGGTCATGTTTTAATCCCTTCACCCTGGAGCGGAAGGTCTTTTGCCTTGTAGATAAGTGTTGGAAGAAAGATCCTTCTGGATTCAGTTCCAAGTGGAGAAAAACACCCTGGATTCATGGAGGCTGATTGGAAAGATGGTTTTAATGGTGGACAGGATCACATGCCTTGAAGTATTTTGGATGGAGAAAAAAAGGGGGAGAGATGCTGAGAATGCCTGAGTTTTATACCCTCTCTGGGCTTTTGAATTTGAATTGCCATGCAGGGGCAACTTTGTAGGTTGTCCTGAGTCCCAGGCTTGGTTGACCCTTGCTGGGTGATGTAATTTTACCAGATGCCATGCGATGAGATGGGCAGAGGGCTAATCCTATCATGTCCCGAGGGCCATGTCTTAATCCCATCACTCTGGAAGGGGGAGGCAGGGAGTTACAGGAAGCTGCTTTGTCTTTAAAAACATGTTTCTCCTTTTCTCATCCAGGGAAATATAATATTTTGCCTTTTGAATATTTCCCAGAATATTTCATTCTTCTAGGAGGGGGGTGGATGCTAACTTCCTACAATAGGCTGGGCTAATCTTTCTCAAAGGGCACAAAATATCTGTTGTGGGGAGGAAGCTGGGGCTGAATTTCTGTTGCCTGTAAGATTTCTCTTTTAGTGGAAATATTTTATCCTAGCTTTTTAAATACTTCTCAAAATATTTCATTCCTCTAAGAGGCGGGTGGCTTCCCACAATCGCCATCTGTCTCAGACAGTTTGGCAATAAGTCAAATGTATAGAGTTTCACATTCATTTCAGCTCTAGTATGTTTATCTATAAATGAGCTATTTTTCATTTCCCTGACTTCTACCGCGGAAATGCCTTTTCCTTCCTTACTGATTGTCCCAAAATTATCCGGTCTCTATTTGAATGGCTAGCAGAAAGGTTCATTCTGCAGCTGTCAAATTCCATACATTAAGGATAAGAACTTTCGCTTCTGAGTTCATACATCTTTAGCTACGCGCCCAAATGTTTGGTCTTTATTGTTCACCCAAAGTCAATGTTTGATAAGCTATTTTAGACCATCCGTTTACGAGTATAAGGGGGGGGGAAGTATATACTGTATAATAAAGGGCTCCAAACGGGAAATCAATGGGATTAGTTCCATCTCACCTTAATTTCTTAATAAATCCATTAATTTCTGCCGGGCTAAATTTTACATCCAACACCCTGGGGTTTGCTAATTCAAACACGGGGGGAATAAATACTTTAAGAGAACAATTTCATTGAGAAGCGGTCCACAAAGAATAAAAATGCAAATATAAACGTTCTATCGAATTAAGCTTTAGCATTTATATTTATATAGATGCTAAAGCTTAATTTATATTGTTTAGAAGATTCTAACCTATATCAGAAACGCTCCCGGGAAGCTAACAATGGCGCCGATGAGCCTTTCTCGGCTTGAAGTTTAACCACACGCTGATTGGCTAGTTTGAAACTCGCAGCGCCGCATGGATTGGATAGCCTTTATTATGCAAAATAACAATGGCACTAGCTGAGCTTCCAAGTTTTCCCTCTGGTCGGATTCATCGCTATATAAACTGTCCACCCGCTCACTGCCGAGCACTTTTTCTCTGAGCTTGGTAGAGGTGTGTAGTCCATTTTCTCTCTCTCGCCGAGATGTCTGGTCGCGGAAAAGGAGGCAAAGGCTTGGGAAAAGGAGGAGCCAAAAGGCACCGCAAAGTCCTTCGCGACAATATCCAGGGCATCACTAAGCCAGCTATCCGCCGTTTGGCTCGCCGCGGAGGCGTGAAGCGTATTTCGGGTCTGATCTACGAGGAGACTCGCGGCGTCCTGAAGGTCTTTCTGGAGAACGTGATTCGCGACGCCGTCACCTACACCGAACACGCCAAGAGGAAGACGGTCACCGCCATGGACGTGGTCTACGCTTTGAAACGCCAGGGCCGCACCCTCTACGGCTTCGGCGGTTAAAACCTTCCAACATTTATTTCTAAACTTAACAACAAAAAAAGGCCCTTTTAAGGGCCAATCACATTTTCCTTAAAAAAGCTGTTGGTCACCATTTAAATTTCGAAAGGAAACTCGGCTGTTAGGGGTGAATAATTAAAGATACTAAAATAAAGGGACAAATTCAGTGCAGTCTATATGCTGTCAGCTTTCTACATTATGGATGCTTTACTCTGGTTTCTATACGGCTGTTAGCGTCGTTTCTCGGCGTCTGAATCTTAATTGACCCGTGCTGGGGAAAAAACGCTTGGGTGCTCAAATTTAATTATTTTGTAAGGACATTTCTGGGCTAACTTAAAAACGTTTTTTTTAAAAAAAACTAGAGGGGTTAAATGATAATCCGGCAGCGGGGATTCCTTTCCTACGAGACGCTGTGTTTTGCAAAACTCAAGCGAATGGTGGCTGCACGATCACCAACGTGGCATCGAAGGTAGTTTAATGTAACGTAGCTAGGTTTAAAGATTTAGGATGAACAGAGATTGAAAAGCAAAACATTGTTTAGGCGAAGTACCCCTGCCGAAACCCGGGATCGAACCAGGGACCTTTAGATCTTCAGTCTAACGCTCTCCCAACTGAGCTATTTCGGCTCCTTGGAAATCGTCCCTTTTCCCTTGACGTCTTAACACTTTATTTGTTTTGGTCTTAGAACTATTTATCAGGTTGATTTAATTGGAGGACAATTATCTGAAATAATTCGTATATAACCGATTGTCCAAGGATGCCCACGGGAAGAAAATGGGGGGGGGGGCGTTTAAAATCTTTCAGCCTTTTCTGCAAAGGAAAAAAATCAAAACAGGTAAAAAAAGGTATTTACGACTACGAGATTTGTACTTGGCCTTTTTAGCCAATAAGCAGCCGCGCTTCTCAAAATGGGCCAATGAGACGTTCCAGCTGAAAAGCACCAATGGGAACGCCGAGGCTCGATAAAAATTCAAACTTCGCGGCTTCTCTTCCAATAGCGTAAAGGGAGGGCGCTTTCCCACCAATCGCGGCTGGGGATTTTGAAACCGCTCATTTGCATACGCGCTCTATAAATACAGGAAAGGTGTGTCCTTGCTTTTCATTTATCTCATCGTTCTTACGTCGAGGTGTTTTGCTGACCAGGATGCCCGAGCCGGCTAAATCTGCCCCAGTGCCCAAGAAGGGCTCCAAGAAAGCCATCACCAAGACGCAGAAGAAGGGGGACAAGAAGCGCAAGAAGAGCCGCAAGGAGAGCTACTCCATCTACGTCTACAAGGTCCTCAAGCAGGTCCACCCCGACACCGGCATCTCCTCCAAGGCCATGAGCATCATGAACTCCTTCGTCAACGACATCTTCGAGCGCATCGCCGCCGAGGCTTCCCGCCTGGCTCACTACAACAAGCGCTCCACCATCACCTCCCGCGAGGTTCAGACGGCCGTCCGCCTCCTCCTGCCCGGAGAGCTGGCCAAGCACGCCGTCTCCGAGGGCACCAAGGCCGTCACCAAGTACACCAGCTCCAAGTAGCTTCTCTCTTCCCGCCGCCGTCCCCGAATTCCCATTTATTGCACCAAAGGCTCTTTTAAGAGCCACCCACTTTCTCAAGAAAAAGAGCCACTTCACTTGAAAATAAGTTTTAAACGCCGGTTTGCAAAAAGGTTGCATGGTATGTATAAAAAAAGCATCTTTCTCACTATATAATTGCAATGAAAAATAGACGTTTGAGCCATCCAGTTGAACAGAATAGGATAGGATAACGAGTTGGAAGGGACCTTGGAGGTCTTCTAGTTCAGCCCCCCCCCCTCAGACAGGAAACCCTCCTTCACTTGAAAAAAAAGTTTTAAAATGCCAGTTTGCAAAATCGTGAAGGTTTTATTGCCTTGTCTAGCAAGCAAAGCATTCCTAGGGAACTCTTAAATCCGTAGGATAACACTATTAGCTGCCTTATATATAGAACAGAATAACAGTTGGAAGGGACTTTGGAGGTCTTCTAGTCCAACCCCCTGCTTAGGCAGGAAACCCTACACCACTTCAGACAAAGGGTTATCCAACATCTTAAAACTTTCAGAGTTCACAATTCCTGCAGGTAAGTTGTTCCACTGATTCATTGTTCTGTTAGGAAATGTCTCCTTAGTTCTAAGTTGCTTCTCTCCTTGATTAGTTCCCACCCATTGCTTCTTATACTACCTTCAGATGCTTTGGAGACTAGCTTGACTCCCTCTTCTTTGGGGCAATCCTTGAGATATTGGAACACTGCTATCATGTCTCCCCTGGTCCTTCTTTCTATTAAACTCGACACATCCAGTTCCTGCAACCGTTCTTCATGTGTTTTAGTCTCCAGTCCACTAATCATCTTTGTTGCTCTTCTCTGCACTCTTTCTAGAGTCTCCACATCTTTTTTACATCATGGCGACCAAAACTGAATGCAGTATTTCAAGTGTGGCCTTACCAAGGCATTATAAAGTGGCATTAACCCTTCACGTGATCTTGATTCTATCCCTCTGTTGATGCAGCCTAGAACTGTGTTGGCTTTTTGGGCAGCTGCTGTAAAGTGAAAAATAAATAAAAATGTAAATTAGGCTGTAGCAAATTCTTCCACTTGGCTGTTCCCCAATAGTCTCGTGCCCCCCCCCCCCAAAAAGCAGGCATAATTAACCAGGATAGGCATGGAACAGTCTGTCTTTGAAAGGTAGATACGGTACTTTAAATCTAAGGAAATGCAAGAGCAGGCATTAGGCTTTCCTTTTGTGTTCTTAAGTGCAATGCTTGAAACATTGGCTCATGGGGGAGCCAGAAACATTTTGCCAATTCATTCTTTAACAGGGTTTAACCTATAGCAGGGGTGTCCAAACTTGGCAACTTTAAGACTTGTGGACTTCAACTCCCAGAATTCCCCAGCCAGCTCTGGTCTTAAAGTTGCCAAGTTAGGACACCCCTGACCTATAGGGAAGTTACAAATTTAAAGGGACCTCTCAAGGTCTATATAGGTCCACAATCATCCTGGTTAGTATAGTATAACCTTTATTGTCAAAGATGATTAGGGGACTGGAGACTAAAACATGAAGAACGGTTGCAGGAACTGGGTATGTTTAGCTTAAGAGAAAAGGACAAGGGGAGACATGATAGCAGTGTTCCAATATCTCAGGGGTTACCACAAAGAAGAGGGAGTCAAACTATTCTCCAAGACACCTGAGGGTAGAACAAGAAGCAATGGGTGGAAACTAATCAAGGAGAGAAGCAACTTAGAACTGAGGAGAAATTTCCTGCCAGTTAGAACAATTAATCAGTGGAACAGCTGGCCTCCAGAGGTTGTGAATGCCCCAACACTGGAAGTCTTTAAGATGTTGGATACCTATTTGTCTGAAATGGTATAGGTTTCCTGCCTAGGCAGGGAGTTGGACTAGAAGACCTCCGAAGTCCCTTCCAACTCTGCTATTATATTGTATTGTATTGTACATCATGTATACAACGAAATTGGTTATGCCCCAAAGGTGTTTTTTCTGGAGGCAACTGGACTTTGTTTTTTTTTTCTTTTGAAGACGTTTTGCTTCTCATCCAAGAAGCTTCTTCAGCTCTGACAGGATATGGAAGGATTTATATACCTTGCAGACAGCTGGTCATTTGCATCCTTTTTAGATGTCCGTTGAAGCCCTTGGGGGTTTATCTTTGTCCTCAGGGTCACCTGAGTGGTGCCAATGGTTCCTGTAATCTGCAATTTTTCCTTTGGAAATCCATTCTTACATTCCCGGTGAGTCCCTTGGGCTGTAGGACAATCAAACCGGTCAGTCCTAGAGGAGATCAGCCCTGGCTGCTCTTTAGAGGGCCAGATCCTGAAGAGGAAACTCAAATACTTTGGCCGCCTAATGAGAAGGAAGGACTCCCTGGAGAAGAGATTAATGCTGGGAAAGATTGAAGGCAAAAGAAGAACAAGGCCTCAGAGAATGAGGTGGCTGGATGGAGTCACTGAAGCAGCCAGCGTGAGCTTAAATGGACTCCAGAGAATGGTAGAGAACAGGAAGGCTTGGAGGAACATTGTCCTTGGGGTTGCAATGAGTTGGACATGACTTCACAACAACAACAACAACTTCCATTTAAAGGGTAATGGCTAAAAGTCTTTCCATTCCCCATTATCTTGTCAGAGCTGAAGAAGCTTCTTGGATGAGAAGCGAGACATCTTCAGAAAAAAAACATTGAGAAAGTCCAGTTGCCTCCTGAAAAAGCCTATTTGGGACAAACATTATCTTGGTTGGGTAACTGAGAATAACATCATGGTTAGGGTTGTCCCAAAGGTGCTTTTCTTTAAATGATAACTGGACTTTCTTAGGTTTTTCTTGAAGAAAACATGGGCTTCTCTTCCAAGAAGGTTAAGAAAGTGGTAGGGAATGGAAGGATTTATTCTACATTTAGTAAGGTTCTACATTTAGGCAACAAAAACAAAATGCACAGGTACAGTATAGGTGGTACCTTGCTCAGTAGTAGTAACTGTGAAAGGGATCTTGGAGTCCTAGTGGACAACCATTTAAATATGAGCCAGCTGTGTGCAGCAGCTGCCAAAAAAGCCAACACAGTTCTAGGCTGCATCAACAGAGGGATGGAATCAAGATCACATGAAGGGTTAATACCACTTTATAATGCCTTGGGGTAAGGCCACACTTGGAATACTGCATTCAGTTCTGGTTGCCACGATGTAGAAAAGATGTGGAGACTCTAGAAAGAGTGCAGAGAAGAGCAACAAAGAGGATTAGGGGACTGGAGACTAAAACATATGAAGAACGGTTGCAGGAACTGGGTATGTTTAGCTTAAGAGAAAGAAGGACTAGGGGAGACATGATAGCAGTGTTCCAATATCTCAGAGGCTGCCCCAAAGAAGAGGGAGTCAAACTATTCTCCAGGGCACCTGAGGGTAGAACAAGAAGCAATGGGTGGAAACTAATCAAGGAGAGAAGCAACTTAGAACTGAGGAGAAACTTCCTGACAGTTAGAACAATTAATCGGTAGAACAGCTTGCCTCCAGAAGTTGTGAATGCCCCAACACTGGAAGTCTTTAAGAAGATGTTGGATAGCCATTTGTCTGAAACAGTATAGGGTTTCCTGCCCAGGCGGGGGTGGGTGGGGGTTGGACTAGAAGACCTCGAAGGTCCCTTCCAACTCTGCTATTGTATTGTATTATTCTCAGCCAGTCTGTCCTTAATAGTCTTGAGAGTTGTTGAAAGCACCTGGGGGGTGGGGTTAATCTGTGGCCACAGAGTCATCTGAGTCAGATTGCAATGGTGTGGACCCATTTTGGGATTGCTGAAAGGGCTGCGTTGTAAGTGGGTGGTGTCATGTCCCTCCCCTTCTGTTAAAGGAGGGCTGTTTAGTTTTAGCACAGAAGGCCTCTTTGACTCCTCTTTCAAACCGGTAGTCCTTTCTGTCCAGACTTCAAAGCAGGCAATATTCCCCATCACTCCATTCAGTGGTGGGTTTCAATTTTTTTTTAGATCCTCTTCTGTGGGTGTGGCCTGCTTTGGGGGAGTGACTTGCTGGCCATGTGACCGGGTGGGAGTTGCTTGCCAGCCATGTGACTGGGTGGGCATGGCCAACTTGTAAAATGTGGTGAAACTCACTTAACAACGCTCTTGCTTAGCAACCAAAATGTTGGCTCAGAAACTCTGGCATTTGAAACACTCAAGTCTTAAAGCTGTCAAGTTACAAGACCCTTGCACCCCTAACCCTTTAGAACCCCCCCCCCCGGGTTTTCAAACTTGACAGCTTTAAGACTTGTGGACTTCAACTCCCAGAATTCCTCCTCCAGTCATGTTGGCTCAGGAACTCTGGCATTGAAGTGTGCAAGTCTTAAAGCTGTCAAGTTACAAGACCCTTGCCCCCCTAACCCTTTAGAAAAAAAACCCTCAGGGGTGTTCAAACTTGACAGCTTTAAGACTTTTGTGGACTTCAACTCCCAGAATTCCTCCTCTCGCTCTTCATCTTGATGATGTGCGGACCTGGCAGGGACCCACCCATGATTCCATTAGACCTGAAGAAGCTTCTTGGATGAGAAGTGAAATGTCTTCCATCAGAAGAAAGCTGGAAAAGGGACCCTTCTAGGGAGGTCTTCTAGTCTGACCCCCTGCTCAAGCAAGAAAGACCCTATGCCTGTGATGGCAAACCTATGGCACGCCTGCTGAAAGTGCCACGCCAAGCCATCCCTCCGGGCACGCCAGTTGCTCTTTGCGCTGGCCGATTTTTCTTCATACACGTGGGAGCACCGCAAACTGGAAGAACAGCTCCTTGGCACGCATGTGCATGCCGGGAAGCTGAGCTTCCAGTTTCCGGTGTGCAGATGCACGCTGGCCAGCTGGTCTTCATGCGTGCATGTGCACCAGAAGCTAAAATGGAAGCTCAGCTTGCCAGCACTTGCATATGTGCCAAGAAGCTGCTCCTGCGCGCCAGAGAGCTGCTCTTCTGGTGCTCCCCCTCAAATGCGCTTACACTCCTATTTTGGCACTTGGTTTCACCAACACTGCCCTATACCACATCAGACAAGTTCAGTCTCTTTAAAAACCTCCAATGATGAAGCAACCACTACTTCTGAAGGCAAGCTCTCTTCCATTGTTCTCCGTGTTAGGAAGTTTCTCCTTAGTTCTAGGTTGGTTTTTTCCTTGATGAGTTTCCACCTATTGCTTCTTTCCTCCCCTACAGGTGCTTTGGAAAATAAATTGACCCCCCCCCCCTCCTCTTCTTTGTGGCAGTCCCCAAATACTGGAATACTGCTCTCAAGTCACCCCTAGTCCTTCTTTTCGCTACCAGTTCCTGCAACCGTTGTTCATTTGTTTTAGTCTCCAGGCCTTTAATCATCTTACCTCACACATCCTCGCGACCAATCCGCTCTCACAGGGAGGGATTCCTCCAGGTGCCATCCGCCAAGCAATGCCAGCGGGCGGCGCCTAGGAGTAGAGCCTTCTCTGTGATGGGCCCAACCCTCTGGAATGACCTCCCCCGATATTAGAACTACTAACGACCTCCGCTCCTTCCGACAGAAGCTTAAGACCCACCTGTTCCAATTAGCTGGCCTGGCTGATGTATAGTCCCATCTTTAACCTCCTGGCAAACATCTTACTGTGTAATTTTTTAGGGGAATTTTAATTATATTTGTATTTTAATTTAAATTTGGTACAGCACATTCTACCTCCTCCGTTTATATGTTTATATGTTTATATATTTATGCACATTTATATTTTGTATCTACATGGTTTTTAATATGTCTGTACACCGCCCTGTTTAGGAGAGGGCGCGGGTTATAAATAAAAGTTTACTTACTTACTAACTTACTTATCTTAGTTGCTCTTCTCTGGGCTTTTTCCAAAGTCTCAACATCTTGTTTTGTAATGGGTGGAGACCCAATGCAGTATTCCAGATGTCTTTAACAACAACAACAACAACAAAAACTCCTGTTGCCCTTTGGAGTAAAGCCCCTTTGACACTTCCTAATGTTTGATATGAAAACGATCAAAGGGAATATGGTTTTAACTTAGGAAGTTCGGAGTTGGATAAGATACTTATGGGAACGGAAGAAAAAACAATGAAGAAACTATATAGCTACCTACTAAGAACTAGGTTAGAAGAAGAAGTGGTTAAAGAGACAATGGTAAGGACTTGGGCAAGGAATTTTGGTCACACCATTGAGTTAGAAAAATGGCAACAACTCTGGGAAAGGAACTATAAAGTAACCAAAGGTGTTTTTTTTTTTCCCAAGAGGCAACTGGACTTTCTTTTTTCTTTTCTTTTGAAGACGTTTCACTTCTCATCCAAGAAGCTTCTTCAGCTCTGACAGGATAGCCACCTCCTGGAAGAAAAAGCACCTTTGGGGACAATCCCGAGAATCCCTACAGGCTTTTAGCTATACAATTTGGGATGAAGACAATCTGTTGAAGAAATCTCCATCTGGGTTGAGTTCCAAGTGGGAAGAAAGAGACTGGAAACATGGTTGGAAAGATGGTTTATAGGTGGACAGGACCACATGGGTTTGAGGTCCTGGGCAGCTGACCACATGGAGAGAGAGGGAGAGAGAGAGAGAGAGAGAGAGAGAGAGAGAGAAACACACACAGAGAGAAACACACAGAGAGAGAAACACAGAGAGAGACAGAGACAGAGAGAGAGAGAAAGACAGACAGAGACAGACAGAGAGAGAGACAGAGAGAAAGACACAGAGAGAAAGACAGAGAGAGAGAGACACAGAGAGAGAAACAGAGAGAGAGAGAGACAGAGTCAGAGAGAGAGAGAGACAGAGAGAAAGACAGAGAGAGAGAGAGAGACAGAGACAGAGAGAAACACACAGAGAGAGAAACACAGAGAGAGACAGACACAGAGAGAGAGAAAGACAGACAGAGATAGACAGAGAGACAGAGAGAGACAGAGAGAAAGACACAGAGAGAAAGACAGAGAGAGAGAGAGACACACACAGAGAGAGTCAGAGAGAGAGAGAGAGTCAGAGAGAGAGAGAGAATGAGAGAAAGACAGAGAGAGAGACAGAGACAGAGACAGAGAGAGAGAGAGATTGATTGATTGATTGATTGATATCCTCTCTTGGGCCTTGCCCTTGAGCTTCCTGTTCCTGGGCAAGAAATGAATTCTATTGGTTGTCCGTCAGACTCCCATGAGGTTATGCAGGGGTCATAGCTAACTTTTGAGGTTGTATGAATTAAGTTTGATTGAGGCCTGGACTCTCTGAGATGATGTAATGTATCCTGAGATAGTGTTGGGCCAGCCCATTTGTGTCTTAATGACTTTCATGGTTTGGATCCTGAGCGATCCTACCATTCTACTTAATTCTGCTTTGGTTCAAAATATCCTGTCTTGAAGGGATTACCAAATCTACATTATTAAAAGCTGGCCTCAGTTTAGTATCTGGTTGGGAGCAAGGAACAGTGGCTCTAGGTTTGTTTCCAAGAGCATGGTTCTCAATTTCTCATCCAGGGAAATAAAATATACTGCCTTTTTAATATTTCCTAAAACATTTCATTCTTCTGTAGGACGTGAGCACCTACCCACTCTCCTAGAAAAATGAAATACACTGAGAAACATAGAACCTTATTTTTTTTCCTCTGGATAAGAAATGGAGAAACCTGTTTTTAGGCAGGAAACAGGCTCACTCTTAATAGCCCCCACCTTGGTCAATGGGTCATTAAAAACCCTGAGATTTTATAAGCAAAGAGTTGCTAAGAGGAGTCCATACAAAGTTGATTCCGGAGATGATTAGAGGACTGACACCACAAATGGCAGAAGATATGAGACTGTTTTGCTACTGGAAAGATACAGGTTGATAGATGGAAGAGTATAATTTAAAACTAGTTAAACTTAGTGAAATGTAGTGACAGTAGATATAATTAAACTTAGTGAAATGTAGTGACAGTAGATATAGTTAAATAAATAATTGATAATGATAATCATGTATACAATGTGTAGTGTTATGATAAGTAATAATATGAATATTGAATGGTACCCATGAAAGGAAGATTAGAAACCCCTTTGGATTATATATAAAGGTTAATTTAAAAAAAAGAATTAAGTTAGATTCAGTTAAGTCTTGATTATTAGGGGGGAAATGATATGATACAGGATATAGTCAAATAAAGGAGGGATAATGATAACGTTTATATATGTATGGGTACAACATAAGGAAATGGGATGTAAAGTGATTTGGAAAGAAGGATTAGAAAACTTAGTTATTAAATATTATGGATGTTTAGCTAGAATGGGATATAAGGATTCAGTGTTATTGGAGGATTTTAGAAATAGTAAATGAAATGCCAGTATGTTGTTATGTATTAAATCTTGGTATATTTTATGATGAAGGATGTTTAAATAATTATAGCCAAATGAAAATGGAGGTATGATGATGGTAACATGTATAAATATCTGAGTTAAAATATTTGAGTTATTATGAATTATGTTTGTTGACTGTGGACGAGATGCACGTAAGCCTTTCTGTAACAAACTGATACACTCTCTACAGTATGTAAAGAAGGATGTGTTGTGTTTGTTTTGAAGATTAAAAATAAAAAAAACTTTTATATATTAAAAAAGCCTGAGCTAGTCTACTCTACATAACAAAGGTAGAATTAGCCTTCCACAGAAACTCACCACATGGCAACGGGGAAGTCAACCAAGCTTGGGACTCAAAAAAAAAAAAAACCCACACAACCTCTCAAAGTTAGATAAGACTCCCTGCCCCCGGGAGACTTCTAGGAGAGGGGCGGATGCTAACTTTCTACAACCTTTGGAATGGGGTGAGGTCATACGCGTATTGCATTATGGCAGCGCTGTCAGTACGCAGCGACAAAAAATTTAGCCGTCAGTGTTCTAAAAGGAGGCCAATGACCAGCTGTCTGCAAGGAATATAAAACCCTCCATTCCCCCACTATCCTGTCAGAACTGAAGAAGCTTCTTGGAGGAGAAGCGAAACATCTTCAAAAGAAAAAAAAACAAGAAAGTCCAGTTGCCTCCTGAAAAAGAACCTTTGGCTTGCCTGGGTTTTTTTTTTAATTTAATATTTTTAAAATGCAAATAATACAAACATAGACATGCACATCTAAATAAAAGAAAGAAAGGAAGGAAGGAAGGAAGGAAGAAAGAAGGAAGGAAAGAAGGAAAGAAGGAAGGAAAGAAGGAAAGAAGGAAGGAAGAAAGAAGGAAGGAAGGAAGGAAGGAAGGAAGGAAGGAAGGAAGGAAAGAAAGAAAGAAGGAAAGAAAGAAAGAAGGAAAGAAAGAAAGAACTCTTAAAGAGCAGCAAAAAAGTGAAAATAAGGTTAATTTCCCCAAGTTAGAATTATGGCTTTAAATAGGTGACTTATATTTCCCCCAAAGGGCAACGCTTAAGTGTTATTGTACTTACCTATTTCACGCGGGCAATGAGATGCTTGCTTAAAAAATATTTTAAATTCATGTTTAATATTTGATATTGGAAGGAAAACCATCCGTTCTCTGTTTGGAGTGAACGAAAGAATTCAGGAAGTCAAAGGGAGTCATTTAGAGCTCGTTTTCAGCCCATTCCTCGTTAGTATAGTGGTAAGTATCCCCGCCTGTCACGCGGGAGACCGGGGTTCGATTCCCCGACGGGGAGAGGCGAAATTTTTTTTTTCTCCAATTATCTTTTGCAAAATTCAACGCAGCCAAAAGCAGCGCCTTTCTCCGAGGATCTAACCTTGCATGAAAGGTTTTGGGAAGATGTGATCTCGAATAGGGGAGGAAAACTGCAGGAGCCTCCATTAAAGAGGTTTTATAACAACGGGGGGAATTCTGGGAGTTGAAGTCCAGACGCCTTAAAGTTGCTAAGAAGAAATTCTGCTCTATACTATAAAATAAAAAAAAAATAGAATCTAAAATAAAAACAGATAAAATAAAACCACTGTTTCTCTTTTCAGGGACAGTTTGTTATTAAATCACTGCCAGAAAAGAAAAGAAAATAGGCGGTGCCTTTATTTTTAATTCTTCGGCATTGGATTCGTTTGCTTTGAAGGTCACAATATTGTCACAGTTTTAATCCTGTTTCAAATCTTGGGTAAAAGTTCACGCTGAACGATCGCCCGTTTCTTCGTAGAGGTCTCTGTGGCGCAATCGGTTAGCGCGTTCGGCTGTTAACCGAAAGGTTGGTGGTTCGAGCCCACCCAGGGACGCTTCGAGTTTTTTTATTCTTAGGAAAAATGAAAAAGATCAGAAATAGAACTGCTTCTTATGATAAGTCCACTGAATTGCATTTTGGTTTTAAAGCGATTATTCCAGCATCTGGGAACTAGAGTATATACTGCAGTGTATGCCTGTAGTTTTTATTTTTATATATTTATATATTTGTAATATATATATGTAAATATATATATTTTACACCGGAAAAGACCCGAATACAACAAGACCAGCCTTTAGTTTACAAAGGCTCATACTGGGATAAATTTATGTAATTATTTATGTATATATACACACACACAATATGTGGTCCTGGTGTGTGTCTGTGGTCAGCTTTGAGAAACTGCAAGGGCCTTACCCGTGCTTCACGATGAAGCTATGTGATCGGGAAATGCAGAAGGAATCCGGTTCACTCCGGTTCAATCTGTTGGTTCAATGGTGGCCGGTGATTGAAACACATAAGGAAATATTGTATCTGCCGCCTTGAGTCCAAAAGCAGTTCCATAGTGGAAGGCGTAGATATGTTGGTGGGGTACCGACATTTACTACTGTTAGGAGCCCCAGACCGCTCCTGAGTGAAGGAGTGGAACATCTGCCAGTTTGAACTGAGGTAACGGAATGTGAGGCAACTGGCAGTCAGAACAGAGTTCTTTTCAGGTGGGGAGGGAGAGTAGAATTCCTTAGCCTCAGAGCGTGTTAATTACGGTATAAGAAATACCAATGATCTGATGGTCATCTCCAAAAATCCTTTCTTCATGAGCACCTAGAAGCTAAGAGGAATATATGTGCCAAATTTCAAGTTTGTAGGCTTCCATCCTGAATGTTTCAAGATTTGTACCATAAAATAACTTCATTGTTGTCAGCCAACTCAATTGTTGCAAACCTAGTTTATTATTCAGCTGATTACTCAGATTCCATCCTATTCCTTCAGAGGAACAATTCAAGCTGTTGTAAACACCCAGCTAATCATACTTTGTATGTGTGTGGTGTGCATACAGCCTACAAAGCTAACCACCAACTAATAAATAATAATCTCGGGTTACTATTATTTGAGGGAGGCTTGAGAGAGGAGGGGATTGACAACACGAGCGATTGCGTAGTAAACAGATTGAAAAAGGGGGTCGGAAGAAAAATCTATCTGATTCAGTTCCAAGCTGGGAGAAAGGCTCTAGAAATAAAATGGAGGCTGATTGGAAGGAAAGTTTATGGAGGAGCAGAACCAGAACGTCGTTCTGGGGCTGCTGACAAATTAGCTTTATACAGTTTCTGAAATGCTGCTGGGAGTTGTGCAATGTAGTGAGAGCCCATGTCTTTTGCTCTTCTAATGGTGGTGGGTTAATCCTATTGTGCCCTAAAAGGTCAGTCCCTTACTTAGAATCTGGTTGGGGGAAGGATGTAAATTTTAATCCTGTCTCTGGAGGGGTTTTCTTTGTGAATAGGCTGGCCCTATTCATGGGCATTTGCGGTTGGCTATTAAGAAAAACTGGGGGCTGCTTTCTGCCTCTAAGAACATGTTTCTCCATTTCTCCTTTGGGGAAATATAATATTCTGTCGCTTTTAACAATTCCTCAAAATATTTCATTCTCTGGGTCAGGGGTGGAGCTTTTTCCCATAAGGGGAACATTTCCTGTGCTTCGGTTCCATTTGTATTATATAGAGCAGGGGTGTCCAAACTTGGGAACTTTAAGACTTGTGGACTTCAACTCCCAGAATTCCCCAGCCAGCCTGGCTGGGGAATTCTGGGAGTTGAAGTCCACAAGTCTTAAAGTTCCCAAGTTTGGACACCCCTGATATAGAGGGTATGAATCAGTAACGGTACCCTACTATCTTCACTACCGGTTCGGTAGCAGGAGCGCGCACGCATCTGTGCATGCGCAGATGTTTGGGTGAACGGGTGGGGCCTCGCACCACCGCCACTACCAGTCCGCCCAAAGCA
The DNA here is from genome assembly GCA_029891615.1 of Natrix natrix natrix. Lineage (NCBI taxonomy): Eukaryota > Metazoa > Chordata > Lepidosauria > Squamata > Natricidae > Natrix > Natrix natrix. The sequence goes on from JAKRSK010003420.1 coordinate 13,956,831, forward strand.
GGAAGCAGATCACCTCTGGTGTGAATGAAGCTGCTGTACTCTAAATCTGTGTTTCTCAACCTTGGCAATTTTAAGACAATTTTAGAGGGACACTAAAGATAAAGAGAAAAGGAAGATACAGAATATTTTCGAACATGGGACTTTTTTTTTTTTTACAAATGGTTGGGTAATAGAGATAGAAATTAGGAGCAGGAAAAGTATTATCGTGTAAGCAAATTGACCCAGACAATGCACTGTTCACAAAGCAGCTATGCATGTTAAATGAAAATGTATAAACTGTTTTTAAAAAAGCCACATACTTGAGTAAAGTTACCAGGATTGGGAGTACAGATAGTTCTCGACTTACAACGGTTTGTTTAGTGAGCGTTTAAAGTTACAAGGTGATTCGAAAAAGTGGCTTGTGGACCTTTTTTTTTCCCCACACTCACAACTGTTGCGGCATCTCTAAGGTGACCTGATCAAAATTCAGACGTGTGGCCACCGACTCATATTTATGACTGTGGTGGGGGGGTCATGTAAATCAGGAGTCACCAATCTTTCGGACCTCACTCCATTCATAATTTTAAATCCCACAGACCACTAATATGATCGGCTTAATGACTGGCTGGTTGGCTGGCTGTGGCTAGGTGGGTCATGTGACTGCGTGGGTGTGGCCAACTCCATGTCACTCACGTCAAGGGAAGCCTCGCCGGTCTCTACTTGCTCCTCCCCTCCCAGCCACTCCTCGCCTGCCCGCCCGGGCTGCTTAGGGCCCCAATAGGAAGCAGTTGCTGGAGCTAAGCAGCCACCCTGAGAAAGAGTTGGCAAAATAGCTCGCTTGGTTCAGATTGGATCTGACCGAGAAGGAGGCTCAGCAGAAGCACCTCACTGAGGACTAGGAGCATAGGCTTTCCAAGCAGAGGGAAGACCTGCGGGAGTGCAAAGCCAGGGACCGGCGCCTGGAAGCTCAGCGGGCTGAGATGGTCAGCCAGTTACAAGCCATGATGCATTCCCACTGGGACAAGGCCCTCCGGCTCTTTGCCACCAGCGGCACTTCCTTCCAGCCTTCGCCCAAAGCCTCACACCAGGAGGCTGAAGCAGACCCCAAGTCGGAATTTCTGCCCCCCTCCGACCCACACAAAAAGACCCCAAAGGGGGAGACTCTCTGCAGCAACACAAGCGTTCATTGCACGTATCCATCCCAGGGACCTTAGTTTGAGGAGCCCTGATTTAGTGCAATATAAAAAGTGCAAATACTTTTTCTGCGGAGCACCCAAAATTTTCTCGCAGACCGCCAGTGGTCCACGGACCCCCAGTTGGTGACCCCCTGATGTAAATCACCTTTTGCACTCTTCAGAAAAGCAAAGTGAATGGGGAAGCCAGCTTCACTTAACAACTGTTGGAAGAAATGTCCTTCTGGGTTCGGCTCCAAGTGGGGAAAAAAAGACACTGGAGACATGGAGGCTGCTTGGAAAGATGGTTTTAATGGTGGACAGGACCACATGGCTTGAGTCCTGAACAGCAAAGGTGATCACATGCTTCAATGTTGGTGGAGAAGAAGAGAAGGGCAGAGAAGAGAATGAAGAAGGGCTTGCAGGGCTTTTTATAATCTGTTCTGCCCCACCTATCTGTTTCCTGCTCCTGTGTAAGAAATGTATTCTGATTGGTTGCCAGACTCCCATGGGCCCGTGCAAGGGCAACCCTCTAGGCCAGTGCTTCTCAATTATTTTCTGTCATGCCCCCCCTAGGAAGAAGAAAACATTTCGCGCCCCCCGCGCGACTGTAAATAGTATCATTTGTCTATAAAATTGTTATAAGTACACCTCTGCATAACACTGTATCCTTATTAAGGTATAAGAGAATAAAAAAAGAAAGAAATGTGGATCAATTTACAACAAAGAATAGCTTTATTAACTGTAGCAGAAAAGATTTAAAGGAGCACAGGATTTAAAGAAACACAATATTAAAAAAAACTTTAACCTGCAAAACAAAAATATATAAAATAATTTGAGCTGAGCCCCCCTTTACAAAGCCTCGCGCCCCCCCTGGGGGGCCCGCCCCACTATTTGAGAAGCACTGCTCTAGGCTGAGTTTTGAATCCAGGTTTGGTTGAGTTCTCAGATGCCATGTGGTCAGTTGAGTAAAGGCTTATATTATCATGCCTTCATTCCCATCCCCCTGGAGCTGAAGGGGAGAAGTCTTTATTATGTAAAATCTTCTTAGCTTGGCCTTCTTAATGGCCCATTGACAAAGTGGGGATGGGCCGGAAGCTGCAGGAATTTACTTTGTGTTTAAAACGTGTTTCTCCCTTTTTCACATCCAGGGAAATATAATATTCTGCCTTTTCAATATTTCCTAGGATATTTCATTTTTCTGGGAGAGGGCTGGGTGATAACTTCCTACACAACCATGTTCCTAACAACGACTGTAGTGATTTACTTAACTGTGGCAAGGTGAGGGGTAAAATGGAGCTAAATTTCCAAACCGATTCCTCACTTAGAAAAAATACATTTTGGGCTCAGTTGTGGCCCTGAATCAAGGACTGTCTGTGACAGGATTGAACAATCTAAATGAATTTAAAATGTAAACCCCGATTTCACATATAAAAACCATCACTTGTTGTTTAGAAATTGAGAACTTGAAATTTAACATTTCATTTAGGAATTTAAAAATACGAGCTTGCATGCTCCTGTCTGTTTAGGAACTCCGAGTAGTAGACATTTATTACACATATCTAATCTGTCATTAGAGGTAAGGGGGGGATGAAAGAAAAAGAGGCAACTGGTTTATAAAAATAGCATCTACTATTTTCTGTGTCTTAAAGATAATGGAAGTAAGCCAGCTTTAGAGTCTGAAATTAAAAGCCTCACACAATTTAGCAGATTAAAAAAAGCTCACTTTTAAAGGGAGTTCTTTCTGCCTTCTTTTAGAGTCTCTAAAAGCTAATTCTGACTTGAAAGAACATTTTTTAATAATTTGTTAAGGAGAAAACTAGAGACAACTGCCCACAAATCGGGAACTGGGAAATATTTCATGCTCTTGGTTTTTTTTAAAAAAAAAGCAAAGCTACTTTTGCTCATGAAAAAAAGGCTAAATTAATCCAATGAATAACATGGATTTAATTACTGAGCTATTCTAAAGAACAGCATCTAAGGATTTGCAGGGTACTGCAAAAACGAAATGCTGACAGAGGGGGTTGGATCCTAAGCAACATTAAACAACTCAACACCAGCTTCCCCCACTCTCCTTTTCAGAAGGGGATCCAAGCATTTTTTTCCTACATACCAGCCTACTTGATAACTTTTTGTAAAGATTGTGCTGATTGAACGCTGTTTGCATGATACAAGGATTTTGAGGACTTCCCAAGACAAAGGAAACATTAAAGTGGATGGACCTTATCAGCCAGGAAGAAATGCAAGAAGTCTTTATTTCAAATGGAAATCCATAAACCTTGATAGAAGAGCCCTTTGGCATCCCCCTTTCTCCCGCCCTAAAATAAGTCATGATTTTGGCATAAAGCGGCATATAGCCAGCTGTGTATATCGCAAATTTATTTTTCAGATAAAGTTTTTTTAAAAAGCGAAGAGGACAGTCCTGTTTCTTCCTAGATAGCTATGACTGGGACTTGAATATATCTTTTATACTAAGAGGATTCCTGGAATCTGGTTCTCCTATCAAAGTACTAAATCAGTATAGTTTTTAGGAGAGCAGATTTCCACCAGGAAAAAAAAATCAAAACATTGGACAGAGAGCCCCAAATTTGCATACTGGACTTTCTAATTGTTCTTTTGAAATCACAACATATTTCAAAGTAAACCATTGTATTACTTTACATGTAAACAGGGCTTAGATTCGAGGGGGAACTTTTTCTGGGATGTGATGAGGATAATCCCTCTAGGAAAAAAACCAACAAAATAGATCTACTTTGCTCTAAATTGGTCTATCTATCTGTATTTTTTTCCCCTGGCTTTATTCCTTTTGCCTGCCAAAACACTGAATCATGAGTTGCGTATATGCCCCTCCTTTTACAAATTAATCAGGGCGAAGAAAATATGTACATTTTACTAGGTAGAATAAAGAAGAAATGGTTTATTCCCCTTTCTCTTTGCTTTTGGCTGTTAGTTTCTAATAGAAAAAAATTAGCTGTAACTTGTTCTGGTGGTGGAATGGCCAAGAAACAGGTAGGTTAAGAATATATCTGGATGCTGTATATGCTTTGTAATATTTAGCAGTTCTTATTTATGTTTGCTAGTGTGCATTGCCAAACACCCTCAAAATAGACCTACTTTGGTCTAAATAGGTCTGCAGCTCTATTTTTCTCCAGGTTTTATTCCTTTTGCCTGCCAAAGCACTGAATCAAGAGTTGCTTACATGCTCCTCCTTTTACAAATTAATCAGGGCGACGGAAATGGGTCGAAGATCCCTTCCATCTCCCCTTAATAAGTCACGATTTAGGTGTAAACCGGCATAAAGCTATGTAGATGGCAAAAAATTTTCACCTAAAGCAAAAAAGCAAAAAGAACAGCTCTTCCATTGAAGAGCACTGGCGGGTTTTTTTTTTCCTTTCGGAAAATTCATTTATTTGAGAGTGGCAATTTAATGCGCTTTTCCTATTATGCCGAAGACATAAGCAGCTGAAAAAAAAAAGCCCATATATCGCAACTCAGAATCGATTTGGAATTCTTGAATAACTGATCCAATAATACACACCCATTTCTTCCCAGCTAGCTGTGAACGGGACTTGAATATATCATTTATACTAGATTCTGGGAATCTGGTTCCCGCATTAAAGTATTAAATCAGTACAGCTTTTAGGACGGCAAATTTACACCAGGAAAAAAAATCAAAACATTGGAGAGCCCCAAATTTGTGTATCTCAGAGAATTTCTAATTGTTCTTCTGAAATCACAGCATATTACAAAGTAAACCATTGCATTACTTTACACGTAAACGGGGCTTGGATTCGAGGAGGAAGTTTTTCTGGGATGCGATGTGGATAATCCCCCTCTAGGGAAAAAAAACCCCCACCAACAAAATAGATCTACTTTGCTCTAAATGGGTCTACCTATCTGTATTCCCTTATTCCTTTTGCCTGCCAAAACACTGAATCAAAAGTTGCTTACGTGCTCCTGTTACAAATTAATCAGGGTGAAGGAAATGGGTCGAAGATCCCTTCCATCTCCCCTTTTAATAAGTCACGATTTAGGTATAAACCGGCATAAAGCTATGTAGATGGCAAAAACTTATTTTTCACCTAAAGCAAAAAAGCAAAGAGAACAGCTCTTCCATTGAGAAAGTGGGTGGCTCTTAAAAGAGCCTTTGGGTCTGGCGAAGGAGGCTTTTTTTTCCGTCTCCAAGCTCGTTTTACTTGGAGCTGGTGTACTTGGTGACGGCCTTGGTGCCCTCGGAGACGGCGTGCTTGGCCAGCTCTCCGGGCAGGAGGAGGCGGACGGCCGTCTGGATCTCGCGGGAGGTGATGGTGGAGCGCTTGTTGTAGTGAGCCAGGCGGGAAGCCTCGGCGGCGATGCGCTCGAAGATGTCGTTGACGAAGGAGTTCATGATGCTCATGGCCTTGGAGGAGATGCCGGTGTCGGGGTGGACCTGCTTGAGGACCTTGTAGACGTAGATGGAGTAGCTCTCCTTGCGGCTCTTCTTGCGCTTCTTGTCCCCCTTCTTCTGCGTCTTGGTGATGGCTTTCTTGGAGCCTTTTTTGGGCGCGGGAGCGGACTTGGCCGGTTCGGGCATCTTCAAGCACTTTCTCGTTCTTCCCCCTCTCAGAAAGTGTCTCGGCTCAGCCCGAAGCTCCGGTATTTATAGGCCGCCGACGGGTTCGCCCGCAGCGTTGTCATTGGCCCAGAGGTCTTCCTCGTCACGCTCCCGCGCGCGCCAAGTATGCAAATGAGTAGGATTTAAACGCGGCGAGGGGATTGGTCCGCGCGTGAGCCGGAGGCTGGTTCGAGAATTCCTCTGGGAGGCGCAACGGGAGGGAGGCGTGAAACACGAAGCGCCAATGATTCGTTCACTTCATGTGATCTGAAACTTTCACTGAAAGCCACTCCAGAGGAAAGGATGCCAAACAATCCGTTCGTCCTTTTGGGGTTTTCTTTTGGGGTGTGTGTGTGGCAGGGAGGGGAAGGGAATAAAATAAACCTGCATCTCCTCTCCTCTGCCTCGAGGGAATCCGCGGAAGGAAGGGACAGAATCCAATCCCTGCAATTTCTTCTCGGACAGTTAGAACAATTAAATCAGTGGAATAACTTTGGCATTGTGGTGTGAACTCGCCCCCAGAAGTTGTGGGGGCTCCAACATTGGCAGCTTTTAAAGAAGAGGTTGGATAATCATACGTCTGGAATGGTATGGGGTTTCTGCCTAAGCAGGGGGTTGGACTAGAAGACCTCCAAGGTCCCTTCCAGCTCTGTTATTCTATTATTCTATTCTATATTCCATTCTATTCCTATGGTTTCCATTCTATTCTATATTCTATTCTATATTGCATTCTATTTCTAATGTATTCCATTCTATTCTATTCCCTATTCTATATTCCATCCTATTCCTATGGTATTCCATTCCATTCTGTATTATATTCTATATTGCATTCTATTTCTATTGTATTCCATTCCATTCTATATTATATTCTATATTGCAGTCTATTTCTATTGCATTCCATTCCATTCTATTCCCTATTCCATTCCATTCTATTCTATATTCCATTCCATTCTATATTCTATTCTATATTCCATTCTATTCCCTATTCCGTTCCATTCCATTCTTTATTCTATTATATTCCTCTTGTATTCCATTCTAGTCCCCATTCTATTCTATATTCTATATTATTCCGTTCTAATCACTATTTCCCATTCCAATTCCATTCCATTGTATTGCAATGAACCAGGACATCTGAACTCTACCCTTTACCCTCCTCTTTCAACCTAATGAGAAATATGTGCAGCTTTTCCTGCATAGCAACCTTCTCCAATCGGGGTGCCGTTCTGCCTGGGTTGGATTCCAGATCCCATCAGCGGCAGCGGAGCTGTGAACAACGAAATTTGCTGCTGTTGCTGGCAGGTTCCACGGATGTCCTTTCCAGCCCACCCATTCCCAATTTCCCACAGTCCGGAGCCCATGAACCCTTGGTTCTCAAGAGCCCTTTCGCCACCCCCTTTCTCCCACCCTGGAATCCATTACTCTCCAATACACAGTATTGGGGAAAAGGACATCCCATCAAATCTGGATTGGGGTTACATCAAAAAAAGATCATCGATCCCAGGAAAGGGCTGGACGGGGAAGGAATAACAAGAGTTGGAAGGGACCTGGGAGGTCCTCTAGTCTAACTCGCTGCTCAAGTAAGAACCCTCTACCTACCTACCCACCCACCTACCCTCCCTCCTACCTACCCACCCACCCACCTAACTACCCACCCACCCATCTACCCACCTATTTACCTACACCTACTTTCCCACCCATCCACCCATCTACCTACCTACTTACCCACACCTACCTTCCCACCCACCTAGCTACCCAACTATCTACCTTCCCACCCACCCATCTACCCTCCTATCTACCTACCCACCCACCCATTTACCCACCTACCTTCCCACCCACCCATCTACCCACCTACTTACCCACACCTACCTTCCCACCCGCCCACCTTCCCACCCACCCACACCTACCTACCCACCCACCCATTTATCCACCTACCTTCCATCTACCCACCTACTTACCCACACCTACCTTCCCACCCATTTACTCACTTACCTTCCCACCCACCCATCTACCCACCTACTTACCCACCCCTACCTTCCCACCCACCCATCTTACCCACCCCTACCTTCCCACCCACTTTCCCACTTACATACCCACCCATCTACCTTCCCACCCACCTATTTACCCTCCTACCCACCCATCTATCCACCAACTTACCCACACACCTACATGCACGGCCACCTACCTTCTCCACCCTCTACCTACCCACCCATCTACCCACCTACTTACCCTCACACCTACATGCACGGGCCCACCTGCCCTCCTACCTTCCCACCCACCTACCTATTTACTCTCCCACCCACCTACCTACCTACCAGCTAAATATATAAATTTCTTCTTTTAAAATGTGAGACATTTTTAAAAAAACAAAAAGTTCATCCAGGAGCTCCTCCTCCCTGTTTTCCTCCGGGGCTGTGTTCCCCCCTCCCCTCCCCGCTTCCCTCCATCCAATTTTCATTTTTTGAGCCCGTCCCCTTTAAGCGCGTCCCCGACCGGCCCCGCTTTGGCCTCCGCGGGAAGTCGCGCGCGTGCGGCCCTCGCCCGCCCTCTTCCGCCAGGCGAGGTGGCGTCTCGCGCGTTCACGGAGGGGGAATCGTTTCCCTCGAAGCATCCCGGCTGAGGGAGCGGCGGAGGTTGAGGGTTGGGGATGGGCTGGGGTTTCTTTTTCCTTTTTTGGGTGGATGGAGCTGATTTCCATTTTGCGGCAGGGTGAGTCTGCCTCGCCTTACTGGAGGAGGGGGCGGCTTGATTCCCTCTGTTATTATTATTATCATCATTATCATTATTATTATCAGTATTATTATTATCATCATTATTATCATTATTATTATCATCATTATCATTATTATTATCATCATTATCATCATTATTATCATCTATTATCATTATCATCATTATTATGTATTATCATTATCATTATTATCATCATATTCATCTATTATCATATTATCATCTATTATATCCATTATCATTATCTATCATTAGTTATTATTATCATCTATTATCATCATTATTATATTATTATTGCTTATATTATAATCATTATTATCACGTTATTATCATCATTATCATTATCATTATTATTATTATTATTATCATTATCATTATTGTTGTTTTGTTGCTTGTTTTGTTATCCTTACTACCATTAATATCATTATTACCGTCATTATCGCTATTGTCATTATCATTGTTTTATTGTTTTGTTTTATTATCATTATTATTGTAATCATTGCCATTATCATTGTTGTTGTTTTTTGTTATTGTCATCGTTATATTCATTATCATTATTGCCACTATTGCTCTATTTGTTGTTTTCTTGTTATTATTATTACTATCGTTGTCATTATTGTCATTATTTTCTTGTTTGTTTTATTGTGGCTATTATTATTATTATTACTATTACTACTACTACTACTACTACTACTACTACTACTTGGTTAATCTTTGGTGAGATTCACAGCCTTTGGGGTTGGTTGGTAGCTCAACAGCTCGAGTCCTAACCAAGGACCTAGGAACTGTTAAGGTAACGTCGGAGGATATAAGTTGTTCCAAGTAGGGCGGTTTTTTGTAGAGTCAGAATGTTCAAGTCAGGTAAATTTAGAATTTCCAAATAGCGAGGTAGCCCTTTAGGTATTGCTCCAAGGGCTCCAATTACAATTGGGACAACACATGATTTCTTTTTCCACAGTCGCTCAACCTCAATTTGCAAGTCCCGGTATTTTGTGATTTTTTTCTTGCTGTTTATCTTCAATTCGTGCATCACCAGGTATTGCAATGTCAATGAACCATACTTTTTTCTTTTCAACTATTGTTATGTCAGGTGTGTTGTAGGCCAAGTGCCTGTCAGTCTGGATTCTGAAGTCCCACAAGATCTTGACTTTCTCATTCTCTAAAACCTTCTCAACCTGATGGTCCCAGTGGTTTTTGCTGTACTCAAATCCAAACTTTTGGCACAATTTCCAGTGAATGATCTTAGCAACGCGGTCATGGCGTTGTAGGTAGTCAGTTTGTGAAATTTTGCTGCACCCGCTGATCAAGTGGTCGACTGTCTCATCTTTCTCATTACAGAGGCGACATTTGCTGTTGGTGGTAACATGTTGAATTTTTGCCTTCATGCAGTTTGTGGCTAAGGCTTGTTCTTGAGCTGCCAAAATAAAGCCTTCTGTTTCTTTTTTCAGTACTCCTGATCTTAACCAGTTCCAAGTTAGTTTTTGGTCAGCTTTGCCTTCAATACTTTTCAAGTATTGGCCATGCATAGCTTTGCTTTTCCAATTTTCAGCTCGCTTCTCAATTACTTCTTTCTTATATTCAGCTTTTAACTTAGTTGTCTTCAAAAGGCCTCATTTATTTATTTCCTTAATCATTGGTTCTTCCCTTTTCTGGATGTAATCATTCAAGCTGTGTCTTTCTTCTTCCACACTCTGCTTTACTTGTAGGAGTCCTCGACCACCTTCTGCTCTTGGTAGATACAATCGGTCAACATCACTTTTAGGGTGCAAAGCATGATTCATTGTCATAAGCTTCCTTGTTTTTCTGTCCAAATTGTCCAACTCCATCTAAGTCCAGTCAATTATTCCTGCAGAGTATCGAATTACAGGTATAGCCCAGGTATTTATGGCTTTTATGATGTTTCCTCCACTCAATTTGGACTTTAATATCTTGCGACTTCGTCGAATGTACTTGGCTGAGGTTAATTCCTTGACTTTATTATGCATTAAGTCAGAGGCCTCTAAAATCCCCAAGTACTTGTAGCCTTCTTCTGGTTTTACTGCCTTTATCATTTCTTCATTCTCAAGTTGTATTCCATCATCTTCTAGGATCTTGCCTGCCTTGGTTGCCATTGTTGCACATTTGTCAATTCCAAACTGCATACCAATGTCTTGGCTAAATTCTTTTGTGCTTTCAATTAATAAATTCAGCTTTTGTTTTACCAAACAGCTTCAAATCATCCATGTACACCAAGTGTGAAATTTTCAGTCCTTTCTTTCCAAGTCCGTATCCACAGCTCTCCTTCTTCAAAATGGTTGTCAGTGGTAGCATTGAGAGTATAAAAAGTAGGGGTGAAAGGAAATCACCCGGGAAAATGCCTCGTTTAATTTCAACTTCGCCCAGTTCTTCTCTATTAGCCATAAGCTTCGTTTTCCAGAGGTTCATTGAAGTTTCCATGAATTTTTGTACGTTGCTGCTAATACCAAAGATTTTCAGGTATTTCTTGTTCCAGCTGTAGGAACTGAATCAAACGCTTTCTTATAGTCTATCCAAGCCATGAACAGCTTGGTTCGTCTTTTCTTTGAATTCTTTAGGATTAGCTTGTCAATCAGCAGTTGGTCCTTTGTTCCTCTTGAATTTCTGCAGCATCCTTTCTGTTCTACAGGAAGCAAGTCATTTCTTTCCAAGTATCCGTAAATTTGGTTTATTATTATTATTATTATTATTATTATTATTATTATTATTATTATTATTATTACACACTTCATTCATTAAACATAAAACTCAGCCAACTTATTATTATTACTGTATTATTATTATTATTATTATTATTATTATTATTATTATTATTATTATTATCTCTTCTATTCATTAAAATAATGAAATTCAGTCAACTGCCAATATCCTAGGTATCAACCAAGTATATTATTTATTATTATTATTATTATTATTATTATTATTATTATTATTATTATTATTATTATTATTATTATTATTATTATTTACTTTATTCATTAAACATGAAACTCAGCCAACTTATTATTATTATCATCATCATCATCATCTCTTCTATTCATTAAAATAATGAAATTCAGTCAACTGCCAACATCCTAGGTATCAACCAAATATATTGTTATTATTATATACTTTATTCATTAAGCATGAAACTCAGTCACTGAAACTGAACGTTCAAAAATCCATTACAAATACCATTGACTGGCATTGATGGTTTATACAGGTTGCTGCCAGCATCCTAGGTATCAACCATGTACCTTCTTAAAATGTTTATTATTTATTTATTAAATAAATATTTATCTTTTATTTATTAAATATTATTATATACTTTATTCATGAAACATGAAACTCAGGCAATTGAACATTTAAAAATGTATCACAAATACCATTGACTGGCATTGATGGTTGATACGGTTTGCTGCCAGCGTCCTAGGTATCAATCAAGTATCTTCTTAAGATGTATGATGTTCTGAGTAGCGCAGGTTTTTTTGCAGTTCTACCAGGTTGCAGGAAGCTGCAATTTCTTGATCTATTTTGTAAAATTCTTGGACATGGTACCAAGTGCCTTGAGGACAATGGGTATCCCTGTTACATGTTTCATCCATAGCCGAATAGTTTCGATGGAAGTCCGTGGAAGATAGGCTTAAGATACAGAAGGATCTTGACAAACTTGAACATTGGGCACTATCTAATAAAATGAAATTCAACGGTGAAAAGAGTAAGGTTCTACATTTAGGCAAGAAAAACGAAATGCACAAGTACAGTAGAGGTGGTACCTTGCTCAACAGTAGTAACTGTGAAAGTGATCTTGGAGTCCTAGTGGACAACCATTTAAATATGAGCTAGCCGTGTGCAGCAGCAGCTGCCAAAAAAGCCAACAGAATTCTAGGCTGCATAAACAGAGGGATAGAATCAAGATCACATGAAGTTTTAATACCACTTTATAATACCTTGGTAAGGCCACACTTGGAATACGGCATTCAGTTTTGGTCACCACGATGTAGAAAAGATGTGGAGATTCTAAAAAGAGTGCAGAGAAGAGCAACAAAGACGATTAGGGGACTGGAGGCTAAAACATATGAAGAACGCGTTGCAGGAACTGGGTATGTCTAGCTTAATGAGAAAGAAGGACTAGGGGAGACATGATAGCAGTCTTCCAATATCTCAGGGGCTGCCACAAAGAAGAGGGAGTCAAACTATTCTCCAAGGCACCTGAGGGTTAGAACAAGAAGCAATGGGTGGAAACTAATCAAGGAGAGAAGCAACTTAGAACTGAGGAGAAATTTCCTGACAGTTAGAACAATGAATCAGTGGAACAGAAGTTGCCTCCAGAAGTTGTGAATGCCCCAACACTGGAAGTCTTTAAGAAGATGCTGGATAGCCATTTGTCTGAAACGGTATAGGGTTTCTTGCCTAGGCAGGGGGTTGGACTAGAAGACCTCCAAGGTCCCTTCCAACTCTGCTTTTGTATTGTATTGTAATTAAATGAAGCCGGCCAGAATGACTTGAATGCCTGGCATCTTTAAACCAGAATAAAGATTTCATTATTTTGTTTCTTTTCTCCTTGTTTCATGGGGTTAGCATATTTTAGCATGTTTGGACGTGCAGGTTTTCCTCGACGTACGACCATTTGTGTAGGGACTGTTCGAAGTTCTGACGGTGCTGAAAAAAGTGACTTGGGACCGTTTTTCGCACTTACGACCGTTGCCGCATCCCCGTGGTCATGTGACCCAAATTCAGCCGCTTGGCAACCGACTCGCATTTAGGATGGTTGCAGCGTCCCCAGTGTAATGGGATCGAATGTCGCGACATTCCGACGAGCAAAGTCACTCGGGAAGCCAGATTCCCTTAACAACCGGGTCGCTGACTTAACAACTGCAGTGATTCACTGAATAACGAGGGCAAGGAAGGTGTCAGATTTCCAAGGGATGAAACCCATTCAAAGAAGAAATGTGCAATGTCCATCTTGGAAAAGAAATTTTGAAAGGGGGGGGGTCAAAATGACCCCCCCCAAGGACGCAGCGTTGTAAATATGAACAATGATACTTTATAAGTGTCTAAATTTTGATCACGTGATCATGGGGATACTACAAAAGTTGCAACTGTGAAAAACGGGCACGTAATGACTGTTAGGAGTTTAGCCAGCATGACCAAGAGTGGTAGATGTTAGAAACTAAGAAACACGGGGTGATTTTGTGGCAGAACTGGCTTACCGTATTTTTCGGAGTATAAGGCGCACCTTTTTTCCCTCAAAAAAGAGGCTGGGAATCTGGGTGCGTGTTATACATCGAATGCAGCATTTTTTGCCTCCCGAAGCCCCACCCCCTTCACCAAAATAGCTGTGCATACCCTTATGGAGGCTTTCAGAGAGCTCCTGGGGGCTGGGGAGGGCAGAAATGCATGCATATGACAAAAAATGGGCTCTTTTTGTGAAAAACGGGCCATTTTTTGCTCATTTTTGGGGGGCCCTATCCCCCCCAGGAGCACTCTGCAAGCCTCCCCAAGGCTATTCATGTGTGTGTGTGTGTGTGTGTATATGTATTTGTGTTACAACCCCTGGTATGCCCAAATTTGGGAGGGAGCTCACTACTCTCCCTTTCTGTCCTTCGGCTCATTACAGAGGACCATCCAGACAGAAAACCATATTTTTATCTTTAATGTTGCCTTTTTATATTTGTGTTGTAAATCCCTTTATTTATTTATCAGCACATATACAACATACATACATACATACATACATACATACATACATACATACATACATATATGTATTTGTGTTACAACCCCTGGTATGCACAAATACATACCTATTTCCCTGGCCTTGCTGATAAGGAAGAGAACCTGTGGCTTAGTGGCAATTACATTGGCCTGGTATGCAATACAGCCCAGGTTCAAATCACAGTAAGGGTATGGCTAGCTGATGAGAGCTAAATAGCTTGAAATAGATCTATACTAGTCTCCCTTTATTTATTTATTTATCAGCACAAATACAACACATGGAAATCTGGGTGGTCTTATACATCGAATGCAGCATTTTTTGCCACCCGAAGCCCCGTCCGCTTCACCAAAATGGCCGTGCATACCCTTATGGAGGCTTTCAGAGAGCTCCTGGGGGCTGGGGAGGGCAGAAATGAGCAAAAAACGGCCTGGTTTTTGCCCCTCCCCCCCAGCCACCAGCAGCACTCTATAAGCCTATGCATGCAATTTTTTTGACGAAAAACCGGCCCGTTTACGTGAAAAACGGGCCGTTTTTTTTGATCGTTTTTGGCCACCCCCCCTTCCAGGAGCACTCTGCAAGACTCCACCCCCCCCCCAAGGCTATTCATGCCTTTTAAAAAAAAACAGGCCCGTTTTCGCAAAACAAACTTGAAATGGGCCTGTTTTGGGGAGGTTTGCAGAGTGCAAAAACTTTTTTTTTTCCTTTTGGAAAGCTCTTTAACTGATTGATGAGAATTGCATTGATCAAGTGCTGTGCCAGCAGAAACAAAGTCTTAGGTGCTGCAGATTGTCAGAGATTTCCTTCTCCAGCACATGGATAAATACACCTGGAAACATCTTTCTACCTATCTACTCTCTCTCTCCCCCCACCTATCTACTGTATCTCTCTCTCTCTCTCTCTCTTTCTTTTCTCTCTCTATCCCTCTACCTACCTACACACACTCTCTCTCCCTACCTACCTACTGTATTTCTCTCTCTCTATTTCTCTCTCTCTCTCTCCCTTTATCTACCTAGCTACCTAACTACTCTCCCTCCCTACCTACCTACCTACTGTATTTCTCTCCCTCTCTATCCCTCTATCTACCTACCTACTTTTTTTAAAAAAATTGCCTCTTCAAAACCTTGGTGCGTCTTATACTCCGGTGCGTCTTATACCCTGAAAAATACGGTAGCTTCCATGGAAGATCAACAGGAAAAGGGTTGCATTCACTCCAACAGTAGACTAAGCTTTCCAACTGTATAGGGTAAGGGTCCACAACCTTAAACACTCAAAGAACCATTTGGACCCATTTCCCACGGAAAAGAAAACACCAGGAGCCACAAAATGTGGGTGGGCGTGGCCAACTCGACGTCACTCACTCCACTCCCACCCAGTCACATGACATCCCCCCCTTCCCCGCCATGCCTACACAGGTTTCATGGCCCCTGGTGCTTTCTTTTCTGTGGGAGACATGGTGGCATCACCTGACAGGGAGTCGCAGTAGAGGGACGAAAGAGCCGCATGCAGCTCTGGAGCCACAGGTTGCTAGTATCCTTGACTTACGACCATTTGTTTAGGGACCGTTCGAAGTCAAAACAGGACCGAAAAAAGTGACGTACCACCATGTCTCACACTTACGACTCTTTCCATGGCGTCCTCATAGTCATGTGATCAAAATTTGGATGCTTGGCAACCTGACTCATATTTATGACCGTTGTAGCATCCCAGGTCCCACGTGTCACCGTTTGCTACCTTCTGACGAGCAAAGTCAAAGGGGGGGGAGGCAGATTCACTTAACAATCGTGTTCCTAACTTCACGACTGCAAAGATTCACTTAACAACTGCGGCAAAAAAACGTATTTGTGGAAAAGGGGGCAAAACTCACTTTAAGACCTGTTTCCCTCAGCAACGTAAATGTTGGGCTGCCTTTATGGCCGTGAGGCGAGGATTGCTTCGTATTAACATGGTACAAATGGGGCCAAAACTCCCTTAACGACCATCTCGCTTCCCAACGTAAATTTGGGACTGAACTGGGATCGTGAATCGAAGATTACCTGAAAAGTTAGAATGATCTCCTTTCTTTCCGATAAGAAAAACAAGTTGGTTTGAGGCTGCGGAAACATAATAAATACGTTGTTTCTGTGTTTCCCGTTGCAGGATTCTAACCATGTTGCCACGGCGTGGCCGGGGGAGACGGCGCCAACTTGCAGCGTTCAACAGGAGGGTTCTATCTGCCTCTCTTCAGCGGTCCCCTTTTCCTCATGCGATGGAAGGAGGCGTATCTGAGGAGCCTTTGGCCGTGGTGGTCGCTCCTGTGGGTTCCTTGGAGGCCAGGATGAAAGAGGAGAAACCTTGCCCATCCTCAATGCCTGACCTGTTCTACTGGAAGGAAAAAGGAGAGGAGGAAGAGGTGAACGCTTCTGACCTCGGCAGTTTTTCACCCTCTCCTTCTGTCCCAATGGTGGTGAAGCAGCACCGCCCTTCCGAAGTCCACGAGATGCTTTCCTACTTAAAAGAGGAGGAGGAGGAGGAGGAGGAGGAGCTGGCTGAGATAGCGTCCCTGGCCCCTCTACGTGTTCTTCCACCCCCTGTTCCCCCTCCTGTTCTACCAACCTATATGGCTACACCGGGCAGGTCCATCCTTCCGGGAGAAAGGAAGATGTTCCATTTCTTCACGCCCTGTAACCCACATCTCTGCTTCAACTCACGCCAAGCGTGTCTGTGACCGGGAGCTCTTAACAGCGGATGGAGTCCCATCACCCGTGCAGAAGAAAACCACCTCGGCTGTTTGGGATTACTTCACTCTGGACCCCCAGGAACCCTGCGTGGCTGTTTGTAGCACGTGCCAGAAACGGGTGAGGAGAGGAAAGGACGGAGGCACCCGACCGGGCACCACAGCCCTCCATAAGCACTTGAAGGTCCACCATGGACTTCTCCTGCCAGGCGTTGCGGTGGTTCCTCCATCCCCGCTGATGCCCCTAAAGGAGAGGTCCCACAGCACTCCCATGCTGGTCACCGAGCCTTCTCCTCCAACCTCCCTGTTTGCCCAGCAAGAGAAGAACCAACCCTACTACCCTCCCACCCACCCAACAGCCATCCAGTTGGCTTCCGATACCGCGTGGATGCTCGCGATGGACATGCAGCCCTTCTCCTGCGTGGAGAGTGAAGGATTTTGTCGGCTGATGGCCACCGCTCAGCCTCGTTGGGTGATCCCTAGCCGGGCGTTCTTCGCCACCAAGGCAGTGCCTGAGTTATCCAAAGCGGTGTCCCGGGCTGTGCGGCAAACGGTGGCCTGCAGCGTCGGCCGCATGGTCCATATCACAATTGACACCTGGGGCGACAGGCAAACAGCCACGTACATGTCAGTGACGGGACACTGGATTGCAGAGTTAGCAAGCACCCTCACCAGGCAACACGCCACTCTGTCGGTGTGCACCTTTGAAGGCTCCTGTGCCCCAGAGGACATTTGCCACAAGCTGCAAGAAGTCCTCCAGGATTGGCTGTGCGATCTGAAAACGGGCAGCGTAGTGTCCGACAGCGGAACCAACGCAGCAAGGGCGGTGCAAGAACTGCACCTCAAGCACGTTCCTTGCCTGGCCCGTTGTCTGAAGCTGGTCACCAAAGCGTTTTTGGCTGGGGATGCTCAAGTCGAACGTATCCTGAAGACTTCCAGGAGGATATGCAGCTGCTACCGCCGCTCGGCCGCCGTCCGACAGCGTCTCCTGGAACTACAGGCCAGCTTGGGCCTGCGTCAGCCTCTGGGGCCTGAACGCTCAAGCGAGGTCCAACTCCACCTTGCTGATGTTGGAGTGCCTGTATAGGCAGCGTCAAGCCATCGGGGCCATGCTGGATGAAGACGAAGACGGTTCCCATCTGCTCTTGGGGCTCGCAGACTGGAAGGTGATGAAGTGCTTGGTGGAGATCTTGAAGCCGTTTGAGGATGCCGCTGCGCTGGTTATTCGGCCTGACGCAACTCTCTGCCAAGCCCTTCCTCTCCTGTGGTTCTTGGAGGAACAGCTCAGGGCGTTGAGGACCAGATACTACCAAGAAAATAATAATACCGCAGCTCGCCTGACCACGCAGGCGTTGGACTGCCTTGAGGCTGACAATCAGCTGCGGGAAGTAAAGGACAATATGATGTATCGGATTGCGGCCTTCCTTGACCCCCGATTCAGAGACATCACCACCATGAAGCTGGGTGGGACGGACCTGAGTGACACAGCCCTGCTGAAGGAGCGCATCGTTGACTTGGCCACCAGGTCCTATGTGCCTCCTGGAGGGGTAGATACAGAGTTCTCGCCACTCAGTCTCCCTTCTCAAGACCAAAACATCAGTTCTGGCAGCTGTCCCGGCTCAGCAGCTTGGCAGTTCACCATGAAACGCTGGCGGTCCATCATCAAAAGTGGTCCTGCTTCCAGTTTGGCTTCTGAAGGGGGAGCAGCCGCAGCCCTTCGGGAAATGGAAGAATATCTCCACGACAACGTAGACCATATTGGAGAAAACGCGGACCCCATGCTGTATTGGCAAGGGAAGATGGCGATGTGGCCGGCTCTTTTCAAGGTGGCCGTGTTCCACTTTGGGTGCCCGCCAACATGTTCGTCATCTTCTGAAGATCTCTGCGGGAGCTGCAGTTCGTCAGGACCAAGAGACCACCCCAAGAATCCTTTCCCCAGCTAACGTTAAAATGTTTGCATTCATCCACAGGAATCGCCACCTCATCCCTCCAGATTGGAGGCTCTCCCCTGGAGATCTTTCTTCCCAGAGTCCCCTGGATCCAAGAGAAGACTTGAGTGTGGAAGAGGAAGATGACCTTCTAAGACTGGATGAAGAGCATGAGGACAAGTGACGGAGAAAACTTCTGGACATGGGTTGCTATAGTGGCATACCCTTATTCGTTCGTTACAGCCACAATAACTGTCTTCTCATACCTTATGGAGGTTCTTAACACTTGTTAACATTGATTGAAGGTTCCAAATGGCACCTTTGAATTGATAAATGAAGACTCAATCATCCAGGCCCAAAGTATCTAAAAATGATTACTGTATTTTTCAGACTATAACATGCACTCCCTGTCCCCCTAAAAGTGGGTGGAAATGTCTGTGTGTCTTATAGAGCAAATGTTGCCGAAGCCTTGCCCACCTGCCGGCCCTCATCCTTCGGCCTCTGCCTCCTAGCAATTTGCTTCCTTGCAGCAAGAAGCAAACAGCCTGATTTAGCACGAGCAGCTGATTGATGGTTGGATCGGCCTCCCAGAATACCGATGATCAGCTGTTTCAGGCTGTGGGGATTGCCACTGCTATCTCCGCCTCTGCGCGTCCCATTTTGGGCCTCTGTGCACCCCATTGTTGGCCTCCGTGTGCCTCATTTTCGGTCTCCGTGCATCCTGTTTTCAGCCCATTCCAGGCGGTGGGGATTGCTGCAGATTGCCGCCGCCATTTGGTGGTGTTAGGCAGCAGCGGCAGTGATCTCCGTCACCTGGAACGGGCTGAAAATGGGATGCGCAGTGGCCGAAAATGAGCCATGTGAAGACGGCGTTTGGTGGCAATGGCAGCTATGAGCAGGGCCGATCTCCGCAGCCTGGAACAGCTGATCATCGGTATTCCGTGTGGCCGATCCAACCGCCAATCAGCTGTTCATGCTAAATCAGGCTGTGCTGAAGCTGATCAATCTGTTTGCTGTTTGCTGCAAGGAGGCAAATTGCTAGGAGGTAGAGGCAGATTTTTTTTCTTGTTTTCCCCCCAAAAGCTAGGTGTGTCTTATAGTCCGAAAAATATGGTAAATCATGGCAACCGGACCAAAGTTTGTTAAACCGAGACATTTTGTTACCCATCCAAGTAATTTCTTCAGTCAAAATTTTAAAAAAGTTGTTGGAATTTACCAACTCTTCCCCTACCAACTGCAGGAGTTTCTCCCCAAAATTACTGCAATGTGTAAATGAAGACTCAATCATCCAGGCCAAAAAAGTATCTTAAGAAGGTGAAATCAGGGCAACTGGATCAAAGCTTGTTAAACTGAGATGTTTCATCCCTCAACCATGTAACAAGAGTTAGTGCGTTCCAACTACTTTCTGACTCTCCTGCCTAACTATTTCTTTTTATTTTGACTGAAGAACTTACTTGGAGGAGTAAGGCAGCATCTCGGTTTGACAACCTTTGATCCAGTTGTCTGGATTTGACCTTTTTACACTCTTGAAATCAACTTTTTTTCTTCTATTCTTATATCTAGACTTGTGGTAGTGTGATGGTATCTCCCCCATTCACATGTAGTAAAGCGGTTTCTGTTTTTTGGGTACTCGACTGATAAAATTCTCGAAATAGGGTGAGGAGCAGGGGTGGGTTCTTGCCAGTTCTAAGCTCTTCTATAGAAGAGGTTCCACAAATCTACCGTGCCATTTAGAACCGGTTCCAGCTCCCTCCTCCCACCCGTCCGCACCACGCTTGCCTTGCATGCCGCTCACTGATTGGCTGGCTCACCAATCGCCCCGCCCGCCTCTAAGAGTCCTTTCTAAACCTTAAAGTCTTAAAGCTGTCAAGTTTGAACACCCCTAGGTTTTTTTTTAAGGGTTAGGGGTGCAAGGGTCTTGTAACTTGACAGCTTTAAGACTTGCACACTTCAGTGCCAGAGTTCCTGAGCCAACATGACGAGGAGGAATTCTGGGAGTTGAAGTCCACAAATCTTAAAGCTGTCAAGTTTGAACACCCCTGGGTTTTTTTCCCTAAAGGGTTAGGGGTGCAAGGGTCTTGTAACTTGACAGCTTTAAGACTTGCACACTTCAATGCCAAAGTTCCTGAGCCAACATGACTGGAGGAGGAATTCTGGGAGTTGAAGTCCACAAGTCTTAAAGCTGTCAAGTTTGAACACCCCTGGGTTTTTTTTGTCCTAAAGGGTTAGGGGTGCAAGAGTCTTGTAACTTGGCAGCTTTAAGACTTGCGTGCTTCAAATGCCAGAGTTTCTGAGCCAACATTTTGGTTGCTAAGCAAGAGTGAGTTTTACCACATTTTATGTTAGCCACGCCCACCCAGTCACATGACTGCCAAGCCACTCCCACTCAGTCACATGGCTGGCAAGCCACTTCCACCCAGTCACATGGCCGGCCAGCCACTCCCACAAAGCAGGCTACACCTACAGAAGAGGTTCTAAAAAAATTTTAAACCCACCACTGGTGAGGAGGCTTCCTTAACACCTACTGAAAGGAGGTTGAGAGCCTGCCCTACCTCCTACCCTTTAAAAAATGTTGCTTTTTGGTTCCTAACACAAGTAGTCCTCAGGTTACAAACATTCATTCAGCAACTGTTCAAAGCTAGGATGGTGGTATCTACAACTGATCCTCAAGAATTTTGTCTGTTGCAGGATTCTGTGATTGTGATCGCAGCAAGCCACAGTCTTGTGACACCGATTTCCAACTTTTGCCAAGATGAGTCATTGGGGAAGCCAGCAGGAGGTCAGAAGTTAATCGCGGGAGGTCCTCACTTAATGACTCATGTCCTTGCTTAACAAGGACAACTGGGGCTGTTAGAATTGCTGTCACTAAGCAGTATATTCTTGTGGCACTTCACTGTGTGATAACGGCCCAGTTCTAATCCTAAAATGCCAATGTAACCCGAGGATTACCTGTAGACTTTTGTTAGGTTTACTCTAGAATAAGCTTTCGTTTGAGTTTAATGTGTGTGAATTATAAAAAAGGGTGTAAACCTGATTTACCCTTAATTTCTTGACTAAGCCACAGTGCCTGAGTTCACCACGGCAAGCTAAGCCCAACACTGGGGAAACAACACACACCGTAGGGTTTTAAATATCATGTGGAAGCAGGTCACAACTTTAATTGGATCATGGTTAAAGCAAAACCGTGTCTTCTTAGCATGTGTGAACTCAACCTAAATTGTGCAAACCATTCTGTCTCCAAACAGCTTCCGTGTTCCTTGCTTTGGGAAACTTTTACCAATTAATTCACGCTGTCAGGATTGCGTTTGTACTTTGGTTCCTTCCTCTTCTCTGCTTCCTTTCTTGATGCAAACTCCCTGGAAAATTTCTTTTTATTATTATTATTATTATTTTTATTATTGTTTTAATTAGACAAATAACACACACACAAAACACTCTTCAATACAACTGCCAGCTAGCATGTCAATTGGTTACATTTGAGTTCCGTGCATTACTACAATCATATCTTTATACTTCATTCACATTAAATTGTGCATTTTAAATCAAAGACGATACCCACATTCTCCTTTAGCTACATTTGTTTTGAGAGTACTTTTATCAAGAGACATTCGTATTTATATTATTCAATGGATAAACATTTTAACACCGACAACCATCTATGAGAGCTACCACATTCTGTTTATTTATCGCCTAGGATTCCTATTTCTTTTCCCTGGAAAATTTCTTGTTTGAACTCTGTGGTTTGAGTGTGTGTGTATCGGGGGTGGAATCCAGCAGATTCTGACGGGTTCTGGAGAACCTGTAACGAAATTTTTGAGTAGTTCGGAGAACCGGTAGCGGAAATTTTGAGTAGCTCAGAGAACCAGCAAATGCTACCTCTGGCTGGGGTGGGAATGGAGATTTTGCAGTATCATTCCCACTGCCAGGCCCACTAAGCCACGCCCACCAAGCCACACCACGCCCACCAAGCCACGTTCACAGAACCGGTAAAAAAAATTGAATTTCACCACTGCTCTGTATGATGTACCGTATTTTTTGGAGTATAAGATGCACCGGAGTATAAGACGCACCAAGGTTTTGAAGAGGCAATTTTTTAAAAAAGGTAGGTACGTAGATAGAGGGATAGAGAGGGGGAGAAAGAGAGAGAAATACAGTAGGTAGGTAGGGAGAGAGAGAGAGAGTAGGTAGGTAGGTAGGTAGGTAGGTAGGTAGATAAAGGGAGAGAGAGAAAGAGAGAGATAGAGAAATACAGTAGGTAGGTAGGGAGAGAGAGAGAGAGAGAGAGAGAAGGTAAGTAGGTAGATGTTTCCAGGTGTATTTATCCATGTGTTGGAGAAGGAAATCACTGACAATCTGCAGCACCTAAGACTTTGTTTCTGCTGGCACAGCACTTGATCAATCTAATTCTCATCAATCAGTTAAAGAGCTTTCCAAAAGGAAAAAAAAAAGTTTTTGCACTCTGCAAACCTCCCAAAAATGGCCCATTTTTCATGAAAACGGGCCTGTTTTTTTTAAAGAAGGCACAAATAGCCTTGGGAAGGCTTGCAGAGTGCTCCTGGGTGAATGGGGGGGCCAAAATGAGCAGAAAACGGCCCATTTTTGAAATGGTATAGGGCAGTCATGGCGAACCTATGGCACGTGTGCCACCTGTGCTATTTGTCAGGGCACGCAAGGCGCCATTTTTCACCCTCCCCAGGCTCCAGAGGCTTTATAGGAGCCTGGGGAGGGTGAAAAGAGCCTCCCCCCCGCCCCGAGGCCCTCCCGGAGGCTTCATGAGCTTCTGTGAAGCCTCCTGACCGAAAACAAACCAGCCCTACGGGCAAACCGGAAGTTCGGGAATGGACTTCCGGTTTGCTCTGAGGGTCATTTTGACTCCTCCGGAGGCTTCAAGGAAGCCTCCTGAAGCCTTCAGAACGCTTAAAACGACCCTCCGAGCAAACCAGAAGTGGCTTCCAGTTTGCTCTGAGGGTCGTTTTGAGCACCCTGAAGGCGTCAGGGAAGCCTCCTGACGGTCCCTGAAGCCTCCGGAGGGCGTCCGGGGGTGGGGGTGAGCAGGGGAGGCTGTTTTCATCCTCCCCAGGCTCCTATAAAGCCTCTGGAGCCTGGGGAGGGCAAAAAAAAACATGTAAAAATGGGGGGGGGAGCACCTGTGGTGCGCACATGGGCACTGGGGGTGTGTGTCGCACATTGCATTATGAGTGTGGCACGCCTGCACACGACTCCCCTGCGCTCCTCCCACTTATGGCACGCAAGCCAAAAAAGGTTTGCCATCGCTGGTTTTTTTTGTCTAGGCAGGGGGTTGGACTAGAAGACCTCCAAGGTCCCTTCCAACTCTGCTGTTGTATTCTAAGAGCTAGAGCTTTGGCGGTAATTGTTACCATCCGATATCTAAGAATGCAGCCATTTCATGTTGTGTTTGGAAACCGTGGCTAATTCCAAAAAACAAACATCGATGAAAAAAATAGAATTTGTCTACTATTTCTCTGGGACACTAATAGTGACTTGCGCTCAGCCAAATTTTAATTGAATTTTTCTTGGGCCTTTCCCGCCTGCCCTTCCATTTTAAGGATGGAATGAAACAAGCCTCAGAATGAAACAAGCCACTTTAATAAAATATCCTTAGAGCACCTGAAAAATTGCAGTCAGTTTATCTTTACAATCTTTGAAACATGCCTTCCATTCCAAGCAGTTGAACTTTAAAATCTTTTTAAATATTTCTTACTTGCCAATCAATTAATCTTGAAAACCTTATAAATATTTTTCCCCCCATACCTGTTCTGACCGAGGCTTCTCAAGAGCATGAAATAAACGCCCGGGCCCGGCAAAACTGCCTTTTATTAATTGACTGTGAATTCTGCTCATTCACAGCCAGCAAAGTCTTTCAAAGGAGGATTTACAGTCTCAGACCTTATCTGGCTTGGAGAGCTGCCAGGCCATTATCTGCAAAACTTGACAAGGAGTCTCAGAGAGTCACGAACCAACTAAGCCAGCGATGGCGAACCTTTTTTGGCTCGCGTGCCATAAGTGGGGGGAGCGCAGGGGGGGGTCATGTGTGGGTGTGCCGCACCCATAATGCAATGCGTGACACCCCCCCCAGTGCACATGCGCACACTACAGGTGCAACCCCCCCATTTTTACATGCTTTTTTCGCTCTCCCCAGGCTCCAGAGGCTTTATAGGAACCTGGGGAGGGCGAAAAGAGCCTCCCCCGCCCCCCCCGGAAGCCGTCTGGAGGCTTCAGGGACCGTCAGGAGGCTTCCCTGATGCCTTCGGAGCGCTCAAAACGACCCTCTGAGCAAACCGGAAATGACTTCCGGTTTGCTCGGAGGGTCATTTTGAGCGCTCCGAAGGCTTCGAGGACTGTCAGGAGGCTTCCCTGACCCCTTCGGAGCGCTGATAATGACCCTCCAAGCAAACCGGATGTGACTTCCGGTTTGCTTGGAGGGTCGTTTTAAGCATTACGAAGGCTTCAGGAGGCTTCCCTGAAGCCTCCGGAGCAGTCAAAACGACCTTCCGAGCAAACTGGGAGTCCGTTTCTGAACTTCCGGTTTGCCCGTAGGGCCAGTTGTTTGCACTCTGGAGGCTTCGCGGAAGCTCATGAAGCCTCCGGAGGGCCTCAAGGGGGGTGGGGGAGGCTCTTTATACCCTTCTCAGGCTCCTATAAAGCCCCTGGAGCCTGGGGAGGGTGAAAAATGGCTTTTAAAAAGGGTGAACTCACGCATGCCATAGGTTTGCCATCACTGAACTAAGCGAACTAATTTTCTCCTGCAAACTCCGCTCCCCTTTCGCTCCTTTTTTATTTCCTCTGGGAGGGGCCATTCATCATCTGGCCTTACTCCCAAGTCGACCCCTGTTCTTTAGCTGTTCCCTTCGCCTGGCAACTCTGTGCATGCGCATACTGGGAACAGGCTCCAGCTGTTCGTCTGCCTCGTTAATGTTTGAGTCTGAAGGCAGCTGATAACTAGTGTTTGGCTGTGGCCCCCTCTCTGCCTCCGACACAGAGCCCTCATCAGAGCCTTCCCCAGACTCCAGGACCGGCCCATGCTCCTCCCCAACTTCCTCACTGTCCAAATGGACTACAACAACACCATTGGAGATCTGTTCTTTTAAAGAAGCTTATCTGAGTCTTGAATGAGTTTCTTTGCTGCTATGCAAATATAATATCTTTAATTAGCTTCCCTAAAAACCAGGGGATTGTGGGCTGCAATTACATACTTTTATTGCCTTTAATCTGGGCATGGATGCTGTGGGAAGAAATATTCATCTGGTTCAGTTCCAAGCCGGGAGAAAGGCACTGGAGACAAAATGGAGGCCAGAGTCTGATTGGAAAAAGAAATGGTTTAATGCTGAAGCAGAATCACATGGGGTGGTTCTGGGCAGCTGACCACATGGAATTGAGAGTGAGGGGTTTTTTATACCTTCTCTTGGACTTTGCACTTGAGCTTCCTGTTCCTGTGTAAGAAGAGGCAGTCAAACTATTTTCCAAGGCACCTGAGGGTAGAACAAGAAGCAATGGGTGGAAACTAATCAAGGAGAGAAGCAACTTAGAACTGAGGAGAAATTTCCTGACAGTGAGTACAATCAATCAGTGGAACAGAAGTTACCTCCAGAGGTTGTGAATGCCCTAACACTGGAAGTCTTTAAGAAGATGCTGGATAGTCATTTGTCTGAAATGGTGTAGGGTTTCCTGTCTAGGCAGGGGGTTGGACTAGAAGACCTCCAAGGTCCCTTCCAACTCTGCTATTGTATTGTATTGATTTGATTTGGATTTGATTTGGATTTGGATTTGATTTGATGGTTGTAAGCCGAGAACAACTTCTATTTGATGGGGCAGGCTGATCTGAGAAAGAGTGAGGGATCCCACTCAAATCTCCCCCCTCCCCCGTACTGATCCTTTCGCCTTTTAAACTTACATGCTGCTGATTACATATTTGGAAACATTATTTTATATAAAGCGGTGATGGCAAACCTTTTTGGTGCCAAGTGCCAAAGCGCACATGTGCCCCCGAAAATGCAATGCGAGCATCACCCACACATGTGCCTCCCCCCGCCCATTTTTTGATTTCCAAGTTGGTGTAGGAGGCCTTTCAGGTCCAAAATGGGGTGCAGGCGTGTGCATACATACGAATCCGCAAAATGCAATGTGAGTGGCCCCGCGCATACACTCCCCCATGCTTGCGCATGGGCGTCGCCTGAATGCACCCCCCCAAAGCATGCGTGGCAGAGACCCGGAGACCATCTGGCTGGCAGGAGGTGCGCGGACATGCGCAATGAAGCTAGGCTGGGGCGACGACTGGCGCGCCCGCAGGGAAAGTTCTCCGTCACAGTTATAAAGGAAGGCTGGCTTTGTCACTCTTGTTCTTGACAATAAATATTAAGGAACAAGCAAATGAAATAACTTTGGAACACATCTTAGGGCAGGTATGAATCAGGTTGACTCAGCCTTCCATCCTGACTCTGTACAGGCTGACTCTGTAAACCGCTTAGAGAAGGCTGTAAAAAGCACTATGAAGTGGCATATAAGACTAAGAGCTATTGCTATTACAAAATAGTTGCATAAGCAAACTGCTGGGTTTGCCCGTTTTTATATCTCATGTTTTTAAATAGGTAGCCTACTAGTGAGAATAGGCTCGCTATTCCCGTTTTGGCAACTTTCCATTTTCTTTATATAGAGAAAGGACCAAAAAGAAAAGCTTATGCCGAAACCCGGGATCGAACCAGGGACCTTTAGATCTTCAGTCTAACGCTCTCCCAACTGAGCTATTTCGGCGCCTCCGGTTACGCTCTTTGCTCTTTTTCCCAGATAGAACAGCTACATTTCTAACAGATGATTAATTCCCTTCTAAACCGGTGCTGTTAAAAGTTAAGATTCCCCCGACGTATTTTTGTAACCAGATTGCAGCGCTGTCTTGTCCCCTTGGCAATGTTGTTGCATTAGGGGGGAGTCCCTTAGCAAAAAAACAACAACAACCACCCCAAAACACAAAGTATCTCTGTTTGTTAGTGCTGATCTCAAAGCTCTTAGCAATTTTTGCGGAATGCAATTTAAATACAAAGGTTGCAAATTCAGTCCGGCGGCCGATTGCAATCCCGGGCGTGCAAAACACGCCAATAAGGACCTACCGAAACTTAAAAAGTTGTGAATGCCCCAACACTGGAAGTCTTTAAGAAGATGTTGGATAGCCATCTGTCTGAAACGGTATAGGGTTTCCTGCCTAGGCAGGGGGTTGGACTAGAAGACCTCCAAGGTCCCTTCCAACTCTACTATTGTATTATATTATTATTATTATTATTGTATTATTGTATAAAAATATTTCTCAAATTCCGCAGCCTTAAGACGCCTGGACGGTTTTTGCACAGCAGTGGAGTTCCCTACAGATGAAAGTGTCATTGAAAAAAAAATTGAGAATGGGCAGAGATGGATAGATTAACACTCAAAATTGAGAAGGAAGAAATGGAATATTTTTAAACATGGGATTCGTTTTGCAAATGGTTAGCTATTAGAAAAAGAAGTTAGAAATTAAAAAATTTAACAATGATTAATTACACAATGGTGGTTTATTAGTATGGATAAGCGATGAGGAGGAGGAGGATGGGACTCGGTTGCTCAGTGGCTAAGACACTGACCTGGTTGGCAGTTCGGAGGTTTGAATCCCTAGCGCCACATAACGGAGTGAGCTCCGGTTACTTGTTCTGACAATCTAGCAGTTCGAAAGCATGTAAAAATGCAAGTAGAAAAAATAGGGACCATTTTGGTGGGAAGGGAACAGCGTTCCGTGCGCCTTCAGCATTTAGTCATGCCGGCCCCATGACCACGGAGACGTCTTTGGACAGCGCTGGCTCTTCGGCTTTGAAACGGAGATGAGCAACGGCCCCTAGAGTCGGGAAAAACTAGCACATTTGTGTGAGGGGAACCGTTACCTTTACCTTGTTATTATTGTTGTTATTATTGTTATATATTTTATTTATTAAACATGAAACTCAGTCAACTGATCATTCAAAAATGCATCACATTATTATTATTATTTTTAATTATTACTATTATTACCTTTCAAAATTAATTGTACCCACAATATACTGTTTTTATGTTTACTAAAGAAAAATATGTGTGTGTATATATGTATATGTATGTATATGTTAAACACTTTATTAAATTTGAAGGGGAAATAAATATAAATATAAATATATAAATATATATTTTTATTTTTTAACATATAAACATTTCATCTTTCCTTAATCAGTGTGTCATCTGGGTACAAATATCTCTGTGCAACAGTTTTCAGCATTTACAACATCATTCACATTAAGATTAATTCTCTAATCTTAGAATTGCAATCTATTAAGCAACTGAACATTATTAACCTATTCATTTTCTTCTTAACTTATCTTTGAATGAAAATACAATACCAACATTAATCATAACTATCTTCCTCATCATAATACTAACAATTATCATCTTGTTTGTTCCTCTATCTTGACATATGTTCTACTCTTTTTTAAAGTCTTTTTCCTTCAGTTGGCTCAGTGGCTAAGACACTGAGCTTGTTGATCAGAAAGGTTGGCAGTTCGAATCCCTAGTACAGGTCTCCTGCGTGAGCAGAGGGTTGAACTAGATGACCTCCAAGGTCCCTTCCAACTCTGTTCCTGTTTTACATTTCCAGTTTTCTCATTTCATTTTCTCGGTTTCCTATCCAAACTGAATTTGGCTTTTTTTTTTAAAAAAAAAAATTGCCTTGGTCTCTGCGACTTTATGGAATCCAAAGGCAACCGAACTTTCTTGGGTTTTTCTTCAGAAATGTTTTCACTTCGCATCCAATCCAAGCAGCTTTCTTTGGTTGAACGTCTTCAGGAGAACCGAAGAAGCTTCTTGGGAGGAGAAACAAAGATTTTCAAAGAGAAAAAACAACAACAGCCAAGAAAGTCCAGTTGCCTTCTAGAAAGAAAGAAAAAAGCACCTTTGGGACAACCCTGGGATGATTGAAAATCTCCATAAAGACTAGGATGGAATGTATCTATTCAACCTGGATGGCTCAAATGTCTGTTTTTTTTCATTGTAATTATATGCTTTTTATTGGTATCATGTGACCTTAAGCTTCTTGAACAAGAAGCGAAACATTTTCAAAGAAAAAAAAAGAAAAACCCCAAGGAAGTTCAGGTGCCTTTTGGAAAAAGCATCTTTGAGATAACCAAGACCGGGACTGGGTATTTGCTAGTAGGATTCATTGGGCTAGGGATTTTTTCTCTTTCACTGTGCGTTGCATTGTGTTGGGGGGGGAAGGGCGCACGAAGGGAGGCTCAGCCAATCTCATTGTACACATGTTGTACTCTGACAATAAAGGTTTGAACTGAATTGAATTGATGATTAAGAAACCCCATTGATTTGATGGAATAGTTGCCACAACTATAGGGATTGCCACAAAGAGGGAATTATATCCCCCAAAGCAGATGAGGGCAGGACAAGAAGCAATGGGTGGAAACTAATCAAGGACAGAAGCAACTTAGAACTAAGGAGACATTTCCTGACAGCTAGAACAATGAATCAGTGGAACAACTTGCCTCCAGAAGTTGTGAATGCCAAAACTGGAAGTCTTTAAGATGTTGGATAACCCTTTGTCTGAAACGGTATAGGGTTTCCTGCCTAGGCAGGGGGTTGGACTAGAAGACCTCCAAGGTCCCTTCCAACTCTTGTTATTCTATTCTATATATAAGGCAGCCAATAGTGTTATCCTACAGATTTAAACGTTTCCTAGGAATGCTTTGGTTGCTCTACAAGGCAATATAATCTTAACGATTTTGCAAACTAGCATTTAAAAACTTTTTTTCAAGTGAAGTAGGGTTTCCTGTCTGAGCAGGGGCGGGTTGAACTAGAAGACCTCCAAGGTCCCTTCCAACTTGTTACCCTATCCTATTCTGTTCAACTGAATGGCTCAAACGTCTATTTTTCATTGCAATTATACCGTAAGATGATTTTTTAACGCATACCATGCAACCTTAATGCTTTTGTGGAGGAAATTAAAAGGAGTAAGGACTTCAGGATGCCGTTTCACTTAGCAAGTTGACACAAGCTCTTTCTATGAAAAGGTGGGTGGCTCTTAAAAGAGCCTTTGGGTGTCGTTCTTGGCGGCTAAAAGTGAGCCTGTAGGCAAGAGGGCGCGTTGTCTACTTCCCTTTGGCCTTGTGGCTCTCGGTCTTCTTGGGCAGCAAGACGGCCTGGATGTTGGGCAAGACGCCTCCCTGGGCGATGGTGACTTTGCCCAGGAGTTTGTTGAGCTCCTCGTCGTTGCGGATGGCCAGCTGCAAGTGGCGCGGGATAATACGCGTCTTCTTGTTGTCCCGGGCCGCGTTGCCCGCCAGCTCCAAGATTTCGGCTGTCAGGTACTCCAGCACGGCGGCCAGGTAGACGGGCGCGCCGGCTCCGACTCTCTCCGCGTAGTTGCCCTTGCGAAGCAGACGATGCACGCGGCCCACGGGGAACTGCAGCCCGGCGCGGGAAGAGCGAGTCTTGGCCTTAGCCCGAGCTTTGCCTCCTTGCTTGCCGCGTCCAGACATAATGCTTTCTTCTTTTTTTCCTTTGCAAGAATAATCTCTTCTAACCCGAGTAGGCTAAGAGGAGAATGGCTGAAGAAAGGCTCCCGCTCGCTTTTTATTTTCTCCCGGAGATTCAAACCGACGCTTTCTATTGGCCGGCGGGAGCATCGAAGCGACGCAGCCAATGAACGAGCGGCGCCTTCTCCGCGTCCAATGAAAAGGCGGGGGCGTGTCAGTGGACAATGTTCTATTCGGCCTCCGAAAGCGGCCAATCACGGGGCGTCAAAGTTTGCCTCGTTCTCACGGGTCGGATAAATAGAAGAGTGGCAGAGTTGTCTGAGATCGCTTTCTCTCTTTTTATTTCTTTTTTCCCTTCGCTTGAAGTTCTCCTTTGAGAAGGATGCCCGAGCCGGCCAAATCTGCCCCGGTGCCCAAGAAGGGCTCCAAGAAAGCCATCACCAAGACGCAGAAGAAGGGGGACAAGAAGCGCAAGAAGAGCCGCAAGGAGAGCTACTCCATCTACGTCTACAAGGTCCTCAAGCAGGTCCACCCCGACACCGGCATCTCCTCCAAGGCCATGAGCATCATGAACTCCTTCGTCAACGACATCTTCGAGCGCATCGCCGCCGAGGCTTCCCGCCTGGCTCACTACAACAAGCGCTCCACCATCACCTCCCGCGAGATCCAGACGGCTGTCCGCCTCCTCCTGCCCGGAGAGCTGGCCAAGCACGCCGTCTCCGAGGGCACCAAGGCCGTCACCAAGTACACCAGCTCCAAGTAAAACGAGCTTGGAGACGGGAAAAAAAGCCTCCTTCGCCAGACCCAAAGGCTCTTTTAAGAGCCACCCACTTTCTCAATGGAAGAGCTGTTCTCTTTGCTTTTTTGCTTTAGGTGAAAAATACGTTTTCCCCATCTACATAGCTTTATGCCGGTTTATACCTAAATCGTGACTTATTAAAGGGGGAGATGGAAGGGATCTTCGACCCATTTCCTTTGCCCTGATTAATTTGTAAAAGGAGTAGCATGTACGCAACTTTTGATTCAGTGTTTTGGCAGGCAAAAGGAATAAGGGAATACAGATAGGTAGACCAATTTAGAGCAAAGTAGATCTATTTTGTTGGTGTTTTTTTCCCTAGAGTGGGATTATCCACATCGCATCCCAGAAAAACTTCCCCCTCGAATCCAAGCCCCGTTTACGTGTAAAGTAATGCAATGGTTTACTTTGTAATATGTTGTGATTTCAGAAGAACAATTAGAAATTCTCAGATATACAGATTTGGGGCTCTCTGTCCAACAATGTTTTGATTTTTTTTCCTGATGGAAATTTGCCGTCCTAAAAGCTGCACTGATTTAATACTTTAATGCGGGAACCAGATTCCCGGAATCGTCTTAGTATAAATGATATATTCAAGTCCCAGTCATAGCTAGCTGGGAAGAAATGGGTATGTATTATTTGATCAGTTATTCAAGAATTCCAAATCGATTCTGAGTTGCGATATATGGGCTTTTTTTTTCAGCTGCTCATGTCTTCGACATAATAGGAAAAGCGCATTAAATTGCGACTCTCAAATAAATGAATTTTCCGAAAAGGGAAAACAAAACAAAACCCGCCAGCGCTCTTGACGAAAGCTTTACTTTGAGCCAACAGAAAATGTACTGATTGACGTGGCTTTTTCTGATTGGACGAAATCCAATTAACCGGCCATTGAGTCAAGGCGGGAAATTTCCAGTTGATAGTTTTCCTTCTGGTCGGATTCCTCTGTCTATAAGGCATCTTATATACGGCACTCATTATTTTGGATTCTGGCGATCGCTAGTATGAGTTTAGCGTTCTCTCTCTCTCTCTCTCTCTCTCTCTCCCCCCCCTCCCTCCCTCCCTATCTGTCTCTCCCTCTCATCTCTTTCTCTCGCACATCTCTCTCTATCCTTTTCTCTATCTTTCTCTCATCTCTCTCACCCCTCCCTCTCTCCTCTTTCTGTCTGTCTCCCCCCCTCTCACACACACATCTCTATCTTTCTCTGTCTGCCTGTCTCTCATCTCTTTCTCTGTGGTATAGCTCTCTCCCTCCTCTTTATCTGTCTCTCCCTCTCATCGCTTTCTGTCTCTCACACATCTCTCTACCCCTTTCTCTCATCTCTCTCTCACCCCCCCTCCTCTTTCTGTCTGTTTCCCCCCCCACACACACACATCTCTCTATCCCTCATCTTTCTCTCACACACACACATCTCCTTGCCCCCCTCTCTTTCGCGTCTCTTTTTCTCTGTGTCCCTTTCTAATTCTCTCTGGCTCTCTTATTTTGCTTCTCCGGTGCTCTCTGGGTATCGCGGGCGCTTCTTCGACCTTTATTTTTATTTTTTTCAATGGAC
This sequence comes from Natrix natrix natrix, assembly GCA_029891615.1. Classification (NCBI taxonomy): domain Eukaryota; kingdom Metazoa; phylum Chordata; class Lepidosauria; order Squamata; family Natricidae; genus Natrix; species Natrix natrix. The sequence goes on from JAKRSK010003420.1 coordinate 13,990,551, forward strand.
GCATCTCGGGACGCTCGGCGCGATGCGTTGTAATGGGCAAGTACAGGGGCGCTTAGTTCCCGCTCTGAAATATGGAGCGAATCTCCCCCCCCCCCCTTACCCTCTCAACCCAGGCGAGGAGTGAGTGCGAGCGGCCGGGCCAGCCATTGGTGGGTTCAGCACAAGGACGAAAGAGCCGCGCAACAGCAATATTACCTCTTTTCGGCCGGCAAGGGCTGCGCTACTCCTTGCCCATATTACTAGTTGTATAAGAAAGCCAAAAGGAAACGCACTAGCAAGCATACGTTACCTATAATGACACCCGTTCAAATCGGCCTCCGGTAGAAGAGCCAGCAAGGGCATTCATTAAGACTTGCCTACCAAGGAAAGCAGCCAATGGCACCCCTTACACCAACGGACAACGTAGATCGGGGGAATAATATTGCCATATAAAAACTTGCAAAAAACGCCATGTGTTCGGCGTTTAGTACGCAGTGGCTGTCCTTGTGTGCTGCTTTCATGTGTAAGAATGCACGTTTTTTTTCCCGCTGTAGAAAGCACATTTTTCCCCCCAAGGAGATCCTCCACCCGGGTGCACTGTGGACCACCAAAATTTTCCCGCGGGCCACCACCGGTTTGCTGATTTAAACAACAGCCCTATGTACTGACTCATTGTTACCTACCTTAGAATACCATTGTGATGCTACTGTTAAAATGGGCCTCTAATGGAAGCATAAGTGATACAGTATCTACCTATGATTACACCGTTACAATGGGCCTCCGGTAGAAGAGCCAGCAAGGGCATTCATTAAGACCTACCAAGGAAAGCAGCCAATGGCAAGCCTTACACCCATGAAGGGCGTGGCTCGACAAAATAATTAAATTAAAATAAAAAAAAGTTCTCTGCTTTCAGTATGCAGTGTGTGTCCTGGAGAGAAAGTTTAAAGCAACTGGTCCCGTTTAATTAAAATAATGCAGCCAAAAGGCGGAACAAGGATTTCGTATGGACTCACCTACGGTGCATTACAATGAACACGGTTAAAATCCGCCTCAAAATATAAGCTCTAGCAAGAGCATTAATTAAGCCTATATATATAACATGTATGCAGGAAAGCAAACAATGACGAGCCTTATGCGCCCCCTGGAGGTGTAGATCGACAAAGTATTTTGAGATACGAAGTTGCAAAAGGGGGGTTTCTGCGTTCAGTTTGGTCCCTGTGTGCATCCTGATGGTGTGGTTTCCCGTGTAGAAAAAAAGCCAATGGCCAACTTGCAGTAGAAAAGCCTGCATTCTCAAGCAGCAGAGTGGCGCAGCGGAAGCGTGCTGGGCCCATAACCCAGAGGTCGATGGATCGAAACCATCCTCTGCTAAAATTACGGTTTTTCTCCTTTTGTCTTTTCCTTGCCAGATATGGCACTTATTTAATTTACAATCGCCACCCAATGTTTTAATGCTCCCATTTTTCTATTGCGCCCAGCTTTGGGAGAAAGGGAGAGAACGACAGGTTCGTGAGCCATTCAGATCATAGGATGATTGATGGCTGCCGCCTGCTGTTGCTCTTTAGGAAATAAACACTGGAAGTCTTTAAGAAGATGTTGGATAGCCATTTGTCTGGAACGGTATAGGGTTTCCTGCCTAGGCAGGGGGTTGGACTAGAAGACCTCCAAGGTCCCTTCCAACTCTACTATTGTATTGTATTGTATTGTATTGTATTGTAAATCCATTTCATGGGTGCAAAACACGTGAGTGGAAGCTTAATATATGAATACACTTATAAGAATCTCTGCAGATTGACAGCTTTTTCCTGCTTTTGGGCACACCGATGGAAATGAATCTGAAATGAAAATAGAATTTGCCACCTCAAATCATTTCTCATTGGTAGTTGATTAGGAATTTCCTGGGGGCGGGGGAAACTAGGATCGTTGCATGAAAATAGTTATCGAAAACTGAATCTCAGCCCAATTTATTGCTGCTTTGAAACGGCTAATGCATTGGCAGAGATTTCATTTTTAATTCCCTCGGTTATTATTATTATTATTATTATTATTATTATTATTATTATTATTATTATTATTATTATTATTATTATTAAATTTGTTAGCCGCTCCCTCTCCACAAAGGGACTCGGGGCGGCGTACAATAAATAAAAACACATATTATAAAATTACACATTGTACGGAGGAGGTATAAAACACAATACAATCATTATAATAACATAGAAATATTAAAATAAGTTAAAATTAAAACCCCAATGGAAATTACAAGTTTAAAAATTGCCAGGAGGTTAGACTGACATCTTGCCACTGTCCTTCCTAAAAGTGTCTGGATTTTTAAGATTGGCATGATTAAAACAAGCTGTTTCCTCGTTCATAGAGAGAAGAGCCGTGCAGGGGCAGGATAAGCAATGCTTTGGCATTCAGCCAATTGAAAATTAGTACGGGACACATCTTAAAAAGAGGTGGGACTGGGGCCCTTTTGTGGGGATTTTTAAAAAACCTTTGTAGAAAGTTAGCACCCACACCCCTTTCCTAGAAGAATGAAATAGAATAGCCCGCCTGGACCATTCATAATTCTTATTCTACCCCCTGGCAGATATATTTTAACTGGGTAATTTTAATTGGGTATTTTAGGATTGTTTAAATATTGTTTTTATTTACTTTACTTTGTACAGTGTCTCATTGCCTCCTCTTCTATGTTTGTATGTTTGTATTTTTCATTTTATGTGTTTTATTTGACTGTACACCGCCCCGAGTCCCTTTGGGGAGAGGGGGCGGTATAAAAGTTTAAATAAAGTAAGTAAAGTAAGAAATATTCTAGGAAATATTAAAAAGGCAGAATATTGCGGTATAAGAGGCACCTTCCCCCCCCAAAAAAAGAGGGTGAAAATCTGGGTGTGTCTTTATACACCGAATACAGCATTTTTGGCCTCCTGAAATCCCACCCCCTTCACAAAAATGGATGTGGAGAGGCTTTGGGAGGCCTTCAAAGTGCTCCTGGGGGCTGGGGAGGGCAAAAATGAGTGAAAAAATGGGCCTTTTCTGCCCCCCCCAACCCCCCGGAGCACTTTAAAGGCTTCTCAAACTCTGCATGTCCCATTTTCCACAAAACTTCAAGGTGTGCAGAGGGTTTGGGAGGCCTGCAGTGTGATCCTAGAGGGGGGGCAGGGGGAAAAACCTTTTAAAAAATTATCTCTTCAAAATCTTGATACGTCTTATACTCCGGTTCTTATAGTCCGAAAAATACGATATTCATTCCCTCCTTCTCTCCTTCCTTCCTCCCTTCCTACAAAGCAACTTCAGTGTTTCTCTTTCTCCATCACCTTCATGCTTTCCTTGCTGGCTGGCTTCCTTCCTTCCTAGACACCAACTTCCATGTTTCTCTTCCATCGCCTTCCTTCCTCCCCTCCCTCTCTTCCCAGAAACCAACTTCCTTATTCCTCACCCTCCAGGGTCTTCATGCTTCCTTTTGTTTGAAAGGAGCAAAATCTACAGCCAAAGGTTCTGTGGGCAAAGAGGGGCGGGGTGGGTGGGTGGGAAGTCCACCCCCCCATTTGCGGATGAAAATGGGCTTGTTTGCGATTTTAACCAGGGACTTCTCGTACCCGAAGTGAAAATCACTGCCTGAAGATTTTGTTCCCCTTCTGAAAAGAATTAGAAGAACAAGAGATTGACATGATTGGGTATACACAATTGCCGATACAATCCAGATATGAAAATGATGCTAACTTGTATGGTTTTCACACGGAGATGACAGAATTGGATGAGATTCTTACAGGAAGAGAAGAGAGAATGACTTAACAAACTGTATAACTATTTACTGTGTGTTAAGGAGAACAGGTAAAAGAAACAATGTCAGCGTGGGCAAAAAAGTTTGGATATTCAGTAGAGTTAGATAAATGGCAGCAGCTATGGGAACGAAATTCTAAATTAACAATGGAAAAGAGGGTGGAGCCCCCTTGAATTGTTTTAATATTGCCTTAGAGCAGTGGTTTCCAATGTGGAAACCCACAATTTGATTTATAATGGGGGCAATTTGAATTTTGTTTAAACCAAGTTAATGGCCTTTTAGGCTTCCTCCGTATGAGTAGAGTTCACTTTTTGAGTAAAGTAAGAATTATACGTGGGGAGGGGGGGAGGCATCAGGATTTTAGAGGCGCTTAGGTGAGGCATGGCCCAAAAAAGGGTTGGAAACCCCGCCTTAGAGTTTAGCCTTTCCCAGTCCTGTGTTAAGAGCCACCTACTTTGTCCCCCCCCAAAAAAAAAGACCTCAAAGTTTTGTAGGAAGTTAAAACCCACCCCTCTCCTAGAAAAATGAAATATCCTGGGAAATATCGAAAAGGTAGAATATTACATTTCTCTGGATCAGAAATGGAGAAGCACGTTTTTAGGCAGGGAGCAGACTCCCTCTTAGTAACCCCCGCCTTTATAATGGGTCATGAAAAAAGAAAAAGCCCTGGGTCGGTCTATTCTACATAACAAAGAGCTCCCCCTTTGGCTCCAGGGTGACGGGATTAAGGCATGATAGTATTCGCCCTTTACCCATCTCACCACAGGGCACCTGGGAAGAAGCAACGCTCAACCAAGTGAAGACTCACAGCCTACAGGGCTGCCCCTGAATGGAGCCTGACAGCCAATCAGAATACAAGATCAAGATCAAAGGCCAGAGAGGGCATCAAACCAGGGACTTTCAGCACCTCGCTCTCTTTTCTTCTTCACCCAAGACCTGGAAGCATGTGATTCCCCTTTCTCTGTTCAGGAGCTCAAGCCCTGTGATCCTGTCCACCCTTAAACCATCTTTTCAAGCAGCCTCCATGTTTCCAGTGTCCCCCCCCCCGCCCCCCCACTTAGAGCTGAACCCAGATGAACGTTTCTTCCAACAATTTCAAAAAGATATTAAGTGTCTCGCATCCAAGAATGGGTTGCTAATATGTATCCTTCCATAGATAAGCCAGCTAAGCCTTGTCACCTCACCTCTATTTTGGTTCATTCTGCATCGCTCCATGTGAAGCACCTTATACAATACAATACAATAGCAGAGTTGGAAGGGACCTTGGAGGTCTTCTAGTCCAACCCCCTGCCTAGGCAGGAAACCCTATACCTTTTCAGACAAATGGTTATCCAACATCTTAAAGACTTCCAGTGTTGGGGCATTCACAACTTCTGGAGGCAACTTCTGTTCCACTGATTCATTGTTCTAACTGTCAGGAAATTTCTCCTCAGTTCTAAGTTGCTTCTCTCCTTGGTTAGTTTCCACCCATTGCTTCTTGTTCTACCCTCAGGTGCCTTGGAGAATAGTTTGACTCCCTCTTCTTTGGGGCAACCCCTGAGATATCGGAAGACTGCTATCATGTCTCCCCTAGTCCTTCTTTCTATTAAACTAGACACACCCAGTTCCTGCAACCGTTCTTAATGTGTTTTAGTCTCCAGTCCCCTAATCATCTTTGTTGCTCTTCTCTGCACTCTTTCTAGAGTCTCCACATCTTTTCTACATCGTGGTGACCAAAACTGAATGCAGTATTCCAAGTGTGGCCTTACCAAAGCATTATAAAGTGGTATTAAAACTTCATGTGATCTTGATTCTATCCCTCTGTTGATGCAGCCTAGAACTGTGTTCGCTTTTTTGGCAGCTGCTGCACACTGCTGGCTCCTATTTAAATGGTTGTCCACTAGGACTCCAAGATCCCTTTCACAGTTACTACTGTTGAGCAAGGTACCACCTATATTGTACCTTAAGTAAGCAAGAATGCACAAAGAATGCACATGTGTTGTAATGGCCAAGTATAGGGCGCTTCCCACTTCCTTACCCTCTCAGCCCAGCGAGGAGTGAGTGCGAGGGGCGGAAACAGCCACTGATGGGTTCAGCACAGGGACAAAATTTAACACAGCCAAAGGCAAGGAGAGTGAGGAATAAACTATTTCTTGTTCATTCTGTCTCTAGTAAAATGGACATATTTCCTTTGCCTGGATTACTTCGTAAAAGGAGCAGCATGTAAGCAACTCTTTAATGCAGTGTTTTGGCAGCCAAAACGAATAAAGCCAGGAGAAAAACAGACCTATTTAGACCAAAGTAGATCTATTTTGAGGGTGTTTTTTCCTAGAGTGGGATCATCCAAACCACATCCCAGAAAAAGTTGCCTCTCAAATCCAAACCCTATTTGCATGTAAAGTAATACGATGGTTTACTTTGTAATATGTTGCGATTTCAGAAGAACAATTAGAAATTCTCTGAGATATACAAATTTGGGGCTCTCTGTCCAATGTTTTGATTTTTTTCTTTTTTATGGTTGGAAATTTGCTGTCCTAAAAGCTATACTAATAGTTTAATATGGGAACCATATTCCAGGAATCATCTTAGTAAAAATGATATATTCAAGTCCCATTCATAGATGGCTGGGAAGAAATGGGTATGTATAAAATGTATTTATTTTATCAGTTATTCAAGAATTCCAAATCGATTTTGAGTTGCCGGTCTAGGGGCTTTTTTTTCAGCTGCTCATGTCTTGGAAATAATATGAAAAGCGTATTAAACTGCGACTCTCAAATAAAATAAATGAATTTTCCGAAAGAAAACCTCCCTCAGCGTTCTGGACAATAGCTTTTTTTCCCGCCAACAGAAAATGTAGTGATTGGCGTGTTTGAAACTCCAGCGGCTTTTTCTGATTGGACGAAATCGAATTAACCGACCGTTGCTTCAAGGCGGGAGGTAGTGAACGGTCCTTCTCCTAGTTTTCCTTCTGGTCGGATTCCTCTGTATATAAGGCGCCGGCGCACGGGCGCTTAAGCCAGTAGTTCCTCTGACTAGGAAGAGAGAGCATCGCAGTCATGTCTGGTCGCGGAAAAGGAGGCAAAGGCTTGGGGAAAGGAGGCGCTAAGAGGCACCGCAAAGTCCTTCGCGACAACATCCAGGGCATCACCAAGCCGGCGATCCGCCGTCTGGCTCGCCGCGGAGGCGTGAAGCGTATTTCGGGCTT